>JARHVA010004350.1:65000-355000 GCA_037957365.1 Torreya grandis | reverse complement strand
ACATTTATAGAATATGAAGAAATGGGATTTATTGGTAAACAAATACTAGGAATAATTTAAAAAACTATTGAAATATGTTCTATAGTATCATAAAAAAATGAATGTTTTTAGATTAAGAATATCATCATGGGATTGAAACCCAAAATATGATGTGAAGGGTATGTGCATGGATAATCACCATGAAGGAAATTAATCAAGAACAAAATTTTAAATCACTTGTTTAGGTCAGAAAAAAATTCAAAAAGAAGTTTGGAAGCTCAAAGACAACCTTCAAGAAAAAGAATTAGAAATAGAATGAGAATTCCAAGAATCAATTTAATAGTCAAAATTCAAGATTCAATAATATTTTAAGTAATAATAAACTTGGAAGTAGTTTTAAATAAGGATTCAAGGGAGTTAGTCAAGCTGAGAGGAAGGGATTAAATGACAAATGATTTATATGTGGAGGAGATCATTGTGCTAAGGACTATAATAAGTGGAATATAGATGGTATAAATAAGTATTCATCCACCTCTACATCAACACATGTAAAATTTGAGAAATATTATACAAAATAAATTTCACAATGCTCCATATTCAATACATCTTAGAGTGACTAAGATATTAGTAGAATTAACATCACTGCATTTCCAGAAGTGAATAAAAAAGATGTGATAGACTTTGTGTCTAAATGATTAGAATTTTAATGAGTTGAGGATGAAAATATGCATCCTTATATGTTTTTATACCCACATTCCATATTATAATATAAGTGGTAAGTTATTAGTATGAAATTTTCTAAGGGTTACCTATGTGTAGAAACCATCATGACATGATATTAGTAGTTATGGATAAACTTACCAAAGTAGTTCAATTCATTATAGATAATTTGAGAGATGATGCACTAATGCTCACCAAAAGTTTTGTAATAGAGGTATATAGATTGCATGGGTTTCCAAAAGATATCATTATAGACAGAGTCCCTAGAATGACTTCAAGGTTTTTACAAACTCTTAATTCAACATTGGATACATATCTAAATTTTACTATAGTTTACCATCTAGAAAAGAATGGGAAAATAGAGAGAGAGTAAATTAGGTTTTGGAGAATATTTTAAGGATGTATTTCATGGAAAAATAATAAAAATGGGATGAATACCTACCATTAATTGATTTTTCTTATAACAACTCATTCTAATTAGCATTAAAAATTACTCATTTTGAGACATTACATGGTAGGAGGTGTATAAAACCAATCAAATGGGATAAATTAGAAGATATAGTGGTTTTTGGACCTAATATGCTTGTGGAAATATAAGAATAAGTAAATTTAATAAGGCAAAGATTGGATGAAGCTAATGATAATTATAAAAAGTTATGCTAATTTAAAAAGAATAGCAAGGAAAATTTTTATTTGTAGATAAAGTTTTTATATGATTCAAACCCTAAAAGAGTGCTATTAAGTCTAGAAAATTAGTGAAATTATCATTGAGATATGTGGGAACCTTTAAGGTTCTAAAATTGATTATTCCTATAGCATATAGACTTTCTTTTCCACCAATTTTAGCTCAAGTGAATAATTTTTTTCATGTATCTTATCTTAAGAAATATATAGCTCATCCTACACATGTTTTGGACTAGAATGCATTATATGTTCAAGATCTAGGGGTGGTTATAGTATAATCAATCAAAAGAATTGATACCCACAAACTTATCTTGTGTAATAGGTAAGTATCATAATGCAAGATCTATTGGAACTAATATTCTATGGATAGTGTTAAATAAGAATATTATGAAGAATTCTTGAGGTTGTTTCCTCATTTATTTAAATTATTTTTCTATTGAATATTATTAATTATTTCCTGAACTATGGTTTCAAATAAAATTCATCAATATGATGACCTATTTGAGTGGAGAAGGATGTTACATATTTTCCCATTCTAAAAACAATTTTAAGTATTAGTAATGGATATGGAGCTAATGATTCATAGTTTAAATTTTCATATTATATATAGATATTCATGTTGTATGATTGTTATTCATATTATTTATTTTTCATCATCATTTATATTGACAAGACATTTTAATATGTTTATGAATGTATTATGATTATGCTTGACTATGATTTTATTTACAAACTGATTTACATTTCAATAGTTCATTGATAATTAGATATTCTAAGTATTTGATTATTTATTATAGGCTTAGAATAATTACCTTTTATTTAATCAAGGTGGTTTTAGGACTATCTTGTCCTCACACAGTGGTATAGAGGGAGAGTAGCATAGGTGAAGAGGGTGTAAATATAAGTAACGAGGATAAGGAGAAGTGAAAAAAACCTATATACACACACCACATTATTGTTTTCTAAAGTGAAATGAAGGGCAATCAATATTCTACTAATATGTTGAGTGTTGCTTGCATTGTTTTTCCTTGTTGATAGTAAGACATGTTTCCATTTGTCATGAGTGGTTAATTTTTTTGATGGTCTTATTAACATGATATGTTGATTTTGTATTATCTATTATGTTTCCATTAAAAATTGATATGAATTAGATTATGATGAATTATACAAGGTAAACCATTTACTTTTTTTAACACTTAAGAGAGTGTTGGGTGTTCACTAATCTTATTTAATTATTTAATTTATGCCCCTTTTTGGTGACAAAGTGGGGGGGGGGGGGGTAAATATAGGGTTAAAACACCCAAAGTAATTTAATTAAAAGAACTTTGGAATTTTTTTGTTATTATTTATTTGAAAATTGCCATGAATTAAAAGGGAATAAATATGGTTTAGTTATGTTATGTTTGGCTTGGCAATTATCATAATGATGAAGAAGTTTCATGGGGTAGCCATCTTGGAAATTAGGGAATGAGATTGAGAATTAAAATGCAGAGTATGCATCTTAGGTGGAATTAAAGGGAGTATATATTGAAGCACTTGTAGTTTAGTAGAGGAGATGACTGACCATGCAAAATGTGGATGGAATTTAGGAAAATAATAAGAAGGAAAGAGATGAGAATAGGGGCATGACAGAGAGGAAAACAAAGCTCAACAAGAAGAAAGAAAATGCATCATTTCACATAATTAGATGACATCCATTACATAACCAGGGCAGTTGAACTTAAAATTCAAAATTTTGGTTTGATTGTAGACTTAGTTAAACAAGATAGAAAAATATGTATGGTTCTTTGATGTGGGTTTTATAGTGTACTTCATCTTAATGTGTGAATAGAAGGTTTTGTTTTAAAATCAAACTAGGATTTCATGTCTATAAAATTGGGGATGAAATTTGGTTCTATCCACAAGCCTATAAACACGATGCTGATGCCTTGTGTAATAGAAATTGAATTTGTTGGTAAAAAATCTTCCCAAAAATGTAGAGCTTTAGGTATATAAACCTGCGGATGGTATTTGGTTCCATCCATAAGCCTATAGAGATGAGGTCGAGTCTTTTTTGAAATTAATACAGGGTATTTTTTAGATAGATGAGACTAAAACATATATAGATCCCAATATGTAAGTATTGTTAGCTTAAGACTTTCTCAAAATTATTAAGGGAAAAAATTATGTATTTTATTTAATCCTTGTAAATAGGTTATGTTGGGTGAGTTACAATATATTAAAATAAACTTAGACTACAAAGAGATTGTGCTCTCACATGTTTTAACTTAGAAAATAATTCATATACCTTCTTGATAAAATATCACACAAGTTGAGCATGATATATGTAAGTTGTAGTAACCACCTCTAGTTCATTTTATTTGGAAACTACCTAGGCACTTGTGTTGATTGTCAAGTTTAAGAAGGGCGATAGAAAAACATTATTTTTTATGAAACATGAAAATTAGAATTATTTTATGTTACATTTGATTCTATATGTGTATATATATCAATAAAAATACCTAGATATGCATATTTTAGTTATAGTGACTCATGTTAAGGAATTTGAGCTTAAAGCAAAATATATTCAAGTGACTACACACACACATGTATGTATGTATTCATGTATATTTATATTTATGTGTTTATATATACATGTGGATTTAGTAGACCTATATATTATCAATTATAATGATGAAATATGAGAATATATACTTGATAATATTAGTTTCTTGAAAACTTATTTTATTAATATGCATTATATATATATGTATGTATGCATTTAAATTTGTATGAAAATGTATGGTTTAGATTTTTTTTGAGATATCTAGTTGAACATAATACTTGTTTACATTAGGATGATATTATATAGTCATAGGTTATAATGGGAAACTCTGAGTATATTTGAAGAGAACAATTGTCCACAAGTTATACAAATAGTTAATAGGATTTTGAACAAAGTAAATTTCTAAAGAGATAATATGTGTATATTAAATACACATTCTTAGATGTTGTATTATTTGTAATGGTTATTTGATATATATAATCAATATGGAATAACTTGCACATAAAACATATATAGGTTGTACTTATGTATTAATTAATATATGGGAATTTTCTTGTATTAAGGAAATGATGGAATAAGTTTAGAATGGATAAAGTTGTTAATAAAGTAATAAATAAGCTTAAGATACATTATTTATATTTTATTGTTAACTTTTTTGGATACTTTTAGATCTTAAAATATTTGATTTTTAGAACAAAGAGAGAGATGTTGTAAAATCAATATAGTGTCTTTAGTCTTGGATTCTTGTTCTAGACTTATATGCATTTCTAGTTTGAATATAAAACCTATACATGATATTGTTGAGATTCAACTATTGGATATATTTAAGGTGTTGAATAATTATTTATTATTCCTTAAATTATTTTTTGGATTGAGGTATGTTGAAATATGTATTTATTATGCTTTGAATTTATATGTGAAAATTATTAGTCATGTTTCATACGATAACAAGTGATGGATATATGAGGGTTCTGGCTTGAAAATCATATGTTTACACCCTAATATCATTTTATAATTTTTGAATCATTATAAAAGAATTTTTTGAGTGGAATTAACTTGGATATGTATATTTTACTGCATATTTAATGAGATCCAAAGCTAACAAATGTGTAGATCATAAAGATTCTTGGTCAATCAATTTCATACATTATTTAATATTAATATTTTCATTTATATAGGATTTGTATTTATTATATTATAAGAATATTATAATATCTCTCACTAATCTAGGTAGGTTGTTCAAAAAAACTTTATACACTCATATCTCGATCTTATCTACGTGAGTCGTTATTACTCACCACTATTTTCATACACACTATTAACTAGAAAATAGATGGTCACATATATGAATGTTCACACTTATTGTTTAATAACATTTCATCCCTTAGTGTGAACTTAGGAACATTAGGTTCACCCAAAAATGGATTCGATACAAAATGAGTATAAGCATACATTGGCAATCGATGTACATGACTAGGAATATAATTTTTAGATAAAATAGTCAAGAATAGACTAAATAATGATGACTTCACAACATACAATGAATAAAATTGTATGGAAATTATTTATTGACAAACCATATTTGTCAAACATAGGACAAATTATATAAAATAAAACACTTATATAATAGACTATATATGAAACATAAACAAAACACATACAAATTATAATAACACAAAAAAATAAGAAACAATACATAAAACCTAAATGATAAATGTTAAAAAAATAAAACATATAAAACATAATAAATATTTAAATGAGTCAACATTTAAGCTTGTAGACTATACAATAAATCTAATATAAATTATATTTAAAACAAAACCAAAAAAAAAAAAAAACATGATTTTATAAACTTAATATCATAAGAAAATTATAAGACAATAACTATAATGTGTTAGAGTAGGTTGTTTACCTTAGCTCATGTTCACCTAGGTGATTTATTTTATTATTATCACCCACTTATGTGTGGATATTTCATTTATCTTATTTTATATATTATGAGATATTACATATTTATCTCTTAGATATTATGGGGATAATTTCTAGTTGTTTCTATCCTTTAGAGATAATTATCTCTTAGTCATAATTTTGATCTCTAGATTCATATCTTAGTTGTGATTGATATTCCTTGCCTATATATGCAAGTATCTTTCATTATATTTGATGAATTTATGGAGATGTAATATATGATATAGTTTCTCTTTGTTTTGAAATCAATCTATAAGTTTATTATTTCATATTCTTGTTGTTATGAATGTGATGTTATGCTAACACCAAATATCTTGTGGATTTAAACACTTTGTTTTTTGTTCCTTTAATGGTACTAAAGCTTAAATTATTATAGACATTCATTTGTAAATTCATTACAAGGGAATTTTTTTATATATCTATTTTTTTATTTTTACTATGACGTACAATGGAAATATGTCTATATTTTTTATTGTAGGTTTTGGATAATGGTGATTGAAACAAAAATATAAGAGGAAGGAAGAGGATCCCAATTATTTTCTGGATTTGTAATTGGTTTTTTAATCTCTACCCTTAACCCCTTGGTCATATGGTATGGTCACATGGAGGGGGATTAATTTTTTATTCCTAATAGTGGGGGTTTAACTCCATCCCTTGTATTTTTTGAATCTCTTCAATAATTTTTTTCCAAGCATTTAAATATTTTTTGGTGTAATTTTGTTTTAACCCATTTGTGACAAGAAAATTTGTAAAACCTATATGTTTTGATCGGTAATTCAAAATTGAGTGATGGTTTTTTAATTTCAAAAGTGTATGTTTTTATACCCAATATATTGGTGTCATTTATTTAGTAAAATACACTAAATTATAAAATGCCAAATTTTGTGGTGCGGATTATTTTTATCGAAAGACATTAAATTTTCATGGGGAATTTCTCTTTTTGAAAGGCTTCTTTTTATTTCTAAATTTATCCTTATTTTTTTGAAAATGGATTCCCAATTATTAAATCCTCTCAACACCTCAAATTATAACACTTGGAAGATCAAAATTAAGATACACTTATAGTTGAAATGCTTGTGAAGAGTTGTGTTTAGTGACTTTTCTCAATTTATAGATGAGGAAGATATTTCTTGGATTGAATCCATGAAAGATAAATCTCTTTGCTTGATTAGCCTCCATTTTTTAAATACTTTATAGTCATATGTCACATGTTCCACATTACCCAAGAAAGTGTGGGACTACTTTGTAGCCTTATTTGGGAAGGATATTGAGTCTTACGGGTCTTTTGAACCCTCTTTTACTCCACCTCCTATTCCACTTCATTTATATCTTATATGTGAGGATTTATATTTGAATTATTATATACACATCATTTATTTTGTTAATAAGGACTTGTTTTTTTATGATGGTTTGTTTGAGGCATATATTACTCCTCATATAGTTATACTCATCCTATTCATGTCATTGATCTAGAGGATGTGGTTCTTGAGGATGTGGAACCACCATCATCACTTTTTGAGATCATGGATGAGATACCATCATGAATTATTGAGTATGACTTATATTTTGACACAATTATTATTGCTTAATCACCTACTCCTCTTATTTGTGAGTATATGTGTTTAGATGGTGTTTTTCAAGAGGATCCTACTATTGTTTCAAATTATAATTTGGATATTATTATTGATTCTGATAATACTATTGTTACTTACTCTATGATGGATCCACTTTCTCACATTCTTGGTTTCTTTAAGAGATATACTCTTATTTTTGGGTCTTTCACATTCAAATCTATGGGTTACACTAATAGAGTTCTTGACAATGACTTATAGAGTATTTTATCTCTTATTTGGCTTATTATTTAGCAATGTCACCATAACATCCATGTTTATATAGGTGATGTATCTTTGGAACACCTTGATCACCTACAAAATTTGGATTTTATTCATATGGGGAGAAATCATGGTTTGTATACATGGGACTCTATTAACTTAGATGTAGATGGCTTCTTACATCCTTGACATCCACATAATTTGCATAATATTTATCTTTGTGTGGGGATAAGGAATTTTTCCTTGGGGGATTCCATATGAAGTTCTTTCATCTATATTTTTTCTCCCTTTTTTTTGCGGGGGGGGGAAGTTTTTTCCTATGGGTTTTTTCCATTTATCCACTTTATGATAGATTTATTCATGATTATATAGTACATGAGTACCTAATTAGGCATTGTTGATGAGACTCATATTGTGGATATATCATTTTATTTTTGGCCCTTAGCTTTACTTGAGAGGGGGGTGTTAGAACATAGGTTATTTATCTTAGTTCATGTTCACTTAGGAGATTTACTTTATTATTCCCACCCACTTATGTGTGGATATTTCCTTTATATTATTTTAGATATTATGAGATATTACATATTTATCTCTTAGATATTATGGGGATAATTTATATTTATTTCTATATTTTAAGGATAATTATCTCTTAGTCATAGGTTTGATCTTTAGCTTGATTTTTTAGTTATGATTGATCACTTAGCTTGATCCTTTAGTTATGATTTATCACTTAGTTTGATCTCTTAATTAGGGTTGATCTTCCTTTCCTATATATGTAAGGCTCTTTCATTGTATTTGATGAAGTTATGGAGATGTAATATATCTCTTTGTATTATTTTAGATTATTGTTGTTATGAATTTTATGTTATGCTAACACCTAAGATCTTATGTCTTTGAATGATTTTTTTAATTTCTTTCATAATGAATAAAATAAAATGACATAAACATAAAATAAAACTAAACTAAAATCCATTAAAAAAACCTAGAATTAATGTAAAAACACTCAAAAAACACATAAAGCATGAGAAAATAAAAAACATGGTATATATGGATAAAACTATGGGTTTAGACAAGAATCCATTATAGGAAACCAATGGTGGTGAGGAGATATATAAGGTGCATGTTTGGGAAAAGTAGTGGAGGAACTGAGAGTGTTATATATGATCTAAATCTCCACCCTAAGACTAATGTAGATCAATATGCATAGAGTTATGGGCTTCGATATTTAGAATGGGATCTTACAAAATGGGAGTAATAGCTATAGATTTTTATCTTTAGGGTCAAGTTACAATATGTGATAATATCAACCTATTCATAAAATGCAATACACCACAAAAACCACTCAATTCTTATCTAGGTTTGAATATGTGAGATTTGGATAAAATATAATAGTCCTATGTGAAGCACTTATGCTAGGAAATAAGAATGATAAGAATAGACTATATAGCTATAAAAATGAAAAACACATATGAAAATAAAATGCATGAATTACTTCATTTAATTGATTTAAAAAAATAAGATTACATAAGGGGTATTTATAGTAAATAACTTTCACCAACCATTCACAAGATTGTGACAAGTGTCATGATCTTATGAGGTGAGATAAATATGAAAAACACCTAAGTAAACTTAAATAAATAATGTGTGAAAATAATTAGATAGTGAAATTAATTATAAAATTAACCTTGTTCACACCTAATAAAGGAACTAGACAAGAAATAACCATATTCACACCAACACCCCCCTTAAGTGCAACTTAGGGGTTTATTAAATCATGAAAAAAAATAACAAATGGGTTCTAAAAAAAAGGCTTGATGAGGTACCCATTTTCAAACTAATCCCCTCAAAACATAAGAGAAATAGAAAACTCTAAGAAAAAACTCCCCCCGCCCTCCCCATGAGAGGATGATGGAGGAAGGTCAAGTGACCCCCCCCCCCCCCCCCAAAGCAATATCTCACACCCTTAAGAGATTATGGAAATGATGGAACTTACTCTTAGTGAAAGGTTTGGTGAATATATCAATAACCTAATCTACCATAATACAATAACATATATTAATGACTTGCTCTTAAATTAGCTCCCTAATGTAGTACATATGGATCTTGATGTGTTTGGTTCTCTAATGATGAAATGGGTTATTTAAGATATAAATGGTACTCTAATTATCACAAAGGATGATATAAATTCATGTAATAGTGATGTCAAAGTTAGTTAGAATATTTTGAATCCAAATAGCCTTAATAGTGGCATTAATAGCTCATTGATACTCAACATCAGTTGAAGATAGAGAAATATCATGTTGCTTCTTACTCTTTTAGTTAATGGGGCCAAAACCAAGGTGAAATATGTAACCGGATGTGGACTTATGTTCCTTAGAATCAAGAACCCAATTAGAATCTATACATCTAACCAAGTTTAGACTAATTCATGTTACATAGTGTATCTAATGTTGAGGAGTGCGTTGGATGTAATGTAAGATGAATTTTGATACTTTTCCAAATAAGTTCATGTGGCTCATGCATAAATCAAGAGACCATGTCAACTATAAAATAAATTTTTGGGTGAGTGTGTGTCAAACAGATTATAATTCTAATAGGTTGATAATACAAAGTGGCATCAACTAGTGGAGTAGAACACTTGACCTCAAGCTTAACTCTAAATAAGAAAGGAGTTAGTATAAGATTACAATCAACCATATTGAACTGAGTGAGTAGATTAAGAGAATACTTGGGTAGAGCAATAATGATCCCATAAGAAGACTAAGTGATTTCAATCCCAAAAAAGTGGTCAAAAGGCCCAAGTCAGTCATAGAAAAGTTCTCATGCAAAGTAAATTTAACTCTATCAATGATGGATGAAAAAATATAGTAATAACAAAGTCATCAACATATAATACCAATAGTAAATGGGAGTCAATATATATCAAAATGTATATAGTGGGATCTTAATGACAACACTATAATATGGTTGAGAGAAATAATGGATCTGTCTTGGCATACCAAGCCTGAGGGGCCTATTTGAGGCCATAGAGAGACTTTTACAAGTGATAGACCAAAAAAGAGTCCTCAATAACCCCTTGAGGCTTCTCCATGTATATTTATTATTGAATATTCCCATGAATAAAATCACTCTTCACATCCATTTGATATGTAACCCAACCATGAGCTACAATAATAGAAAGATTAAAGTGAATGGAGTTCATCTTAATAATAAGCACAAAGGTCTTGATGTAGTTAACATTAGGAATTTGTGAGAAACCTTTAAAAATAAGGCATGATTTTAACTTATCAAATATTCCATCCACTACATATTTAGTTTGGTATATCTACCTATAATGAACCATTTTCTTTCCCTTTAGAAGGGGGACTACATCCCAAGTGTTATTCCTCATCAAGAAACTATATTCTTTCTCTATTAATGAGTATAACTTAGCATGACCAAATGATTCATGAAAAGATTATGGATCTTAAGCAAGTACAATGTATACATGTGAAATATGGAATTGTTGTGAATGAGTCCTTTGAGTTTCTAAAGTATCCCTAATAAAGGTTCCTATTAATTGAAAAGTTTATCAAACCCATCGAGGTGATGATGAAGATGGGGTTGAAGTAATTATTGAAAATTACCCTTATGGAGGTGAAGATGCATCATCTGAGTCACTCTCATCTGATTCCATTGTGGATGGAGGTAATGGAGTATTAGAGTCCAATGGATAAATTATCTCCTCAAACTTAACACTCCTAAAAATAAAATTATATTTTATCTATAGATTCAAGATCCAATATCCCTTGACACCATTAGGATAGCCAACAAAAAGGTAATGTTGATACTATTGTTATAGAGCCTTGCATTTCTATAAATGAATAAGTGCCAATTTATGGGAGCCAAAGAATTTAAAATGTCCTACAATAAGTTTCCATCTACACAAAGATTCAAAATGAGTCACACCTTTCAAGTTTTTGTGCGGAATGTAGTTTTGGATGTGAGTGGCATAATTAATAGATTTAGCCCAAAATTTTGGACCAAAAGAGTGAGCATAGATCATGTAAGTTTCCATTTCCTTAAAGGTACAATTATTCCATTTATAAACACCATTATGCTTTGGTGTGTATACAATAGAATGTTTAAGGTTTATCCCTTCAATTGCACAAAATTTCTCAAGGTGATGATTCACATATTATTGACCATTATTTGTGTGGAGAATTTTGATATATTTTTTAGACTATTTTTTAACATGAGCCTTGAAGTCTTTAAACCATTCAAAGATGTCACTCTTATAAAAAATAATTATACCCAAGTAAACCATGAATAGTCATCAATAAAAGTGAGGACATAATGGGTTTTTTTAAAACACAATGTAGGGAATGTACCCATAAGATCACTATGAACCAATTCAAGGAATTGTGAAGCCCTCTAAGATGACCATTTGTCAAACTTCTCCTTTATATGCTTGCCAATTTTATAGTCTGAACATATTCCATTGGAAAAATAGATGTAGGGAATCCTTGTACCATATATTTTGAGTTGAGATACTAAAGGGAGTGGTAGTTGAGATGGACAAACCACTCCAGCCATAGTTTAGTAACATAATCTATATGAGTGAGTAAAGAAGTAGAAGGGGAATGAGGCACAAAATGGGAGACTACATATAGTTGAGACTCATAATCATCTTATCATATTATAACTAAGGTGCTATCCTTAAGATCCTGAAATTCTAATGAATCAAGGAAGAATTCAACTTTCTTTCTATTCCCAAGATGTGTGATCTAGTAGAGTGATAAAAGGTTATCACATAAATTTGGAACATAGAGAACATCCAAAAAAGTGCCTTCATGTAATAAAATTGATCCTTTTCTAGTAACTTCCACTAGTGTATCATCTCCTATAATAATTTGAGGCAATGAACAAGGTTCTAATAAATAAAATTATTCTTGATTAGAACACATATGATGTGTGACCCATGAGTCAAGTATCCATTGTTAAGAATATTTACCTATTATGATAAGTGCTTGACAATTCCCTTTAATTACTTGTGAATATGTAGAAGGAGAGGACTCATTTGTGTAAGATGATGGTAAATTCATGTTTTTCTTCTTGATAAAATGATTCAATTTATAAATTTTATTGTCATGACACCGATGCTCATCATGACCAAATTTATTTAAGTATGAGAAAGGTAGTCATTCTTTCTTATGAAAATCCTTTTATTTTTTGTAAGATTTTGATGTTGTTGGTGTAAGATGTGAAGACTATGTTGCTTTCCTTATCTTGGGCATTTTTTATTTCTATTGATTAGAATATCTTGAATGTTGAGAAGGTCCCACTATCAAGGATTGTGATTCAAATGGCTTGAGAAGACCCATAGTGAGCAACTTGGTTTGTTCAAGCATTAGCATTTTAGTAAAGGACTGAAATGTGGGTATAACATAGGCTTGACCCATTATCAACCAATGAGTATGAAATATAGATAAAAACATAACATATTCAATAGGAAGTTTGCCAAGCACATTGAAAATTAATTAAACATCCTTTTTTTGATGTCCACATTCTTTGAGTTGTGCACAGAGTTCATTCACCTTAGTGACATAGTCTTAAATGTTGCCAAAATACTATGGATCAATATTATATATTTCATTATCAATTTTATACCCCCTAACCTCATCCATTTGACTAGTAATTTTTGTAAGTATGTTCCATTCCTGCTTAAGGTTTTTACATTGATCAATATGAAACATAATATCATGGTAAATGAATGTGCACAAGTACCCAAATGTCTTTGTGTTCAATGAAACAATCATTTTTTTCCTTTATGTTAGTGGGTTTGGAAAATGTTCCCTATATATAGTGGGTGTATCCTTTTCTTATTAGTGCACTCCATGCATGTGATTTATGTATACAATCAGAAATGCATCATGTCTATAAATCAATCCTGACTCAGAGAAAATAGAGCATACCTACACTTCTGATTGGGAAGACATTTGTTAAGTAGGAGTATGACAAATATAGGGATCTACTAGACCCTATTTATGGATAATTTATCAAAATAAACTATGGTAATGAGGTTTCCAAAGCCTCCGATCTAACATAATCACATAATAACCCTAACGGGGTCTTAGGTTTTGATATTTCACCTAAAATATTAACAAGTAAAGTAAATATAATACAGTGCTCACCAAATATTGTGGCCCAATATGAGGGGTTAGTAAACAATTAAAACATGTATAAGATAATATCAATTAAGCTAAGTATGAGTAAGACTCTAATACATGTAATATGAAGAGTAATATTATTCAAAGCCAATACTTATGCTACTTTTATCCACTATAGAGAGGAGAAAAGTTAGAGAATACTTACTTGAATATGAACTTATCGAGATTAAATATCTCCCTTGGCCAAAGGGGATTTGTAAGAGGTTGTTGTGGTTTTTAAAGATCACTAAGAAATCTTAAAGTATCTAATACTTATCCACAAGACTAGATTCTCCAAGTAGAAACCCTAAGCTAAGACTCCTCAAGTAGAATGGTGAAAGAGCATATTGTAAAGAATATCTAGTGAATAATAAATATTGATTACATATTGAAATAATGATGAAATGATCTTGTATTTATAAGTAGATTTGAGCCTTAACCCTTTCAAAAATCCTAGTTGATAGGGTCGACCTATCATAATTTTAGAAAATAAATCATTAGGTCCTGAGCTAGGTTAGCCAAAGAATAATCTAATTCCTAAGTGAAAATATCTTGAAACTATATAGGGTTGACCTAGCCGACCTAGCATAGTTGACTAACAAAAGGGGCTTAAGGTGATGAAAATATGGATGGAAAGAGGAAAAAGACTAGAGGAGTGTGTAATAGAGGAGCAATAGCTTAGGGAATGGTTTTTGAGAGCTAGTTGGACTGGTAATAAGTGTAAATAAGGGTCAAAAATCTTGTAAAGCACCAATGTTCTACCCACCGCTTTCCCAGTGCACCCTTTAGGGCATGCACTCAAAGATATTGAGTTTCAATGGGTTCATGTATTATGTAAAGCATCATTATTTGATAAGAGTTTTAAAATATTACGTGTATACATATGCCCCACTTGAAGCTCATCATGTGTCACGAAGGTGCAACAAGGGATGGTGCTTTGAGAAATAACATCAGAACACATAATGTTGATGTTAAAAAAAAGTTACATTATTTTAAATCAAAAATAACTAAAAGTAAATGTTAGAAAATGAAATAAATAAAAATTAAATGTGATGCATAACTTAAATTACCTTTATAACTAAATGGTTATTTGTTGTGTTGTTAGTTTTGATTGTGTAGGGTGCAGAGACTACTTTCAACAAACCTAAGAATACAAAACTAAAGAGCAAAAACAAACAAATGTAGGAAAGCCAAGATAACTAGTGCTATGTGGATGGGATGTACCTGGTAATTTGTCAAGTTAGGGTGATAAATGACATGTTAGACCAAATGAACAAGTAAAAAATAAGAGTAAATTGGGTAACTGAAAAGCTAAGGATATTAAAGACTGAAACAATCAAACAAGTAAGCCTTGAGTAAGAAAGGTAAACTCACCAAGTCAAATCAAGGATACATGTCAAAAAGGATGGTAATAAAACATCAATGTAAAAGTAGAAACAAAATGGTAAAACAAAATTTATGAGTGAGAAGTAACAATCCTTATGTTATACCTGAATAAAAGCCCAAAATAACAACATTGGACTGCTCATAAAAATTTGAAACTAGTTTTTTCCCACCTTATAGGGCCCTCTGAGTGTGACTAGAGTGCTCATGAATCTAATGGAGGCTACTGCCTTTAGCAGTGCCTCTGGGGACCTGAACCTAAATCTGATAGAGGACATCCCTTCTAACAAATGGAAGAAAGTGTTAACAACTGAAAAGATGTGTTCCACTAAAAACATGTCGAGCCTTTCTATCAAAAATGATTCCACTGAGGGTATGGCCCTGACTATCCCAAATGATCTGGTTGAGGAAATTATGGTGACCATGGACCTTGTGTTGTTAGGTAATTTTTTCTCCTTCTATCCTAATATTGAGATGGTTAGGAAATGGGTAATATCTCGGTGGAGAATTAAAGGTAGTGTTTCAATCATTGCTATGGCAAGAGGCTTATTCCTATTTAGATTTATGAATAGGGAGGATATGACAGCTATTCTTATTGGAGGACCATGGTTATATGGTCCACATTCGCATGCCTTGTGCTCATGGAAATTGGGATTTGATCCCAACTCAGACCTCAATAAGTCTATTCCTTTTTGGGTAAGATTGTCAGGGTTCCCATTTGAATTATGGGATGAAAAATATTTATGGCTATTGGTAACTCTATTAGCCAATACGTCACTATAGATCATACCACCAAAATGCAATCTAGATGTGTGTATGCTTGATTGTGTGTTAATATAGAGATTAATCAGACCCTCCCTAAGTCTATAGAGTTAAACTCTAACTATGGGACTTGGACTCAGCCAATCATATATGAAAATGCTACCAATTTCTATCAAATATGTATAAAAAAGGGAGATATAATGACCTAATGTAAGGTGAAGCAAATGGGAAGGAAAGATGATTCCCTGATTGAAGGGGAGGATCAGTCTCACAAATCTAAAAACTCTAGCAGTCATGCAATGGGCAGTAATGTGGATAACCCTGATAATACTAAAAAGGTTAGGGAAAAGGCTGGCCAGGAGGAGGTCTCTGGTAATGAGGAAAAAGTTGTCCTAGAGGAAAATAACAAGAAGGTCTTGGACAGTGATAGTCAAAAGGTTATAATAGACACATTTAACTCTTTGGATCAATATACCAATATGTCTAAGGAAGGAGAAATATGTGCCCAACTGATAGATGGGGATGATGTAGAAGGCAAAGTGTTAAGATATGTTCAAGTGGAACTACCTCCAAAAATAGTATATACTGAGGGAGAAGTAGCCTTACATTCAAACATAGATATTTTCCATGCTATGGAAGTAGGTGACCAATCAGGCAATTATTAAGTAATAGGTGAAATAGGACAAAATGGTAGTAGCAATGAATAGGAATAATGGGTTACCCTAAAGAAAAAGAACCACAAAGGTAAAAAATCTACAGATGTTGGTACTGATCCCAAAAAAGGGAGACCAACCCTAAGAGAAATAAGACAAAAAGAGATTGCCAAGGAGATTGCCAATGGTAAATAGAAAACACTAGAGACCCATTCCCTTAAATCCTCTAAATTAGAATTTTATCCTGGAACCTGAGGGGCTTTAACAATCCTTCCAAATAGTTTGAGGTTAAGAACTACATTCTAGATAATAAATTATATATTTTATTACTCCAAGAGATCAAGATGAATGAGGAGAGTTTTAAGAAAATAGCTGACTACATATGGCCTAAGGTTACTTTTTGCATTAGTCCAGCTAAAGGGGCTTTAGGTGGGATTGTAACTATGTGGAATAGTGCTAAAATTTAGGGATCTCTTATTACTTATAATAAACATTTTTTGATTATCAACTTCTCTTTGTCCTCCATGAACTAGTCATTGATCAATGTCTATGGCCTAAAAAATAGAGCATCGAGGAAAAATTTATGGACAGATTTGAGTAGCTTCAAGACTAACACCCAACACACTAGATGGATGCTAGCTAGAGACTTTAACACTCCATTATACCCTTCTAAAAAATAGGGTGGGATTATTGATTACTCTGATAGTATGTTCGACTTTGCTGAATTTATAAATGATTGGTAAATTTTGGATATTGAATTGCAAAATCAAAATCTCACCTGGTCTAATAGAAGAAGAGGAGACCAAATGATTCAAGTCAATTTAGATAGATTTCTTATCTCTAGCAACTGGAATGATTATCATAATATGCACATGCAGGCTTTTCCTAGAACCATGTTCGATCATTATCCAATCTTCCTCAGTTGGAAAGATCAGGGACAACGTGGTCATCCCAAATTTTTTTGAATCTATGTGGATCAAACATAAAGACTTCAGACAATAGGTGGCCCAATGGTGGAAAATTCCTATCCAAGGCACTCCTATGTTTAGATTAATCAAAAAACTTCAGCATATCAAATAGAAAGTTTATGGATAGAATAGATATAGCTTTGGTCAGGTCTTTTATCAAAAGAAAAACATAGCCAAAAAACTTACATATATTCAACAATGAATGGCTCAAGGTGATGATTCAGAAGACACTTCTAAAGAAGAGAATGTCCTAATTTTTGGCTAGAAGAATCTTATGGATAGAGAAGAGGTTTTTTAGAAACAAAAATATAGAGTTCAATGGCTCAAAGAGGGGGACAAGAACATAGCCTTCTTTCATCTCTCATCCATGAAACATAGGAAGGATAACTCCATAACAAAGCTATGTTTGGATAATGGCAACATTATAACTAAAGATAATGAGATAGGGGAACAAGCCAGGGTATTCTTTCAGAATTTGCTCACTAAACAAAATAATGATGATGGGAATGATGGAACTATGAACCAATTCATTGATAAAATCCCCTTTTTGATAACTGAGGAAGATAATCTAGAGATGTTAAGGCCTATATCCAAAGAGGAAGTCCATGCAATTTTATTTTCTATGGGTTCATTCAAAGCCCTGGGTCCTGATGGCTTCCCTCCTATATTCTTCTAAGAATATTGGGATATAGTGGGAACGGATCTTACTACTATTGTATGTGACTTCTTCAGATCAGGTAAACTTTTGAAACAAGCTAATAATACTTTTATAGTACTTATTCCTAAAAAGTTACTACCCACACACCTTGTGAATTTTAGACCTATTAGTCTATGTAACACTATTTATAAGCTCTGCACTAAAGTGATGGTTATGAGAATCCAAATTTTTTTGATAAAATTTTTTCCCTTGCCCAAAAAGGCTTTGTCTTGGGTCAGCAAATTCTTAATGCTGTGATCTCCACTCACGAGACTATTCATTCTATGGATAAAATTAGAATCCCTAGTATGAATTTTAAGCTAGACATTTCTAAAGCATATGATAGGCTCTCAAGGACTTTTCTATTATAAGTCATCAAGAAATTTGGGTTTAATGATAAAATGTCTTGCTCGATATGGAACACTGTCTCTTCTCCAAAATTTTTTATTCTAGTCAATGGGGTCCCTAGAGGTTTCTTCTCTTTTTCAAGAGGAATCTGCCATGGGGACCCTCTCTCCCTTTACTTATTCATCATAATGGTGGAGGCACTAGCAAGATACATAAAATTTGATATAGTCTCTAAACATTTAGTGGGCATCAAACCTACTTCCTCCCTTCCTCCTATGGTGGTGTAACAGTTTATGGATGATACCATTCTTTTTGGCATCTCCTCAATGATTAAATCTAGGAAATGGAATAATATTTTAAATAACTACGTCATAGAGTCTAGGAAAAACATAAATCTTTGAAAAATCAATGTGTACTTCTTCAATACTCCTAATGACCTTAGACAAAAAATCATTGACATCTTAGAATGTGCTGAAGCTGTCTTACCTACTACCTATTTAGGCCTTCCCCTCATGGTCAAATAGGTATCTCCTAGTTTTTGGAATGGAATTTTGGAAAGAACTCAGAAGAAACTTCTTGGTTGGAAAGGGAAACTTCTCAGTAGTGTAGGCAAACTGCAACTTCTTCGGGCCTCTCTTCAATGGATTCCTACCTACTTCCTGTCTCTCTTTAAAATGCCTACGTATTTTGTTGATAAATTGGAATAGATTCAAAGATAATTCTTATAGATGGGACTAGAAGATTAAAAAATAATCTCTTTGGTTAGATGGGAAAAAGTGTCTTTTGAAATCACATCGTGGCCTCAATATTAGATCTATCAGGAACATGAACAAAGCCCTTCTCTCCAAAATCAACTAGAACCTGATTCATAAAAATAATGATTAGGGGGAAATAATGTATGCCAAATATATGCATAGTACTGATGGTTCCAAATTTCTTCAACAGGTAGGGTTACCCCAGGGATATGTGATATGGAATAAAATGCTAAAAATTAGAAGCCTTCTTAAGCAAGGAATTAGATGGAAATTGGGAAATGGATGGCATATTAAATTCTAGAATGACATTTGGGTAATGGATAAGGCTCTCATCACATAGGAAAACTATGGAGAGATTGCTGACATTGCTACTCAATTTTTTGGAGATAAAGTCAGTGAT
This sequence comes from Torreya grandis, assembly GCA_037957365.1. NCBI lineage: Eukaryota > Viridiplantae > Streptophyta > Pinopsida > Cupressales > Taxaceae > Torreya > Torreya grandis. The sequence continues at coordinate 335,118 of JARHVA010004350.1, read as the reverse complement.
TACATGGATAATAACAATGGCATAAAGTGCTGGAAAAATATATCAAATTGTTGTGCTCATCGGCCTAAGCTCTTCCCTAGAGTTCTAGAGATTTAGTAGTTGATTCAAGGGATTAGAATCCCTCTCTTCCCATGTGAAGATGAATAGTATTGGTGGCTAAATAAGAATAGATGGTTCTCTATCAAGTCTACTTATCAATTGTTGATTCCTGAGGCTCAGAATAAAGAGATATGGAAAAAGGTTTGGAACTATAAACTTATACCAAAAATCAACATGTTTTGGTTGACTACTACTCATAACAAAATCTTAACCCAAGACAACCTTCAGAAGAAAGGGTTCACCCTGGTCAATAGATGTTATTTGTGTTATTCAAAAGAGGAAATAGTTTCTCACCTTTTCATACACTATGATTTTGCCTAGGAACTTTGGGGCATAATCCTATATAATTTTGGTATTGAGTGGGTTTGTAACTCTGACCTTAAGGAAGTCATTATCAACTAGAATCCTACCTTTTCTCATCCTTGGCTCATGGAATTATGGAATCAAACTCTACCCTATTTGAGTTGGATTTTATGGAAAGAGCACAAACATAGAATTTTCAAGGATACTACTAGAAATACCTCTCAGCTGTTTCATTCTTTTGTTAAGACTCTTTTGAAAATTGTCACCATTGCTCATATTCATAATATAGAGAAACCCCTAACTCAAGAAGAAGAAGAACAAATTATGGCTAAATGGAAGGTTCTAAACTATATTCCTACTTATAATAATTCCAAAATTCTATAGAGACTTAATACTAAATGGATTCCCCCAAAGCCTAACTGGATGAAACTTAACTTTGATGGGGCCTCCAAGTCTAATGGTAAAGCCAGTGGAGGAGGGATTATAATAAATGAAAAAGGGTGGATGATTTTTGTCTATGCTGGTGGAATAGCTACAATAGTAATAACTATGCTAAAGTAATGGCTCTCCTATGGGGGATAAAATTGGCTATATCCCTAGGTATAAGGAATCTGAGTATCTAGGGAGACTCTAAACTGGTCATCGATGCAATTAATAAAGCATCAAATGTGGGCATTAAGATAAAAGATATCATTAGGGATATTTAATTTCTTCTACAAAAGCTTACCAGAGTTGATATTTCACATATTTATAGAGAGGGAAATAGTGTTGTTGATGCCTGTGCTAATCTTGTCCAATAATTTTCAAATTGGTGATGTTGGTGCCAAATAAATAATATTCCTTTAAACATTAGGGATATTATCCAAAAGGAAAAAACTTTTTAAGGATGATTCAGACATATGATAAGGATAGCTCTATTAGTCAGTCCATTTGGAGGGTGATGACATGGATCTCAGAGTTTGGTGCCTATTGTACTCTTTTGATAATCATTTCTAATTTATTGTACCAATGTGTTAAGGTGAGTGGACTTCATTATGGAGATCACTGGGAAATGATTTTTAAGCATGGGAGGAGTAAATGTCATCTATGCATGATACTCTAAATTATGTGCTACCACATACCATTATGCATATTTGGGAACAAGGGCTTGAAGCCACTTCAACTATGAAGGTAAAAATTGGGAATTCTCCTCATTTGTTCTATAAATCCAAAATGGGGGTGATAGAATTTAAATAGAGCCAATCTCTTACTATGAGTTCAAAGATAACCCATTGGTTTGGCACTACTATAAAGAGGGTGGGATTAGTCCCTCCCTGGAGAGGCTTAATGGGTTTGATGAAAACCTGTCTGAACAATTCGTGAGGTCTTGGTTAAACTGGTGAGTCACTGTTGGAGGAATTAGCTTTGAGATTTATAAAAAGGTGATAGCTATGGCTATAGGAATGTTCATGTAGGGGATGAATCTAAAAATGAAAACAAAAATCATGGACCTCTCTAGCTAGAAGATGTTTCTAGGAGAAGGTGAAGAACTTGCTCCTTACCAAGGAGGATTTGATCAAGCTAAATTACTCGAGCCATAGGATGGAGTGTGCTTCATCCTCATGAAGTATTTCATGCTAGAAGTATGATTCACCAGGTCCTATATTTATCATCTCCCCCTTTTAAATCATTTTAGGCATAATGCTCTCATCAATTTTCCCTTTTATCTGCTCTCCTCTTTAGAACATTCTATCCTTAGGATGAGAGCAAAATTAGCAAAAAAACTTGATATGAATCCTATCCCCCTCCATCAAGGCCTCATTTTCTATTTGTATAATTTCCACCATGCCCTTGAGCCATCCAAGACTATTAGAATTGATAGCAGGGATATTTATTCTAACCCTTTGGCTAGTGATGCTATCGATGAGCCCTGTCTTTCCCCTGTCTCTACCAAAACTAAAGAAGTCTCCTTTTCTACTCCTGAGAAGACCCCCGTTGACACCCCTAACTCCTTTATGAGCACGAAGGGAAAGAAGAGGAAGTTTTATGCTGGTGAAGAGAGTATTAGGTGGACCACTGTGGGGACCCATAAAAATCCTATTAGGATCACGGGGGGTCAAGGTGGTAAATCCCATATGTCCACTAATGTTAGTAAGGAGGGCCTCTCCTTAGGAGTTCAACTATCAGGGTATTACTAGCAAACCTGCTCCTAAGGATAGGATTATTAACTATTTGGAGAGAACCTCAAAGGAAGCTACCCAGGAGGAAGAGTATAAAGAATTGGAAGTTCATGAAATCTCTAAGGATACTGAAGGTAAGCAGGAGACAAGAGAATTTGAGGCTACTATGGAGGATGGTGCTGACATTGCAAAAAATTATGACAAAGAGGGAAAGATGTATGTGGAGGATGTTGATGAGGAAACTAAAATTGAGATTGGTTTGAAAGTTGAAATTTCTGCCCTAAAGGGTCGTATCTAAAAACTGGAGCAGAACTTTACCACTAGGCTCTGGAATTCTATTCTCCTGAACATGTCTATGCTACAAGAATTGGGTAATACTACTTCTATTGTCAATGTAGAGAACACTAATAAATTAAATGACCTCATCAAATCTATGTTTATGTAAGGATAGATTTCTCTGTCTCTCATTTTTCCTATTCTTGTTTTATTTTAGTTTGTTGTGTCTATTGGTACATTGATCATGTCATTCCTATCGTAAGGCATCTTTTATGTTGATTGCCTTCATGGTTCCTCTGCTTCTGTAAGGGTTCAAACCCTAGTCTTCCACCTTATATAATAAAAATAAATCCTTATTTCACTCAACAATGGAAAAAGGGGTGTATAAAAATGGAAAATAATGTTGCCAAGTGAGAAGTAACAAGCCAACCTCACTCAACAATGGAAAAAGGGTATAGACTTAGGTACCCATAATAACAAGATAGTATAAAAAATGGAAAATAGTAAAATGAAATTAAATCAAGTCTAGGAATATAATTCTATGGTATAAATAAAGTAATCCATAGCTGCTCAAACATATTGTTTCTCTTTAAGTTTAGATAAAACTAAGACATAGTAGTACTAGCATGTTTTTAAGAGGTGAAGAAGAAGGAAGTATAGAAGAGGGAAAACAAATTCAGAATCAAAATTTGCCTATCAAAGGGGAAATTTATTGGGTGGAGGGGAGAATGAAGGAAAAACCAAGGTAGATTAACTCTTTATCGAAGTTAAGACACTCAAATTAGGCTTGTCAAAATAAGAGGACTGTCAACCTTAAGGACTCTAAAGAACTTCTCTTAGCCACATAAGTCTTAGGTCAACAAATGGAGTATGTAGATCATCCCATGAAGGCTATATGAATGAAAATTAAAATGGACCTACTATCCCACAATGTGTTCCCCATTCCTCAAGACCCCTTACAAAGTCATGGGTTTACTACAAAGATTAGGTACTTGTGTGAGAAAGTAAGTATCACCATAGAGTTTTTTGAATTCTCATATTAAAATATACTGGCCTACCACACCCCAAAGGACCCTGGATTTATGTGAGGCCAATTATGGAGTTTGAGCTTCAATTAGAGATAGGAGATGTGGTTAGAATCACATATTTTGGTGTGATATTGAATTTTGAGATTTGTATGTTACCTATAAAAAAAAAATAATGTTGACAAGTGAGAAGTAACAAGCCAACCTCACTCAACAATGGAAAAAGGGTATAGACTTAGGTACCCATAATAACAAGATAGTATAAAAAATGGAAAATAGTAAAATGAAATTAAATTAAGTCTAGGAATATAATTCTATGGTATAAATAAAGTAATCCATAGTTGCTCAAACATATTGTTTCTCTTTAAGGTTAGATAAAACTAAGACATAGTAGTACTAGCATGTTTTTAAGAGGTGAAGAAGAAGGAAGTATAGAAGAGGGAAAATAAATTCAGAATCAAAATTTGCCTATCAAAGGGGAAATTTATTGGGTGGAGGGGAGAATGAAGGAAAAACCAAGGTAGATTAACTCTTTGTCAAAGTTAAGACACTCAAATTAGGTTTGTCAAAATAAGAGGACTGTCAACCTTAAGGACTCTAAAGAACTTCTCTTAGCCACATAAGTCATAGGTCAACAAATGGAGTATGTAGATCATCCCATGAAGGCTATATGCATGAAAATTAAAACGGACCTACTTTCTGACAATGTGTTCCCCATTCCTCAAGACCCCTTACAAAGTCATTGGTTTACTACAAAGATTAGGTACTTGTGTGAGAAAGTAGGTATCACCATAGAGTTTTTTGAATTCTCCTATTAAAATATACTGGCCTACCACACCCCAAATGACCTTGGATCTATGTGAGGCCAATTATCGAGTTTGAGCTTCAATTAGAGATAGGAGATGTGCTTGGAATCACATCTTTTGGTGTGATATTGAATTTTGAGATTTTTATGTTACCTTTTGGATATCATTTCCTTTTGTTTCAAATTATTTGGCTTTTAAATTTTTTGATGAATTTTTATATTCCTTATCCATAAAGATTTGGAAAACCAAACATGGGTGTTAAAGATGACTTTCATTTCAATGTTTGGGACTTGGTTGCTAAGATGGAGAACTTTAAAGAGCATGGGGTTAGAGAGTCTCATAAATATAGGTGAATTAAAAGTACTATCTTGAATTTGACCTTTTTTTATACAATGTGGAGTGAATGGAAAGGAAATCAAGAGGAATGACACATGGAATAATTTGAATTAATTCAAATCAAAAAATGTGACAAAGGGAAAAAATGATACAATGATAATAAAGTGTGATTCCTTATAATAAGAATGAGGTAAATGGAGGAAAACATGATAACATAGATTGTTGTGCAAATTCAATCTATCAAAAAAGGCAAAAACTAAAGATAAGAACAAGGATCAAAAACACATTTTATTAAAAAAGGAATGACAAGATGGTAATTTAATGAGGAAGGCCAGGTCCTATCCATGTTGTTACACTACAACCCATAAAAAATAAACACATGAGGGTGTTACAAATCATGTGAAAAATAAATGAGATAAGAAAAAGATGGTATTTGTGAGGAAGATCAGGTCCTATCTGTAGTTTTACAATTCAAATCAAAAAGGATAAATCCAAGGGATGGAAAAAATGTGTAAAAAGAGCATGAAAATAAAGAATACTATGGTACATCATGAGGAATATTTGGTCCTATATGTAGTTTTACAATGCAACTCATGAGAGAAAAGGGGAAACTAAAAGACCAAAAAGGAAGGACTAAAGGTTTGTGAAAATAGAGAACTACTATAGAGGGAGAGACCTGTGTCAGTTTCTTAAAAAAGTGTTAGATATATAGCATAAAGAAAGCATGACAAGAAGGAAAGGATCCTACACTAATGTCTATATCAAACATAAGCATGTGAGAGACAAGCTTGTGTCTCAGAAGGTTTCTTATAGTTAAATTAGTTTGGTATCACACCAGGTAGAATAAGAGTGGGCATCACAAGATGCCCCAAAGGGTAATTGGATGTAGGGATGGGCATCACAAGAATCCCCAAAGTCTTAAAGGATATGTGGGTGGGCATCACAAGATGCCCCAAAGGCTAAAGAAATGTGTGGATGGATATCACAAGATACCCACATAGTTAAAAAGAGAAAGAAAACATAAGAAGCAAAGAGAAACCATATAGTGTCTAAATGGATTTAAGTTGTCCAAGAAGATTATTATAGGGGAAATGATGCTTGAGAGAAATGAAAAAATAACTAAAAAGGAGAAATAGAGAACTAGGTTAGTGAATAGGGAAGGTAAAAATAATACATGGTCAATTGGGTCAACCTAGTATAGAAAATAGGGCTTGAACATTATACAAAGTTGACTAGGTTGACTTAGCATAGAAGATATGGTTTGAACATTCTATAGAGTCAACAAGGTTAACCTAGTATAGAAGATAGGGGCTATAAATTATATACAGTTGACAAGGTTGACCTAGTACAAAAAATAGGGGCTATAAATTGTATAGAGTCGATAGGGTTGACCTAGTATAATAAGTAGGGGAAAATAGACAATATAAAAATTAAATGATAAAATGACTAAATATGTGAAATACAAATTTAAAGAGTTAGATTCACATGAGGTTCACCAAAATTTATTATGAAAGTGAAGCCAAAGTGAATAAAATACTAAGAATAAAGTGGAAATGTGAAGAGAATCCAACCAGTGGTAGGATATGATTCACATTGGGTTCACTAGAATGTATGCAATTAGAAATGCATCATGTCTATAAATCAATCCTAGATTGGAGAATATAGAGAATACCTACACTTTTGATTGGAAACACATTTGTTAATTAGGATCATGACCAATATAGGGATCAATTATACCCAATTATGGGATCATTTATCATAATGCACTATGTTAAGGAGGGTTCCAAAGCATCCAATCAAACATAATCACGTAATAACCCTAAGGGGCTCCTAGGTTTTGATATTTCACCTAAACTAATAACAAGTAATGTAAATCTAAGCTAATGTTCACCAAAGCTTTTGGCATAATATGAGGGGTTAGTAAACAATCAAAACATGTATAAGAGAATCTTAATTAAGCTAAGTATGAGTAAGACCCTAATACATGGAATATGGAGAGTAATATTAGTAGAAGCTAATATTTATGCTACATCTATCTACTAAAGAGAAGAGTAAAGTTAGAGAATACTTACCTGAATGTGAACCCATCGAGATTCAATCTCCCTCTTAGACAAAAGGGATTTGCAAGAGGTTATTCTTGTTTGTAAGGATCACTAAGAAAGGCCAAAGCATCCAAGACTTATCCATAAGACAATATTTTCCATGTATAAACCCTAAGCTGACTCCTTAAGTAGAATGATAGAAGAGAAAATTATAAAGAAGCACAAATTAATAGTAACTCTTGATTGTATATTGACATAATGATGAAATGATATTGTATTTATAGGTAGATTTTACCCTAAACCCTTTCAATAATCCTAGCTGACAAGGTTGACCTAGTTGACTTAGCACAATTTTAGATAATTATTCACTAAGTCTAAATCTAGGTCAACCAAAATCTAACCTAATTCCTAAGTGAAAATATCACAAAACTATACAGGGTCAACCCAGTCAACCTAGCATAACTGACTGATAAAAGGGACTTAAGGTGAGGAAAAGAGGGATGGAAAGAGGAAAAATACTATAAGAGTGTCTAACAGAGGATTAATATCTTAGGGAATGGTTTTTAGGAGCTATTTTGATTGGTAATAAGTGGAAATAAGGGACAAAAATCCTATGAAGCACCAATTGTCTGCCCACCTTTGTCTCGCTACACCCTTTAAGGCATGCACTAGGAGATATTGAGTTTTGATGGGTTCTTGCAAGACGTAAAGCATCAGTATTTGATAAAAGTTTGAAAATATTATGTGTATAAAATTTTCATGTGTTTTAGTTATATAGAGTTAATAGAGGAAAAATTGGATTACCCATGACAAAATGCAAGCACACAAAATGTGAAGACAAGTATACCAACACAACCCCCCCAAAATTTAATAAATGAATAACTTTCCCCCAATTAAAAATGATTTTAGAACATTATAAATTGTGTGGTTACAAATTCCACTTGCAATAATAGCTAAGTGGTATTGAGTGTATTTTGCTACAATGGGCAAAAGAAGGTGGTGGTGTGTAAGTTAAAAGTTTCTAATATAATTATACAAGTGGATAAAGCCAATGAAAAGTACACAAAAAATCATTTACTTTAAAAAAAACATTGCACTAAAAATGGGTTATAGATGAGCCCAAATGGAGTCCTAAAAGGTCCAAAATGGATGAAATAATTACACATCTTTTGACAAAATACCAATTGCTAAATAACCACTAATCAAATGTAGAATCCATCTACTCCACTATGAAGAGTGTGGAAAAATATCCAAAAAAAAAAATTACTTATAAATTAGAGGTCTAGAGCTCAAGATATTTACTGATGAAGTAGAACTATAAAATCACCATGCGCAATGGAGAGTGGGTCATCCAAAAAATTTCCAAATTTAATGAAACTACCTCTAAAGGTAGAAATCTACCAAATTTAGTCGATTTTTTACTAGGTCTGGAGTAAAAATCCAATTTTGGGTGAGCCACCAATGTTGACCCAAATAATTAATTTTTTGGCATTTTCCATGTGGTAATTTTTCATGTGTGAGAAAAAATTTAAAAAATCACAATCCTAATTAGACCAACAACCAGTTTGACTACTTGGGCATGAAAAATGTGGGTTTTTTAGAAACTTAAAATTTCTATAAAATTGCCAATTTGGAGTGTTATTTAAAAAAATTAAAAAAATTGTTTTATTTTTTTTTTGTGAAAAAAACTTGGAAAAAATGATTTTTTATTTGAAGGGTGAATGGCCTAGGTGGAGGCCAAGCCTGAGATGACATGTAAACGACTATGGGGTTGGGGAAAAGCCCCACCCAAATTCCTTGGTGTTATGATATAGCCCTACCACAAAGGGATATATCCTGGGTTGAGGGTTGAGCCCTTCCCAACAGCCTTGGGTTATATTCATGTAGCCTATAGGCTATATGCAAGCCCTTGGATAGGTTAGTATAGGTTGTTAGGCTCGCAGTTATATATATATATATATATATATATATATCAAAAAAATTGTTTTTTTTAATTTTTTAAAATATTTTGATAATAATGTAGTGTTTTGTTTTCCAAAAAATGCTAAAAATAAATTTTTAACAAGGAGACCGGTAAGACCATTTTTTAATAAGAAGCTAGATCTAGAGGGGGATTTTTTTTTTTTTAAACTATAATTTGAAGGGGAAAGAAATGTATTTGAGATATAAAATGTTCAAAGTGCTCCTTAAATTTTATAGATGCATCCATATGCATGAAAAACATTTACAAAACTACCTTCAACAATGAATCCTCCAATATTTAACTAGAACAAAAAATGAGAAGTTACATTTATTGAATGATCTAGAAATGATGGTGAGCTCGATTGTGCTCTAATGAGATTTAATAAGAACCTATAACAGACACTCAATAGGAAACCTGGAGGAAGAAGAAGGAACTGAAAGCTGGGATACAAACTCTAATGAGGATGAAGAATGTCCTGAGAAGAATGAAAAAGATGATGTCAACACAGAGGAGGATTCTACAAACAGAACTGAAGATACGGAGGAAAATCAGAAAGTGTCAGAGGATGAATTTGTCCAGGATGGCCCTGTTGAGGACCCAACTTCAAAGAATGAAAAGGAAACTATAGGTCAGGATGATAATCAAGATATGGATATAGAAATTCAAACTGGAATTAAAGAGCGAGAACAAAAGGGTCGAGAGGATATCTTTGAAGAAGCCAGGAATAGACCCAATAAAAATTATGAGGAATGGAGAGGGAAAAAATAGAATGATGAAACACACACACCAATGACTTGGATTAATTGCAAAGCAGAGGTATCTTCCCAATTTGATTCTTGGACGTGTAGGGAGATTATGGATCTCAAAAGGAAAGTGGAAACTATGGAAGATACTCTGAAAGCTGTATGGAACAAAATTAATAATATGGAAAATCAGATAAGAGAGATTCCAATCAAGCTCAAAGCCTATGAGAATAACCTTCGATAACTTATTAAGGACAACAGAACGAAAATGGAGGAAGTTACGTCCAATATTTGTGCTGTTGTTGTCAATATTGGAAGAAGAGCCAATGAGGAGACCGAAGCCTTGGAGGGACCTAGCAAAAGGATGAGATAAATTTCAAGAAAGAAGGTTACACAAAAAGGAGCCATGTTGGTAGCAACCACTACCCAGGATACTGTTATGAAAGGAAAAGAAACTATGAAAATGATATTGGAACTGGATGAATAATCTAGTTCCTCTTGTTGGTTATGAAACTGGTCCTGTTTCTTTGTTTTCTTTTTGTTATCCTATGGCTTTGGTGTAACCAAATCTCTGTTAAATCTGGGTTTTGACTGGTAGTCTTTCTGGTGGTTTCAGGTCCATTAAAAACTTGTTTTTTCTACTTCCTTGTTGTAGTTTTTAGGATTTGCCTATGGTTTTGGATGATCTTTCTTTCTTTCCTTGTACTAGGGTTTCGGGGCCCCTTCAAAACCTGCTTTTACCTTAATCTAAAACAAACACTCAATAGGAACCCCCTTGAATTTGGTTCTTCCTTTCACACTATTCTAATTCTCAAGACCATCCTATGGATGTAAGAGAAGAGCATACTTGGCAATAAAATAAATTGACATATTTTAACCTTATAAGGCAAACCTAAGTACTTAACTAGTTCTGGTACCATGTGAGATTTGGCTAAAATCTAATAGTCCTATGAAAAGCACTTATTCTAAGGAATAATAATGATAAGAATAGACTATATTCTTATTAGAATGCAAAACTCATGTGTAAATAAAATGCATGAATTACTTCATTCAATTGATTCCAAAAAGTAAGCTTACATAAGGGGTATTTATAGGAAATACCTCTTACCAACCATTCATAGGATTGTGATAAGTGTCATGATCCTGTGAGGTGAGACAAATATGAAAAACACCTAAGTAAACTTAAATAAATAAGGTGTGAATGAAATCAAATAGTTAAACCAATTGGGTAAATAACCTTGTTCACACCAACAAAATCTAGAGTCAAGAATGAAGATAAAAATGGAAATGTTAATGACACTTTACACCTCACAAACTCATGATGGCATTGATTGGATCACTAATCTAATGAATACATTATTATAATTTTAATGTATAATTGGTATCAAACATAACAAGTCTATCAAGCAAGTAATGGTGAGTCTAATGCGTGTATTGGTTGATGACGAAGGACTAGAGATGAAGAGGGGAAATTAACTGGGTTGAGACAGTGAGCTAGGTAATAGGAGAGGATATCCACCTCACTATGTTTATATTTTAAGGACTCATGCCCACATTGAAAGATCTCATGGATTGAGCATGAGGTTATTCAAGTTATATTGTGATAGGAAGTTCATCAAGAAACTCCTAACTATTGATTAAAAAAATAGAACATGATCTAATGTTTAAGTTAAGGTAGATTAGATGTAGGATCAAAGGAACCAAATTTAAAATATTTTATTATATCACACCCTCACCAAGAAGTATAACCTAGTATGGTCAAATATACGCTTCATAAACTTATTATATAGCCTCTACCAAAATAATCACTAGTATATGTACACACAATTTTTTATTTTCATTTTTTATGAATATAAATTGAGAACATAAATGGAAATGAAAAACTATGGAAAGCATGAACATGATGGAGAGAGGAGTGAGATTTAAGTACATGGTGAATGCCAATAGGGTCACACATGGTATTCACTATTTAACCATTAGCAACATGTAATAAACGTGGACAAACACAATGATGGAATTTGTTCATCTAAGTACATGGTGAATGCCAATAGGGTCACACATGGTCTTCACTATTTAACCATTGACAACATGTAATAAATGTGGACAAACACAATGATGGAAATTTGTTCATCATTTGTATAATATATCCATAGTGTTGTGTGAAAAATGAATGAATCAACAAATCAATAATGCTTAGAAAGGCTTGAAAAACTTGATTCAATACCAAATATAGATTATACACCATATTTAGTGAGATCCAAATCTAAAAAATGTGCAAATCACAACTATTCTTGGTCAATAAATTTCATACATTATTTAATAATAATATTTACATTTATATAGGCTTTGTATTTCCTATATTACAGGAAGGTTATAATATCTCTCACTAATCTAGGCATTTTTTTCAAATAACCTATATTCACTCATCTCTCTCTCTCTCTCTCTCTCTCTCTCTCTCTCTCTCTCTCTCTCTCTCTCTCTCTCTCTCTCTCTCTCTCTCATCTATGTGAGTCATTATTAATCACCACTATTTTTATACACACTTATAACTAACAAATATATGTTCACACATGTGCATGTTCATACAAACTATTTTCTAACAGGATCACAGTGAGATCTAATTTCTATAATGAGAACTTTGGCCAAAATAATGTTATAGTTGAGACATTATCATTCCACTATAATTTTTATTTTACATGTGTATGTTGATGTCATATTAGATAGATAATTGTTTTCCATGGTTACTATGACTGTTTTCATGGTTAATGTGACTAGCATATATTAATTATTGTACACACAATGGTTTTGGTTGATTTATTGATATCTACATTGTTTTTATCTACCCCTCTATGAAGGAAAGGGTCAATCCTAATGGGGAGGTGTATGGGAGACTAATGGTCTATGGCTAGAGGAAAATCACCCCGATGATGATCTCCCTCTCTTCAACTATTCAACCATTTAGGAATCATACTCATGTCTATTTATATGGATCATTGAGTTATTTATGAGGCTTATTTGTACTATTGTACATGGTATCTTGTATATTTAACCTTATACTGAAATGTAATATATAGTACATTTTTACTGAGGACTATTCAACATAATAATCACTATGATATTATAAAATAATTCTTAATATTGTGATAGAAATAGATGTATGACTATTTATGGTTATATTTATAGATTGTTTTAGTGACCTGATGTACTTGACTCTTTTCACTATTCATTTTATGAGAAATATTCATCTTGTAATATATTAGAGAGTATTTTAATACTAAATGTATCATATTTTTAACTAGTGGGTTGATACATTTATGCATTTATTTATTTAGGTATATTTTTTAGTCAACCAATAAATTTGTGAATAATTATGGTTGATCTTATAAGTAATCTATATGGACTTTAAAAAACATTGTGTAACTTTTATGTAACCCAAAGGGGTTATGACATCTAAGATGGGATTCAAATGATTTTTTCTCTACCTGAAGGGATTTTGGCCTTGTTTAAATGGGATAGTGTAGGTTACATATTTAAAAACTAAATGGATCATATTTTTAATTATTGGGTTGATACATTTATGCATTTATTACTTTAGGTATATTTATTAGTCAAATAGATAATTATAGATGATCTTATAAGTAACCTATATGGAGTTCAAAAATAATTATGTAACTTTTATGTAACCTAGTGGGGTTATAACATATAAGATGGGATTCACATGATTTTTTTTCTTGGAGGGATTTTGGACTTGTTTAAGTGGGATAGTGTAGGTTACCACACTTGGATCAAATATTTTTAGGTTTTCATAGGTCCATGTGATTACATCCATATGTCATTGGTGTATTTTATTTAGTTCTTTGAATTATTACTATGTGGAATTAGGGATGATATTGACATTTCTAGTCTTATCAATTGACCCAAGATTGATGGTGTTTGATTGCTGATATACATAGGTTAGATTTTTAGACTTGTCAATTGACCTCTCCAAGTCTAATATCCTTTTTAGGTAAATCATGCATTTTGGGATGTGATTTTATTTTAAATTAATGATACCATCATTATCATACTCATTATATAAAAGGTTGTCCCTCTCTCACATATTTATGATTTAGGCATTAAATACTCTAGACATGCTCAAGAAGTTTAGGATATGGGGATCATCCTTGAAAATTTTAAATTTATCAATGTTTTTTAGGACTAAAGGGAAATATACTAGCTCTATGAAGAATTTTTTTAGTTAAAAATCATCTAGGGGTTAGATTCGCATCAAAGGCTGCCAATGACTTTGTGACTTATTTATCCTCCCTAGGGATAGGGATATTATTGAAATAATTAAATATTTAAATTAGGTCCCATGCTCAGTGCTTGCACCTATTTAGGTATAATATCTTGCATTAAAACCTACTCTTGACATATTTTATTATTAACACATAGTCCCCAAATACTTGTAGTTATTTGACCTTATGCTTCATGTTAGTTTATAGGACTAGGATCAACACTTCATATTGATCCAAAACTCAAAATTCCTAGTTGAAATATAATTCAAGAAACAAGAACAACATAATTGTAATAATACTATCTTTGAGAAGAGATGTTTAATTGATCAAATTTATAGATCCAAACATATGCCTATTTCTAAGAAGATATGTCTCATTTCCATTTTATGTTACATATTCATTTATACACATTTTTAAGGTAGGAAGAGCATGTAGAAGGTCATAAATACTGAGGGAGATTAAGTGGTTCAACTTCCATAATTCACAACAATACGTAATTCAAGGAATTACTATTTTTAGATTGCACTACTAAAATTGAAAATTGGGAAATTTTAATTTGGTTTTTGGGGGTCAAAACACACTCTACCATCTCATGACATTCCCCTCATTCTTATCTTTTCAATGGTTCAAATGGGGAGTCAAACAAAGCTATGGTGCAAAAGTTATGGTTCCCAAAAGTTTTTCCACCAATTGGGGTAGAACCGTCAGCTGAATTGTCACCTAAAATTTTTCTCGAATCATTCCTCCCTTATTGAGAAGAAATGGTCCCCATTAAATCAATATTTTTCATCAATTTTGGTAGTTATGTTTTGATTTGATTCTCAATGCATACTTGGAATAGAATGTGCTTTTTGGATCTATGCTTTATGGAATTGTGTAGGGCCCAATTGTTCACCATTTTTATCTAACTATCAGTATGTGGATGGGAGGCTATTAACTTATTAAAATTGGTTTCTATTTACTTATGTTGTTGTGTTGTTTGTGTAGTCAGGGCTGCAACATTGGCCCTTTTGGATTTCTATGACTTGACCACCATGAGAACAAATTTCTTGGCACTAATCAGGGAGATAGATGTAAAAGGTGGTACCTCTAATACTTTATATCACCATGTTACAAGATTGAGAGTGATCCTTTGTTTTATATATATATATATATATATATATATATACACTATTTTGATCATACATGAATGCTTGACAAAAGAGTACATCACAAACATCCGGATTGACCATATCACATAAGACCTTATGGTAGAAAGGATTTATTGCATATGAGAGAAGACATTGGTGGGTGATGTAGAGGTTTCTCCCTAAACTTAGCCATTCAATACTATATGGATTTGGGTGAGGCTTCATGGACAAATTTTGGCTTTTCACAATATTAATAGAGACTAAATTCTTTTGACTCCCACTATCAAGAATGAGATGTAGAGGCTTACATTTCACCAATAATTTAGCGTGAAATAACCTTTCCTTGTTGTCTATCCTCTCTTCATGGGTCTATGATGAAGTAATGATGGCATTAGGCTCATCATATATAATCTTTTCTTCATCCTCTTCGACTATAGGGTGTGTATGAGGTAGAGTAGTATATGTTGAGGATTATGACTCAGAAAGTAGGGACTTGATGGCTCGATATTCTTCTTTGTAGTGCATTCCATATTTGTGGTAATCATACCATTTCCTAGTCTTCCCTTCCTTTTGCTTCCAATTTTAGCCTCATATTTGATCTTCTTTGTCACTTTTCCATTTTTAAGCTTGAATCTTCATATTCATTCTTCCATGCTTTTGTTCAATCTTCACTGCGAACTTGTATACCTCACTTAGGGTTTCCAAATTGAAAAGTTCCCTCTCCCCTCATATATACCATTTTAGTCCACCATGATATTTGAAAACTTTATGTTTATCACTTCCTTAGATGCCCAATCTCATAGATAGAGAATGAAAAATGTTAATTTAATCATGGACAAATTGTTCTTTACATTGGTGAAGTTGTTGTCACTCTATGTATAGATCATCATATGCTCCAATGGGGTAGTATTCTTCCTTTATAGCTTCTATGAAATCATCCTAGGTAGGCTATACCTCAAGGCTAGTATCATCTATATTTAATCTCTTCTTGTACACTTCCCACCAATTTTTGATAGGCAATGATGCTTTTAAAAGAGAAAAAGTGATCTTCTCTTTATCAGTGAATTTATTTATAGAAAAATAGGAAGATAATTAATCCGACCAATTTTATACTACATCAACATTGATTTTTCCTTCAAATGTAAAGATATCAAAATTCACGTAAACCTTGAAGGGTGTTGGGGTGATGAAAGGATGTGGGGGTGAAGATGAGGAACCATAATTTTTCATGAAGATTTGTTGGAGAATTTGAGTGAATTACTATAGAATCTATGTTTTTTTCTATTTGAGGGATTCATTCACCATTTACTTGAAATGATCATATGTCTCAGTGTTGTCTACTATTTTAGGTCATTTAGAGTGAATAGGTAGATAGTCTATTGGATCTTATATTTTCCACCCAAGCTTCCTATAGTCTGACCTCATCCTAAGGATCATACACTCTTAAGAAAAACTAATTTGATACCACTGATCCAAAACTTGAAAGTATTAGTTTAAATATAATTCAAGAAAAAAGGAAAACATAGTTATAATAATAATATCTCTGAGAAGAGATGTTTTATTGATCAAATTTGTAGATCTAAACATATGCCTATCTCTGAGAATAGATGTCTCATGTATTTTTTGGATTAAATCTTAATTTATACACATTTTAAAGGTAGGAGGGAGATGTGTAAGGTCACCAATCTCGAGGGAGATTAAGTGGTTTGACTTCCATGATTCACAATAATATAGAATTCAAGGAATTACTACTATTTTTAGACTACACTACTAAAATTGAAATTTAGGGCACTTCTATTTGGTTTTTGGGGTTCAAAACCCACCAAGAAAATCTCCATGCCATCTTATGGATTTTACCTCATTCTTATCTTTCAAATAATTGAAACGGGGAGTCAAATGGAGCTTTGGTGCAAAAGTTATGGCTCCTGGAAGTTTTGTCACTAATTGGGGTAGAACCGTCACTCAAATTGTCACCTAAAATGTTGATCATATCATTCCTCCCTCCTTGATAATAAATGGTCCCCATTGCATCAATATTTTTAATCAATTACGTTAGTTGTGTTTTTATTTGATTCTTGATGCATACTTGGAATGGACTGTGCTTTATGGAGCCGTGTCTGGCTGGATTATTCGCCATTTGTATCTGACCATCAGTCTATGGATGGGAGGACATAAACTTATTTATCTTGGTATCTATTTTCTTCTATTATTGTGTTGTTTATGTATTCAGGGCTACAACATCAACCATTATGGATTTTTATGGGTTGACCACCATGAGAATGAATTTTTTGGCACTAATCAGGGACACAAATGTAGAAGGTGGTACCTTTAATACCCTATAGTGCCATGTTCCAAGATTGAGTGTGATAATTCAAGTTCTTGATTCATAGATGCCATGTCAATCATACATTAATGGTTAACCAAATTGTACATCAAAAAGATCTAGATTGACCACATCACATAAGAGCTCATCTTACAAGGGTTTTATTGCATAAGAGAGAAGACATTGGTGGGTGACATAGAGGTTTCTCCCTAGACTCAACCATCCAATAATGTATGGTTTTAGGTGAGTCTTAATGGACAAATTTAGGAATTTTAAAAGATTAGTAGAGATTAATTATTTTGACTCCCTCTATAAAGAAAGAAATGTAGAGGCTTACGTTTCACCCATAACTTAGAGTGAAATAACCTTTCCTTATCGTCTGGCCTCTCCTCATGGGTTTATGATGAAGAAATGATGGCATTGAACTCAACATATACAATCTATTATTCATCCTCTTCGAATATAGGGTGTGTATGAGACATAGTAGTAGATGTTGAGGATTGTGACTCTGAAAGTTGGGACTTTATGGCTCAAAATTTGTCATTGTAGCATATTTTAGATTTGTAGTAATAATATCATTTCCTAGTCTTCCCTTCCTTTTTATTCTAATTTTGTCCTTGTGTTTGATCTTCTTTTTCACTTTTCTATTTTGAAGGCTAACTCTTCATATTGATTCTTCCATGCTCTTGCTCAATCTTCATTATGAACTTATACACCTCATCAAGGGTTTCCAAATTGAAGAGTTATATCTCCCCCCCATATATACCATTATAGTCCACCATGATATTTGATAACCTTGTGTTTCTTACTTTCTTAGATGCACAATCTCATAGATAGAGAATGGAAAATTTTAGTGTAATCTTGAATAGACTATTCCTTACCTTGGTGAATTTGTTGCCACTCTATGTATAGATCATCATATGCTCCAATAGGGTAGTATTATTCCTTTATAGCTTCTATGAAATCATCCCAGGTAGGTTCCACCTCAATGCCAATATCATCCATATTGAATCTCTTCTTGTACACTTCCCACCAATTTTTGACAAGTAATTATTCTTTCAAAAGAGTAAAAGTGATCTCTTTATTGGTGAATTTATTTATAGAAAAATAGGAGGACAATTGATCCAAACAATTTTATACTACATCAACATTTATTTTTATTTCAAATGTAGGGATATCAAAATTCACCTAAACCTTGAAGGGTATTAGGGCACTGAAAGGATGTGGGGGTGTAGATGAGGAGCCAAAATTTCCCATCAAGATTTGTTGGAAAATTTGGGTGAATTATTTTAGTATCTACGCTTGTTTCTATTGGAGGGATTCATTCACCATTTCCTTGAAAGGATCGGATGTCTCAGTGTTGTCTACCATTTGAGGTCATTTGGAGTGAATAAGTGGATAGTTTATTGGATCTTGTATTTTTCACCCAAGATTCTTGTAGTCTGACCTCATTCTCAAGATCATACACTCTTAAGATAAACTTCTCTAATACCACTGATCCAAAATTTGAAAGTCTTGGTTGAAAGATAATTCAAGACATAAGAACAACATAATTATAATGATACTATCTCTGAGAAGAGATGTTTTATTGATCAAATTTGTAGATCCAAACATATGCCTATCTCTGAGAAGAGATGTATCATTTCATTTTTAGGTTACATCTTCATTTATACATATTTTTAAGGTAGGAAGAAGATGTGTAAGGTCACCAATCTTGAGGGAGATTAAGTGGTTTGACTTCCATGATTCACAACAATACAAAATTCAAGGAGTTACTATTTTTAGAAACTTATTATTTTTAGACTACACTACTAAAACTAAAATTTGGGGAACTTCTATTTGGTATTTTAGGTTCAAAACCTATTGATTAAATATCCATTCCATCTCATGGCATTTCCTCATTTTTAGCTTTCAAACAATTTAAACAGGGAATCAAACAGAGCTATGGTGAAAAAGTTATGGCTTATAGAAGTTTTGTAACCAATTAGGGTAGAACCATCACTCAAATTGTCACCTAAAATGTGTATCAGATAATTCCTCCCTCCTTAATAAGTAATGGTCCCCATTGTATCAATATTTATCATCAACTATGATAATTTTTTAATTTGATTCCCAATGCATACATGGAATGGACTATGCTTTATGGAGCTGTGTATGGCCTAATTGTTCACCATTTCTATCTGACCATCAATCTATGGATGGGAGACCATGGAATTATTTAGCTTGGTATCTATTTGTTTTTATTGTTGTGTTGTTTATGTAGTCAGGGATGCAACATTGACCCTTTTGGATTTCTATGGCTTAACCACCATGAGAACAAATTTCTTGGCACTAATCAGGGAGACAAATGTAGAAGGTAGTACATCTGGTACCCTATATAACTATGTTCTAAGAGTGAGAGTGATCCTTCAATATCTTGATTCATAGATGTCATGTTGATCATACATAAATGGCTGACCAAAGAGTACATCACAAACATCTAGATTAACCACATCACATAAGACCTCATCTTAGAAAGGTTTTATTCCATATGAGAGAAGACATTGGTGGGTGACATGAAGGTTTCTCCCTAGACTCAACCATCCAATACTGTATGGATTTGGGTGAGGCTTCATGGCCAAATTTAGGATATTCACAACATTAGCAGAGATTAAATTATTTTGACTCCCACTATCAATAATGAAATGTAGAGGCTTACCTTTCACCCATAACTTGGAGTGAAATAACTTTTCCTTGTCATCTAGCCTATCCTCATGGGTATGTGATGAAGTAAAAATGGCATTAGGCTCAACATGTACAATCTTTTCTTCATCCTCTTTGACTGCATGGTGTGTATGAGGTAGAGTAGTAAATGTTGAGGATTATGACTCAAAAAGAATGAATTTGATGGCTCAACATTATTATTTGAATTGCATTATATATTTGTTGTAATCACACCATTTTTGAGTCTTCACTTCCTTTTGCTTCCAATTTTGGCCTCATGTTTGACCTTCTTTATCACTTTTCCATTTTAAAGGCTAACTCTTCATATTCATTCTTCCATGCTTCTAATCAATCTTCACTACAAACTTGTACACCTCACTAAGGGTTTCCAAATTGAAGAGTTCCATCTCCCCCCATATATACCATTGTATTCCACCAATGTATTTTAGAACCTTATGTTTCTCACTTTCTTGGATGCCTAATATAGCAGATAAAGAATGAAAAATGTCAGTGTAATCTTGGATATACTCTTTCTTACCTTGGAAAAGTTGTTGCCACTCTATGTATAGATCATCATATGATCTAATAGGGTAGTATTCTTCCTTTACAATTTTAATGAAATCATCCAAGGATAGGTTCCACCTCAAGGCCAATATCATTCATACTGAATCTCTTTTTGTATGCTTTCCGCTTATTTTTGACAGGCAATGATTCTTTCAAATAAGCAAAAGTGATCTTCTCTTTATCGATGAATTTATTTATAAAACAATATGAATACAATTGATCCAACCAATTTTATACTACATCAGCATTGATTTTGCCTTCAAATGTATGGATATCAAAATTCACCTGAACTGTGAAGGGTGTTGGGGCACTGAAAGGATGTGGGGGTGTAGATGAGGAGCCAAAATTTCCCATCAAGATTTGCTAGAGAATTTGGCTGAATTATTGAAGCATATATGCTTACTAATATTGGAGGGCTTCATTCACCATTTCCTTGAAAGGATTGGATGTCTCGGTGTTGTCTACCATTTGAGGTCATTTAGAGTGAATAGGTGGATAGTCTACTTAATCTTGTATTTTCCACCCAAGCTTCCTATAGTCTAACCTTATCCTTAGGATCATACACTCTTAAGACAAATCACTCTGATATCATTGATCTAAAACTTAAAATTATTGGTTAAAATATAATTCAAGAAATAAGAAAAACATAATTGTAATAATACTATCTCTGAAAAGAGATGTTTTATTGATCAAATTTGCAAATCTAAACATATGCCTATCTTTGAGAAGAGATGTCTCATTTATTTTTTGGGTTAAATATTCATTTATACACACTTTTAAGGTAAGAGGAGGATGTATAAGGTCACCAATATTGAAGTAGATTAAGTGGTTCAACTTCCATGATTCACAATAATATAGAATTCGAGTAATTACTATTTTTAAAAACTTACTATTTATAGACTGCACTACTAAAATTAAAATTTATAGCACTTTCATCTAGTTTTTGAGGGTCAAAACCCACTAAAAAAATCTCTATGCCATATCATGGCATTCCCTTCATTATTAGATTTCCAATGATTCAAATGAGGAGTCAAATGAAGCTATGGTGCAAAAGTTATGGCTCGTGGAAGTTCTGCCGCCAATTGGAGTAAAAAAATCACCCAAATTATCACTTGAAATGTTGCTCAAATCATTCCTCCCTCATTGAAAATATATTATCCCCATTTCATCAATATTTATCATCAAGTGTGGTAGTTGTGTTTTGATTTAATTCTTGATGCATACTTGGAATAGACTATGCTTTATGGAGCCGTGCATGGCCTGATTATTCACTATTTCTATCTAACCATCAGTCTATGGATGGGAGGCCATGAAATTATTCATCTTGGTATCTATTTACTTTTATTGTTATTTTGTTTGTGTAGTCAGGGTTGCAACATTGGCCCTTTTGTATTTCTATGGTTTGACCACCATGATAATGAATTTTTTGGCACTAATTAGGGAGACATATGTAGAAAGTGGTACCTATGGCACCCTATAGAAATATTTTCTAGGAGTGAAGGTGTTCATTCAATTTATTGATTCATAGATGCCATATTGATCATACATGAATAGCTGACCAAAGAGTACATCAAAAAAATCTAGATTGACCGCAATTGACCACAAGAATAACATAATTATAATAATACTATCTTTAAGAAGAGATATTTTATTGATCAAATATGTAGATCCAAACGTATGCCTATCTCTGAGAAGAGATGTCTCATTTCATTTTTAGGTTACATCTACAATTATACACATTTTAAAGGTAGAAGGAGGATGTGTAAGGTCACCCATCTTGAGGGAGATTAAGTGGTTTGACTTCCATGATTCACAATAATACAAAATTCAAGGAATTACTATTTTTAGAAACTTACTATTTTTAGACTACACTACTAAAATTGAAATTCAAGGTACTTTTATAGCTCCATATTCTAAGAGTGAAGGTGATCCTTTGGTTTCTTGATTCATAGATTCCATATCAATCATACATGAATGGATGACCAAAGAGTACATCATAAACATCCAGATTGACCACATCACATAAGACCTCATCTTGGAAAGGTTTTATTGCATATGAGAGAAGAAATTGGTGGGTGACATAGAGGTTTATCTCTAAACTCAACCATACAATACTATATGGCTTTAGGTGAGGCTTCATGGATAAATTTAGGATTTTTACAATATTAATAGAGATTAAATTCTTTTGACTCCCACTATCAAGAATGAAATGTAAAATCTTACTTTTCACCCATAACTTAAAGTGAAATAACATTTCCTTATCATCTAGTCTCTGCTTGTGGTTCTATGATGAAACAATGATGGCATCGGGCTCAGTATCTACAATCTCTTATTCATCCTCTTCAAATTTAGGGTGGGTATGAGGTAGATTAATATATGTTGAGGATTATGACTCAGAAAGTAGGGATTTGATGGCTCGACATTATTCTTTGGAGTGCATTCTAGATTTGTGATAATCACACCATTTCTCACTCTTCCCTTCCTTTTTCTTCTAATTTTGGCCACGTGTTTGACCTTCTTTTCACTTTTCCATTTTGAAGGCTGACTCTTCCTATTCATTATTCCATGCTTCTACTCAATTTTCACTATAAACTTGTGTGCCTCACCAAGGGTTTCTAAATTGAAGAGTTCCATCTCCCCCATATATACCATTGTAGTCCATCATGATATTTGAGAACCTTGTGTTTCTCATTTTTTTGGATACCAAATCTTGTGGATAGAGAATGAAAAATGTTAGTGTAATCTTGACCAGACTATTCCTTACCTTGGCAAAGTTATTGCCACTCTATGTATTGATCATCATATGCTCTAATGGGGTTGTATTTTTAATTTATAGCTTCTATGAAATTGTCCCAAGTAGGTTCCACCTCAAGGCCAATATCATCCATATTGAATCTATTCTTATATATTTCTCACCAATTTTTGATAGGCAATGATGCTTTCAAAAGAGTAAAAGTGATATTCCCTTTATCAGTAAATTTATTTATAGGAAAATAGGAAGATAATTGATCCAACTAATTTTATACTACATATCATTAATTTTACCTTCAAATGTAGGTATATCAAAATTCACCTAAACCTTAAAGGGTATTGGGGCACTAAAAGGATGTGGGGGTGAAGATGAAGAGCCAAAATTTCCTATTAAGATTTATTAGAGAATTTTGGTGAATTATTTTATAATATATGATTACTAGTATTGGAGGTATTCATTCACCATTTCCTTGAAAGGATCAAATGTCTTGATGTTGTTTACTATTTGAGGTCATTTGGAGTGAATATGCAGATAGTCTAATGGATCTTATATTTTCCACCCAAGCTTCCTATAGTCTGACATCATCCTAAGTATCATACACTCCTAAGACAAACTGATCTAATACCACTAATCTAAAACTCAAAAGTCTTAGTTGAAAGATAATTCAAGAAATAAGAACAACATAATTGTAATAATACTATCTTTAGGAAGAGATGTTTTATTGATCAAATATTTAGATTCAAACATATCCCTATCTCTAAGAAGAGATGTCTCAATTCATTTTTAGGTTATATCTTCAATTATACACATTTTTAAGGTAAGAGAATGTGTAAGGTCACCAATCTTAAGGGAGATTAAGTGGTTTGATTCCATGATTCACAATAATATAAAATTTGAGGAATTACTAATTTTAGACTACACTAATAAAATTGAAATTTGGGGCACTTCTATTTATTTTTTGGCGGTTAATACCCACTGAGTAGAGATCCATGCTAGATCATCATATGCTCCAATGGGGTAGTATTCTTCCTTTACAATTTGTATGAAATCATCCCAGGTAGGTTTTGCCTTAAGCCCAATATCATTTGTATTGAATCTCTTCTTATACAATTTTCACCAATTTTTTATAGGCAATGATGCTTTCAAATGAGTAAATGTGATCTTCTCTTTATCAATGAATTTATGTATATAAAAAAAGGAAGACAAATGATCCAACCAATTTTCTACTACATCAGCATTGATTTTGCCTTCAAATATAGGTATATCAAAATTCACCTGAACCTTGAAAGGTGTTGGGGCACTGAAAGGATATGGGGGTGCAAATAAGGAGCCACAATTTCCCTTCAAGATTTTTTGGAGAATTTGGGTAAATTTTTTTAGCATCTATTCTTACTATTATTAGAGGTATTCATTCACCATTTCCTTGAAATGATTGGATGTCTCATTGTTTTCTACCATTTGAGGTTGTTTAGAGTGAATCGATGGATGGTCTACTGGATCTTGTATTTTCCACCCAAGCTTCCTATAGTCTAACCTCATCCTCAAGATTGTACACTCTTAAGAAAAACCTCTATAATACCACTGATCCAAAACTTGAAAGTCTTGGTTGAAAGATAATTCAAAAAATGAGAACAACATAATTGCAATAATACTATCTCTAAAAAGAGATGTTTTATTGATAAAATTTGAAAATTCAAACATATGCCTATCTCTGAGAAGAGATGTATAATTTAAAATTTAGGTTACATATTCATTAATACACATTTTGAAGGTAGGAGGAGGATGTGTAAGGTCACCAATCTTGAAGGAGATTAAGTGGTTCAACTTCCATGATTCACAATAATAAAAAATTTGAGGAATTACTATTTTTAGAAACTTACTAATATTAGACTACACTACTAAAATTAAAATTTGGGGAAATTTCATTTAGTTTTTAAGTGTCAAAACCCACTGATATAAGATTTGTTCCATCTTATGGTGTTCCCCTCATTTTTATATTTTGAATTATTCAAATGAAGAGTCAAATGGAGCTATGGTGCAAAAGTCATGGCTCCTTGAAATTCTACCACCAATAAGGGTAAAATTGTCACCTAAATTATCACCTAAAATATTTCATGGATCATTTCTACCTCATTAATAAGTAATGGTCACCATTACATTAAGATTTGTCATAAAGTGTGGTATTTATTTTTTGATTTGATTCATGATGCATAATTAGAATGGACTGTGCTTTGTGGAGCTATACATGGCCTAATTATTCACTATTTCTATCTGACCATCAATCTATGGATGGGAGGCCATGAAATTATTCAACTTGGTATCTATTTGCTTTTTTTGTTGTGTTGTTTGTGTATTCATGGTTGCAACATCAGCTCTTTTGGATTTCTATGGCTTGACCACCATGAAAATGAATTTCTTGGCACTAATCAGAGAGATAGATGTAGGAGGTGGTACCTCTGGTACTTTGTAACATCATGTTCCAAGAGTGAGGTTGTTCCTTAAAGTTATTGATTCATAGCCATGTTGATCATACATGAATAGTTGGCCAAAGAGTACATCACAAACATTCATATTGACCATATCACATAAGACCTCATATTGGAAAGGTTTTATTGCATATGAGAGAAGACATTGGTGGGTGACATGGAGGTTTCTCTCTGGACTCAACCATCTAATACTATATATATTTTGGTGAGACTTCATGGATAAATTTAGGCTTTTCACAATATTAGTAGAGATTAAATTATTTTGACTCCCACTATCAATAATGAAATGTCAAGGCATACATTTCACCCATAACTTAGAGTGAATAACCTTTACTTATCATCTAGCCTCTCCTTGTGGATCTATGATGAAGCAGCGATGGCATTGAGCTTAGCATCTACAATCTCTTCTTCATCCTCTTTGACTTTAGGGTGTGTATGAGTTAGAATAGTAGATGTTGAGGATTATGACTCAAAAATCAAGGACTTGATAGCTCAACATTCTTCTTTGGAGTGTATTTTAGATTTATGGTAATCACACCATTTCTCAGTCTTCCCTTCCTTTTTATTTCAATTTTGTCCTCATGTTTGACCTTCTTTATCACTTTTTTATTTTGAAGACTGACTCTTTATATTAATTATTACATGCTTCTACTTAATCTTCACTACAAACTTGTACACCTCACCAAGAGTTTCTAAATTGAAGAGCTCTATCTCCCCCCATATAGACCATTGTAGTCCACCATGATATTTTAGAACATTATTTTTTTCACTTTCCTAAATGCCCAATCTCACAGATAGAGAATGAAAAATGTCAGTGTATTATTCAGTAGACTCTTTCTTACCTTGGAAAAGTTGTTTCCACTTTATCTATAGGTCATAATATGCTCTAATGGGATAGTATTCTTCCTTTACAACTTCTATGAAATCATCCTGGGTAGGTTCCACCTCAAAGCCAATATCATTCATACTAAATCTCTTCTTGTACACTTCCAACTAATTTTTAATAGGCAATGATGCTTTCAAAAGAGCAAAAATGATCTTCTCTTTATCAATAAATCTATTTACAAAAAATAGGAAGACAATTGATCCAACCAATTTTCTACTGCATTATCATTAATTTTTCATTTAAATGTAGGGATATCAAAATTCACCTAAACCTTGAAGGGTGTTGGGGCACATAAAGGATGTGGGGGTGTAGATGAGGAGCCAAAATTTCTCATCGAGATTTGTTGGAAAATTTAATTGAATTATTATATCATATGTGCTTTCTACTATTGGAGGGTTTCATTAACCATTTCCTTAAAAGGATCAGATGTATTAGTGTTGTCTATCATTTGAGGTCATTTAGAGTAAATAGGTGGATAGTCTACTGGATTTTATATTTTCCACCTAAGCTTCTTGTAGTCTGACCTCATCCTTAGGATCATACACTCTTAAGACAAACCAATCTAATAACACTAATCCAAAACTTGAAATTCTTTATTGAAATATAATTCAAGAAACAAGAACACCATAATTATAATAATACTATCTCTGAGAAGAGATGTTTTATTGATCAAATTTACACATCTAAACATATGCCAATCTTTGAGAAGAGATGTCTCATTTATTTTTTGGGTTACATCTTCATTTATACATATTTTGAAGGTAGGAGAAAGATGTGTAAGGTCATCAATCTTGAGTTAGATTAAGTGGTTTGACTTTCCTGATTCACAACAATACAAAAGTTAAAGAATTACTATTTTTAAAAACTTACTATTTTTAAACTAGACTACTAAAACTAAAATTTGGGGCACTTCCATTTGATTTTTTTATTCAAAACCTACTAAGTGGATCTTTGTTCCATGTCACAATGTTCCCCTCATTCTTAGCTTTCTAATGGTTCAAACGGGGAGTCAAACAGAGCTATGGTGCAAAATTTATGGGTCTCAAAACTTTTACCACCAATTGGGGTAGAATAATCATTTGAATTATCACTTGAAACATTGCTCAGATCATTCCTACCTCATTGAGAAGCAATGGTCCACATTTCATCAATATTTTTCATCAAATATGGAAGTTGTGTTTTGATTTTATTCCTGTTGCATACTTGGAATGGACTATGATTTGTGGAGCTGTGCTTTATTGAGCTATGGAGGGCCTAATTTTTTACCATTTCTAGCTAACCATCAGTCTAAGGATGGGATGCTATAAAATTCTTTAGCTTGGTATCTATGTGCTTCCATTATTATGTTGTTTGTGTAGTCAGGGCTGTAACATCAACCCTTTTGGATTTTTGTGGCTTTGCCACTGTGAGAATAAATTTATTAGAACTAATCAAGGAGACAAATGTAGAAGGTGGTACCTCTAGTTCCCTATAGCTCCATGTTCCAAGAGTGAAGTTGATCCTTTGAGTTATTTATTCATAGATTCCATATCAATCATACATGAATAGGTGACTAAAGAGTACATCACAAACATCTAGATTGACCACATCACATAAGACCTCATCTTGGAAAGGTTTTAATGCATATAAGATAAGAAATTGGTGGGTGACATAGAGGTTTCTCCCTAGACTCAACCATCCAATACTATATGGATTTGGGTGAGGCTTCATGGATAAGTTTAGGCTTTTTACAACATTAGTAGAGATTAAGTTCTTTTGACTCCCACTATCAAGAATGAAATGTAGAGGCTTCCTTTTCACCCATAACTTAAAGTGAAAAAACCTTTCCTTGTCATCCAACCTCTCCTCATGGGTTTATGATGAAAAATGATGGAATCAAGCTCAGTATCTACAATCTCTTCTTGATCCTCTTCGACTGTAGGGTGTGTATGAGGTAGAGTAGTAGATGTTGAGGATTATAACTCAGAAAATAGGGACTTGATGGCTCAACATTCTTCTTTGGAGTGCATTCTATATTTGTGATAATCACACCATTTCTCACTCTTCCATTCCTTTTTCTTCCAATTTTGGCCTCATATTTGACCTTCTTTTTTGCTTTTCCATTTTGAAGGCTAACTCTTCCTATTCATTATTCCATGCTTCTACTCAATTTTCACTATGAACTTGTATGCCTCACCAAGGGTTTCTAAATTGCAGAGTTTTATCTCCCCAAATATATACCATTTTAGTCCATCATGATATTTTATAATCTTGTGTTTATCACTTTTTTAGATCCCCAATATTGCAGATAGAGAATAAAAAATGTCAGTGTAATCTTGACCAAACTATACCTTACCTTGGTAAAGTTATTGCCACTCTATGTATAGATCATCATATGCTCCAATGGGGTAGTATGCTTCATTTACAACTTCTATGAAATTTTCCCAGGTAGGTTCCACCTCAAGGCCAATATAATCCATACTGAATCTATTCTTATAAATTTCTCACCAATTTTTGATAGGCAATGATGCTTTCAAAAGAGTAAAAGTGATCTTCTCTTTATCAGTGAATTTATTTATAGAAAAATTGGAAGATAATTGATCCAACCAATTTTCTACTAAATCATCATTGATTTTACCTTCAAATGTAAGGATGTCAAAATTCACCTAAACCTTGAAGGGTATTAGGGCATTGAAAGGATGTGGGGTGTAGATAAAGAGACAAAATTTTCTATTAAGATTTGTTAGAGAATTTGGGTGAATTATTTTAGAATCTATGTTTACTAGTATTGGAGGGATTCATTCACCATTTCCTTGAAAGGATCAGATGTCTTGATGTTGTCTATGATTTGAGGTCATTAGGAGTGAATAGGTAGATAGTCTACTGGATCTCGTATTTTCCACCCAAGCTTCCTATAGTCTGACCTCATCCTAAGGATCATACACTCTTAAGACAAAATAATATAATACCACTAATCCCAAACTCAAAAGTCTTATTTGAAATATAATTCAAGAAACAAGAACAACATAATTTTAATAATACTATCTTTAAGAAAAGATGTTTTATTGATCAAATAAGTAGATCCAAACATATGCCTATCTCTGAGAAG
The DNA here is from genome assembly GCA_037957365.1 of Torreya grandis. Classification (NCBI taxonomy): domain Eukaryota; kingdom Viridiplantae; phylum Streptophyta; class Pinopsida; order Cupressales; family Taxaceae; genus Torreya; species Torreya grandis. The sequence continues at coordinate 305,157 of JARHVA010004350.1, read as the reverse complement.
AGATGTCTCATTTAATTATTTTGTTACATCTTAAGTTATACAAATTTTAAAGATAGGAGGAGGATTTTTCATGTCATCAATCTAGAGGGAGATTAAGTGGTTTGACTTCCATGATTCACAATAATACAAAATTTGAGGAATTACTATTTTTAGAAACTTACTATTTTTAGACTACACTACTAAAATTGAAATTTGGGGCACTTATATTTATTTATAGGTGGTTAATACCCAATGAGTATATATCCATTCTATCTCATGGTTTTCCCCTCATTCTTAGCTTTACAACAACTTAAACGGGGAGTCAAATAGAGTTATGGTGTAAAAGTTATGGCTCCCAAAAGTTCTACCACAAATTGGGGTAGATCCATCACTTGAATTATCAATCAAAAATGTTTTTTGGATCATTCTTCCCTCCTTGAGAAATAATTTTCCCCATTACGTCAATATTTATCATCTATTATGGTATTTGTGTTGTTATTTGATTCTTGATGTATACTTAGAATGGACTATGCTTTGTGGAGCTGTGCTTTATAGAGCTGTACAGGGCCTGATTGTTCACCATTTCTATCTGACCATTATATATGGATGGGAGGTCATGAAATTCTTCATCTTGGTATCTATTTACTTCTATTGTTGTGTTTTTTGTTTATTTAGGGTTGCAATATTAACACTTTTAGATTTTTGTGGCTTGACCATCATGAGAACTAATTTATTGGCACTAATCAAGGAGATAGATGTAGAAGGAGGTACATATGGTACCCTATAACACCATGTTCCAAGAGTTAGAGTGATTCTTTGAGTTGTTTATTCATATATTTCATGTTGATCATACATGAATGGATGACCAAAGAGTATATCATAAACATTGAGATTAACCACATCACATAAGACCTCATCTTGGAAAGGTTTTATTACATATGAGAGAAGACATTGGTGGGTGACATATATGTTTCTCCCTAAACTCAACTATCCAATACTATATGGCTTTAAGTGAGGCTTCATGGAAAAATTTAGGATTTTCACAAGCAAAGATTAAATTCTTTTGACTCCTAAAATCAAGAATGAAATGTAGAGGCTTACCTTTCACTCATAACTTAGAGTGAAACAACTTTTTATTGTTATCTAGCCTCTCTTCATGGGTCTATGATGAAGGAAACAATGGCATCAGGCTTAGCATCTACAATCTCTTCTTCATCCTTTTTGACTATAGGGTGTGTATGAGGTAGAGTAATAGATGTTGAGGATTGTGACTTAGAAAGTAGGCACTTGATGGCTCAACATTCTAATTTAGAGTGCATTCCAAATTTGTTGTAATCACACTATTTCCTAGTCTTCCTTTCCTTTTGATTCCAATTTTAGCCTTGTTTTTGACATTCTTTGTCACTTTTCCATTTTGAAGGCTGACTCTTCATATTCATTCTTCCATGCTTCTACTCAATCTTCACTATGAACTTGTACACCTCATCGAGGGTTTCCAAATTAAAGAGTTCCATCTCCCCTCATATATACCATTGTAGTCCACCATGATATTTTATAACCTTGTGTTTCTTAATTTCCTAGATGCCCAATCTCATAGATAGAGAATGAAAAATGTCAGTGTAATCTTGAACAAACAATTCCTTACCTTGGTGAAGTTGTTGCCACTCTATGTATAGATCATCATATGATCTAATGGGGTAGTATTCTTCATTTACATCTTTTATGAAATCATCCCAGGTAGGTTACACCTCAAGGCTGATATCATCCATACTGAATTTCTTCTTGTACACTTCCCACTAATTTTTGACAAGCAATGATGGTTTCAAAAGAGCAAAAGTGATATTCTCTTTATCGGTGAATTTATTTATAGAAAAATAGGAAGACAATTGATCTAATCAATTTTCTACTACATCACCATTGATTTTTGCTTCAAATGTAGGGATATCAAAATTCATCTGAACCTTGAAGGGTGTTGGGTCACTAAAAGGATGTTGGGGTGTAGATGAGGAGCCAAAATTTCCTATCAAGATTTGTTAGAGAATTTGGGAAAATTATTGTAGCATCTATGCTTGCTACTATTGGAGGGATTCTTTCACCATTTCCTTGAAAGGATCAGATGTCTCAGTGTTGTCTACCATTTGAAGTCATTTGGAGAGAATAGGTAGATAGTATACTAGATCTTGTATTTTTCACCCAAGCTTCTTGTAGTCTAACCCCATCCTTGAGATCATACACTCTTAAGATAAAATACTCTGATATAACTGATCCAAAACTTGAAAGTATTATTTGAAAGATAATTTAAGAAATAAGAACAACATAATTGTAATAATACTATCTCTAAGAAGAGATATTTTACTGATCAAATATGTAGATCCAAACATATGCCTATCTGTAAGAAGAGATGTTTCATTTCTTTTTTAGGTTACATCTTCATTTATACACATTTTGAAGGTAGGAAGAGGATGTGGAAAGTTACCAATCTTGAGGTAGATTAAGTGGTTCAACTTTCATGATTCACATCAATATAAAATTTAAGGAATTACTATTTTTAGAAACTTACTATTTTTAGATTACACTATTAAAATTAAAATTTAGGGAACTTATATTTGGTTTTTAGGGGTAAAACCCCACCAAGGGGAGCTCCATGCCATATCATAGTTTTTCCCTCATTCTTATCTTTTCAACAGTTCAAACAGGGAGTCAAACAGAGCTATGGTGTAAAAGTTATGGCTCTCGAAGTTCTACCACCAATTGGGGTAGAACTGTCACCCAAAATTTCACCTAAAATGTTTCTCAGATCACATATTCAACAAGATTTTTTTTACAAGGGAATTATGGTCTATAATTGGCCAAGTTTTCTTTCCTCTTAGACCAACTAAAAAAATTTAAGCTCCAAAACCATGTTTAAAATGGGCCCCATCAAATTATTTGGACCATAAGTGTAATGATTCATAACTTTGGACAGTTTTGACTTTAATAGGCTTCATGGAGAGGATGTAAATTTATGATGAGTTTCATCAATCCTCTTCATTTAATCAACTAAATTTAGGTAATGTCATATCAAACCAAGGTTGGTGTTTGAAGGCTATATGTAATAGGGAAACATAATACATTTAGGTAATATTCCTTTTATTAACATCACACTTACATGAATTAAAATTTTAGAATTAAACACATTTGTATAAATTTAAATTACATAGCTCAAACACAATTTTTAGAATGCAAAAATGCATACATAATTAAAATTTTAGAAATTGAAATACACATTTAATGAAAGGAAATTAAACATTTTTTACCATGCATGGATCCAATAAGTTTGTAAGTTAGATGGAACTTTAAACATAAATAAAATATTCAAAAATTAAAACAAAACATAAATAAATATAATCTAGAAAACATAAATACAAACTAATGTCCTTCACTGGGTTGAGTGGACCATTGCTCTTCCCTTGGAAAGAAGAATTAAAAAAAAAAACTAGAAATGTTGAAATTCTTTATTTAATTTTCTCTTCTTCTAATTTTATAATTATTCTCTACTTTCTTCTACTAAAAATAATGAAGGAGAAGGTTGTATTTATAATATAATTATTTCAAAAAAAATTTATTTAAGAATAAGAACTTATCAAATCAGTTTTAGAACTGATTTAATAATCTTAACAACCTAAAAAAAAGTTTACAATTGATTCTTAATTTAGGCTAATGAACTAATAAATTTGGTTCTTAAAATATTTGGATAATATAAACAATCCCCATTTTCAAGGAGAAAATAGTGGAAAATTCTAGATTCATAAATCTGTCATATTATGATTTTTTTGAGAGAATTTAGGTGCTTTGTTTTTTTTCCAATAACATATAATTTTGTTGGATAAAATCAATCACTATCTTGACCAATTTGGTATCCTATAACAACATGATGTTTGAGATATTCATAGCAATTAAAATACTATAAATGTATTGCCTTATTTATAAATAACTATTTCTAGAAATACTGTAGACAAATTTCATATAAATAATTTCTAAAAATAAGTAGAAATTATCTCTAGAGGTCTTTGCTTTCATGTTCTTTAACCTACAAATTTTTGGAGCTGATTTTTACTGATGTATATTTTTGGAAGTTTATATACACACACACACACACACACACATATATATACATATATATATATACATATATATACATACATACATATATATATATATATATATACATATATTTATGTACATATATATATGTACATATATATATACATATATATATATATATATATATATATATATATATATATATACATGTATACATATATATGTACATATGTATATATATATATATACATATATATATGTGCATACATATATATATATATGTATATATATATATGTACATACATATATACAGATATATATATATATATATATACACATATATATATGTGCATATATATATATATGTATATATGTATGTATATATATATATATACATATACATATATATATGTATGCACATATATATATGTACATATATATATATATATATATACACATATGTACATATATATATACATATATATACATACATACATATATATATATATATATGTATATATATATGTATGTATATATATATGTATGTATATATATATATGTATATATATATACATACATATATATATACATACATATATATATACATATATATATGTATGTATGTATATATATGTATATATATATATATATATATATATATATATGTACATATGTATATATGTATGTATATATATATACATATATATATGTATACATATATATATGTATATATATATACATATATATATATGTACATATATATATATATACATATACATATATATATGTATATATATATACATATATATATATATGTACATATATGTATGTATATATATATATATAAATATATATATATATATATATATATATAAAGACTATAAAACTTATCCCAAAACATTCTCCCATTATTTCTTTGGTCTTATAGATCCCAAAATTAATTATGGGAATCTTTAGAGCTAATTTTGTTCATCTTCAGAGCCACATTGTTTATCTTCAAAGCCATGATTGGTTATTTTTAAAACTAGATTGTGCATCTTTGAAGGTATTACTAGTGAAATCTAGAGCCAAGATGGAGATATTCAGAGCCAACTTCAATTGAGCATAAGTTTTGCATAAATACTCAAATCAATATGATTATTTTTTTAAACTTGACTAATTTTTCATGAGAAATCAAAATATGAAATTAGATTAAAGTTTAGGGATATTCATGATAATTATTTTATCTTTTTCCCATAACTTATACATTTTAGTCTTACATCCTCACATGCTAAAACAACAAACAAATCAACACAAAAACTGTTTTTGGTTGATGCAAGGTTGTTTGTCTACCTTGAATGATCTTACCTAATTAGTCCATATGTATCAAGAGATACTAATTAAATCTAGAGATAATTTATATAGGTCTATAAATCTATTAATGATCTCTGAATATGCTTCAAGGTTATCGTTGATTTGATATTAAGGCTTAAAACTTTTTTATCTACCTTTATGACTCATTTCAACATGCATAGACAATATTTGACATCTATTCTATAGTAAATTATTAGAAAATAGTAAAAATTTATAATTCAATAAATTTAAGGAATAGACTAGATATATATCCCATATTTCATTCTAAACAAGTATAAGTTATTAAAACTACATCTAAGTCTACTTTAAAACATGATTTATGAAAGATAAAATTGTATTATTTACCGATATAATGAGATATTTTATAGTCTCATTATCTCGTCGAAATCTAAAATCATGCATGTCCTCATTTATGATATTGATTTCCCTATAGATGTATATTTTTTCATTAATTTACTATAGCCATGTTACTTATAGAAATTAATCCACTTATTTTATCTTATAAAAAAGTTTTCCATCATTCAATAGAAGAAGCTTATATTTCATTATAAACAAGCACAAGTTTCAAAAACTACATCTAATTACACTTTAAAACATGATTTTTGAAATATAAAATTGTATTATTTACTAATATAATGAGATATCTTATGGTCTCATGATCTCTTTAACACCTAAAATCATGCATGTCCTCATTCATGATATAGATTTCCTTATAAATGTAGATTTTTTCAATAATTTACTATAGCCATATTATTTATATAAATCAATCCACGTATTCTATCTAAAAAACATTTTCCATCATTCAAAATATTCACAGGCTTGTTCTATTGTGATAGCCTATGATAAGGAATTAGTGGATATTTGTACCTTATTTTCATCTATATTTTTTACGTTTTATGATCATGAAATTTTTACTTATGTGAAATATATTTTATATTGTGAAAATTGGCTCCCATTTTTCAAGGAATTAAATAATTCATCCTATCTCTTATTTAAAATCATAAAATATAGACTAAAAGATCCCATTGAAAATTCCTTTGAATTTAACAGTGTATTAATTACATCTTGAAAGAGCCTTTTAAAATTAGCATTGCATTTATGAAAGATTTTTTTGAAATCAACAATGCATTAATTCACGTTTTAAATAGAGGACATTTATTGGTTTTTAACTCTTTCCTTCTCTTCTCTCCCACACTAAGATTTATGCATGTCCTCATGCATGGGGAGATTGTTTTATTTTTCTTTTATTTTTACTTTTTTTAAAAAAAAATTATTTCAATAATTTTATCAAGTGGACATATTTATAGTTTTAAAAACTTATAACTATATTTAAAAATAAAATAATAAAATAAATACCATAGTCATACTCCTATTTTTCTTTTGCTTCCTTCATGTTGATATCTTTATAATTTTTTGATGTTGAAAGAGAGAAAAAAGTCAAAGTTGATCAAGTAAAATTTTATTACTATTTTCAAAATGTAACCATTTACTATTTTTCAAAATTTCCCTCCTCTCCCCCTTGATCAATCATTTTCTATTTTTCTAATCAAGGCTCTTTTATTAGTACATGGCTAGCCAACAAGTTGATTTTCTAACCTTGACTATAACCAATGCTTGAGGGTTTTCATTGTTGATTATTTATTTATTTATTAGTTTTTTAGAAATTATAACATCATTATAAATTAGGGAGTGGATCTTTTAGTTCTTATACAACTTTCAAATCAATTATTAATTTGATTGTACTCATGAATTTCTTATTTTTTTATTTTACTTTACCAAAATCAACTACACCATTCATGTTCTACTATCTGTCATGGTAAAAAAAATCTCTAAAATATAAATTAAATTAAATTTTAGTAACATATGTATTTTTTTGGTCTTGAGTTTAACTCAAAATATTCTCTAGATACATTAAGTTGTGATTTTTCTAGTAAAAAAAATGCTAGGAAGACTATCTTGTAGCTAATTTTTTTATCAGACCAAAGAATAAAAAAATATGATAAAAAATCATTGTATACTACACTAAAACATTAGATGTTAGTTTAAAAATATTCTAATATATCAAAAATTTAACAATTTTTCTATGAGCATGGGTTGTTTGAAAACCTTTCATCTGATATCTTGCTTACATGATTTCACATATTTACTACATTTATTTAGTTTAGAGACATAAAATGGAAAATTAATATAAAATGAAACAATATTTCCTATGAATGGATATGGATCAAGGATTAGTTTATCTATGACTAATGGAATATATATTATGACATTAATAACTTCCTCAAATTGTAACTATTACTATTTTTTTGATTTCAGGAATGGTCCTAATACAATCTCTAATTATGGATGGAATCAACAGGTGGGAAAGTTTTCACTTCATTATTATACACTAGTTAAGATAACATATCACTAAATTTATAGGTAAAAATAACATTAACTGATAAATTTTATGGGATAAGCTTATTTTTTTTGAGATTCCCATAACCAACATAATGTTAATGTTTGGGTGGAGGCTTCCATGAATGGGCTTGGTATTGTAGCAATTGAATGAGTGGCTATTGTAAACAATTTAAACAATGTTAAGATGGTGAAGGTATGTTATTCCAAGTATGAGATGAATAATTATAAGAAACATATTTTATATAAAGAACAAAAAAAACATACCTAAAATTTATTGGTTTAGTGGTAATGGTTCTCTTTTAACAATAAATAAAACTTCCATGTTTCCTTTTTCATACATTAATTATTTGTGTAAGTTATAATCATTTGCATATTTTTTTGGAATTTCATACTCAACATATCTAAAATAAAAAATTGTCAAATATTCTTTTTTTTTTTACTCTTTTAATATTTCTCCTTCTAAATAAATTTACAATTATAATATCTTCCTCATCTATAATAGTCCTTTATGTATCAATAAATGAAGGGACAATTCTTGACAATCCTCATTCATCAATGGGTTAATTAAGAGATATGGTAGTTTTATCATTAAAAACAACTATAGGTGTAGGGTGTGGCCTTTGTATTCACCCTTTCTCCCACACTTAAGATCATGCATGTCATGCATGTTGATAATTATCTCTACATTCTCTTATATTGTTCTGGTAGGAGTAGTAAATGTGTTCTCCCTCTCTTCTTTTATTTCTATTACATAATTTATTTCAATAATAATGTTTCCTTGTTACAACTCATGTATCAAAGTATTGAGGGTTTTAATATCTTGATATACAACAATTAGATATATATTCCATGTCCACCATGTATTAATATTCATGGCTAGATCTCCATGAAAAAGGTTTTCAACCATTACTTAATTTACATAGGGTGAGTTTTTTTTGTGGTGGGGTGAGGGGAGGGGGGGGGAGACTCCTTTTAGAATCTATAATAATAAATATTCTATATAAAAATATCTATCATGTTTCACTAACTTCAAACTATAAAGAAAGGAAATTCCTTTATAAGTTTAACTAGATATTATACTACAAAAAAGAAAGAAGAAAAAGAGAAAAAAGAGGAAGAGGATGAGGAATACTTAAAGTAATATTTAATAAATATATTCATAAATAAAAATTGGTGCCTACTATCAGAGCTCCTATCATGTTTCTCTTAGTTCAACTATCAAAGGCCATTTATTCTCATGCTAGATGACTTATGTCTTTTTTTAATAAAGGAATTGCAACCCTTTGGGAACATCATTAAAAATATTAAAAAATAAATCAATATTGATTATCCCATAATAACATAAATGATCCCTAGAAATAGTGCCAAAAATGATGAGTGTAATTAGTCATCTTCATTTAATATACTGAATTTAGTCAATGTCATATCAAACCAAGGTTGGTGTTTGAAGGCTATATGCAATAAGGTACATAATACATTTAGGTAATAGTTATTTTCTTAAAAACACACTTTAATGAATGAAAATTTTAGAATTAAATACACTTGAATAAATTTAAATTACATAAATCACACACATTTTGAAAAATGGAAAAAACACTTACATAATTGAAATTTTAGAAATTGAAACACACAATGCATGAAAGGAAAGTAAACAATTGTTGGTCTATGGATCCACTTAGTTTGAAAGTTAGATGAAAATCTAAACATAAAATTAATATTTACAAAATTAAAAATAAAACATAATTAAATTTAATCTATAAAATATAAATACAAACTAACCTTCTTCCTTGGGTTGAGTGGGCCCTTGTTATTACTTTAGAAAAAGAATTAAAAACAAGAAACTTTAGAAATACTCAAATTATTTATTCAATTTGGCCTTCTTCCAATTTTACAATTATTCTCTAATTTCTTCTACTAACAACTAAGAATGAGTTGTATTTATAATTCATTTCCTTCAACAAATGCTTGTTTAAGAACAACTTAACAAATCAATTGTAGAACTAATTTCTTAATCTTAACAACCTACCAACTTAGTTTACAACATATTCTTATTTTTGGCTAACAACCTAAAAAATTTGGTTCTTACATTATTTGGAGAATATAAAAAATCCCCATTATTCAATGATAAAATAGTGGGAAATTCTAGATTCTCAAATCCACCATATTCTAGTTTGTTGGAGAGAGTTTAGGTGGTTTTTTTCTTTCCAACAATTTCTGAATTTACAATTTTGATCAATTCAATTTCCTCCAACAACATGATGTATGAGATATTTATAATAACTTAAATACTATAAATATCTTACCTTATTTATAAATTCTTATTTTAAAAAATAATATGAATATATTTCATAAAAATACTTTTTAAAAATACGTATAAATAATCTCTGGAGTTCTTTTCTTTCATGTTCTTAAACCTAAATATTTATGGAGCTCATTTCTAATGATGTCTATTTTTAGAAATTTCTATTTATATAATTTCCATATATATAAATACTATAAAAATTATAAAAAAACATTCTCCCATTATTTATTTGGTCTTATATATCACAAAAATTAATTTTGGGCATCTTCAGATCCAATTTTGTGAATTTTCAGAGATAGATTGTGCATCTTCTAAGCCATGACTAGTGATCTCTAGAGTCAGGATGAAGATCTCTGGAGATATCTTCAAATGAGAATGAATTTTTAATATGGAATTAGATCAAGATGATTATTTTTTTTTCTTGCCTAAATTTTTGAGAGGAATCCAAATATACAATCATATTTAGGTTTAATATTATTATTGATGAGTGTTTTTACTTTTTCACATAACCTGTCCATTTTAGCCTTACATATTCACATGCTAAAACAAGAAATAAACAAAAACACACAAATTTTTTTTGGTTGATGAAATGTTTATTATCTACCTTGGATGATCTTACATCACTAGTCCATATGTCTCAAGAGCTACAAAGTAAATCCAAAGATGATTTATATAGTTCACTAAAATTATTGATGATCTCCAAAACTGCTTCAAGGTTGTTTGTGATTTGATAATTTAACACATCAAAATTTGCTATAAGCAATGATGAGTCATTTTTGCTTGCATATAAAAAAATTTACATTTATTTTAAAATAACTTGTTGGAAACTAGAAACAATATATACTATAATAAATATTAAAGAATAGGCTAGATATACATCCCATATTTCATTCTAAACAAGTATAAATTATTAAAACTACAACTACGTCCACTTTAAAACATGATTTTTGAAATATAAAATGCTATTATTTATTGATATAATAATATATTTTATGGTCTCATTAGTTTTGATGTCAGAAAATAATATGGTCACTTTCTCATTTAAGGAATTATATTTCATGATCATGTTTTTCATCCAATGTTATCTATCAATGTGGATATGATTAGAAATGCCTCTCCAAGGTCGCCACATGTGAGAAATGTTTGTGTTCATGTATTTTTTCAAGGTTCTGGACCAATCCATAATTACAAACATCTCATATGCTTTAGGTATATCAAGCACCTAAGTGTATATAAATTATTAGAATCTAGGTTGAGACTCCAATTTCATATGGACATTCAATAGTTATCCTAACATGTTTTATTTATATTTATATATTTGGATGACTACTTATATAGACTTGATAGAATTTATTTATATTTTCTTACAAATTACAATAGGCATGACACTAAATGAGGATTTATAATTAACCAAAAAATTAAGAAATTTATTTACAAATATTTGGATTATGAGGAGGAAAATGGAAGGAGGAGGGGTGGGAGGGAGGACCTCAATATTGTTATTAAGTATCATTATGTTGGTATGTATGGATTTGTTCTTAGATTGAATCAATTTATCAGCGAATTTTTTTTTAAAAAGATCAAGTTGCATATTGATATGTGCTAGCTCATGCAATGTGATGTTTTCAATGATTTTATTCATGTCTTTTATTATTTTATAACATGTTTTACTTAGTGTAGATTGGGGTTATATAATGACTTTGGTCACTACCTTTAGGGTGTAGGGGTAGTAATTAGATTTAGGATATAGAGGAGTAACACCATTATTGAGGGGAGTGAAAATTGTGAGGGGTTATTATTACATCTAACTCCTTAACATGTAATTATTACTTTGGTACTACACAAAATCATTAATATCATATGTAGTATCCTCAATTTTAATATATTTTTGGCTAGGAAATTCAAGGGTTTACAACACCATGGGAGTACTTTGGGATCTCTATGTGCTTAGGGCCTTAGATTAATTGGATGAATTATAATGGTTTGGAACCACATCATATCCTTACATCTCATTTTGGAAGATGTTAAAGGCATTTCAGAACTCAATGCAGTCCAACTCCCCATGTTAGATAGTGTCATGCACTCTACCCAAGTTTGGCAAGGTTAACTCATAAATGATGATCTTACATAACTTTTTAGGTGAGGGATTAAGTTGGTTATTAGAATGGATAAAGGAAAAATTTTATAATTGGTAGGATAATTTTTATTTTTTTATTTATCCACTAGCATTTCAACCTACCTTTGAAGGCCTAAGAAGTCATTATTGATATTTTGTATAATACGGTGTATGTCATCCAATTCATTCTTAGTAGAGTATTGGGGCACATTATAGACATTATTACCATGAGTATTAAAATTTGGTTATGATGTTTTTATGTAACCTCACCATTATTTATTCCAATAAATCCAAGGTGTTTCTTGGAATAACTTATCTTAAGGGTAATTGATATATCACTAGTATAGGATTTAAAATTAATATGTTTTGATTTGTGTTAAGGATATGATTCAAGGCTATAAAATCTAAGAATATGTTTGGATTATTATAAAACATTTTATCTTGTTTTTTTAACTACTTATATACCTTAATATCTTCTACATATGCTAGTGTTAAGTCCAATGAGGGGATATTTGCATAATAAGGGATCTAAAGTGTTATTGTACATTTATAGAACCAACCGATCATGCAACTATATAACATCATGATCCAATTGTACATATTGTATAACCTATCATTTAAATCTCTAATGGATTAATTGGATTCCCCCTTAATACTAGAAAAATACTGGTAAATCACATTAGGTCCATGACTTATATGAATTGGGCAAAAAAGGTTTTGTTATGTTTGTCCCAACTAGTGATAGAATTTGTGAGAAAGTTTAGGAACTAATAATTTATAACATATTGTAAGTTAAATGGTAAAAATATAGATTATATGTTCTCATGTTAAAAATTAAAAGTATTAGGGTAGTCTTATGATAAGTAATAAGTTTTTCAATTGTGCATTCCCTATTATGAATAAATAATGGTAGGTATCACTTGGGTTTTTTGGGAAAATCATGAACATACCCAATGATGTTTGTGACAAATTTAGATATCCAACTTATTAGTACATTAGGATTAGGAATATGATGCCAAATATAATTACGTTTTTCAACTATGGTTCTTGGTCTCCCTCTGCTAGGTCTAGGCCTATTAAACATTCATAATGGTGGTAAAAATAATAGGCTAGAGTCATATTTTGAACTAGTGATGCATGGGATATGCTCTAGGTTGTTCTAACATTAGTTTTAACCTAAGTATGTTGGTTCTTATGTATGTTACATTATTTTTGTGTTTGCTCCTTATAGTGCTACTTTTAACCCTATTGATGTGAATTTTACCCATGCCAAAGTTTTCAAGGGGCTTACACCCTCTTGTTTTAGGATTGATTTTACAACCTAGGGAATGGGTTGTAGGTATTGAGATCTACTATGTATCCTAACTAGAATATATCTTAGAGTACGTACCATTACATCATAAATTTCAAACCTCTTACTCAAAGCTACAACAATCCTAAGTATTTTGTGTTACCTTTATTACATAGGGTGTTTGCCAATATCAATTATTAATTTTGTTTGGGGGGTTAAAAATAAAAAATAAAAATATGGAGAAATGAAGGGATAAAAATATATTTTCTTAGGTTAAATGAAAATAGCAATGATTTTGGAATATTGTATGAGCCCAAGTTGAGGTTACCTCTTTATAACAAGTTTTGTAAGGGTTTAAACTAGACTAAACAAGGTGAAGACTCTTGGGGGAATTATGATGGGAAAAATATCTATAATATTATCTAATAACAAGATAATTTATAAATTTTAATATCCAACACACTTCTATATATAACTATTTATAAAAACATGATAAAACACATGTACAAGCGAAGATAAAAAATAAATCATCTTAAGTGATCACATACATATAAAATTAAGAATCAAATCATAGTCCTTTAAGAACCAACATTCACCACTTCACCATAGTAATGGGTAAGCCTTCCACAAAGATAAAACATTGATCATGAACACTCTCTTGAGTTTATGCAATTCCTAATTTCTATATGAAAAAGTATGACCCTAAAAAATAATTAAAAAGTATTATAAATAGAGATATAATGACATCCTCAATCATAAATAATGGAATTAAAATAATGTCCATCATGTCTAAGTCCATTATTAAAATAATACATAAATCCATAAGGTAAAAAACAACCATGATGCACATAAATCAAGAAATAATACTCCCACTTTGGTATGGTTCAGATAATCAATGATTAATAATTAGCTAGAGGAAGTTGTGGCACCACTACATAACTATATTTTTTATTCATAATCCATTAAGGCCTTAACAATCAAATTATCTTCTTAATACAATTTGGTAAGGTTAATAGTTGGATTATATAACATCATATCTACACACTTAAATACCTCAACAAACTATTATGAGGGGTATTAAGACTGATCCTAACTAATTTCACCTTATTGATGCTCTCCATGGATTGGATTTCCAAATAAACAATTTCTTGGGATCCCTTCCTATTTTCCTTAAATTAATTTCACTTGAAGGCACTCTTGAATCTATTAAGATTTACCCAAAATTCATCCATAATGATAACAATACCATCATAGTTGAACAATATCATAATGTTGACCTTTTTAAATTAGGTCAATATTTTTACTCTACTCTCCAATAAAGGAGTCATAATAGCCATTGAATATCTCAAAAAATCCTATAAATATGTTCTCATATTCATTATGAATGTTTGATATAAATTTAGATCTATTAATAGCATCATATTTAACCAAGAGAACATTCCCTTATTGGTCATAATTTCCATATTCTTCAACTTGTTATCCATCCTAAATATCTATTACAAATATCCTTATGATTTATATAAAAGCACACTACTATCAAATGCCTCCTTTAATTCTTCTAAAGTATGAAATAATTATGAGAGAGTCACTCTCCACTTTGTCCATTACATCATTTTAGAATGTGGTCCTCAACTAAGAGTCAAAATTTTTAACTTACTCTTTAAATTTTCTCATTAGCCTCTCATAGATCTCATGAGAGGCTTTAATAAAATATATTGGTTCCTCAATAATTATTTCTTCTCATGTTTTTCTTCTTTTCTTAGTCAAGGAAAATAAGTCTTCCTTGTTTCTCTAGATCATGGGGTTCTCTTCTTGTGTGAATTTTTGGGTCATGACCCTCTTCATTTATCCAGTCCCATAATTAAACTTGAATTGTATTTATATGTTATCATGGTATATCATTTGGGGTCTCTTAATTTTTTTAGATTATAGGGAATCTATCAAATCTCCTCCTCATACTAGTCAAAGCAACCCTAAATTAGTAATAATTGAAGATGTAACTAGTGAAGGGGATGAGGAAGGCATTTATATATGAGGGGTTTGGATGGGGATGAGTATGGAGACTTGAGGTGGGGGAATGGAATTGATTGTATAAATGGTGAAGGGAGCTGCATAAAGGTCATACAATGATTAATTAAAAATTGGCAAAAATGATGTAAATTTAGACTAAATTTTTTATTTGGGCCTAAAATTTTAAAATATTGAAATCAATTAATTAATTTAATTAAAAATAAAATCACTAGAAAATAAATTTTCCTAACCATGAAAATGCCCTTTCAAGTCCCCCTATGTAAAAAGTTGTTGACTTTCCCACAACTGTGCAAAAGTTCATTAAACTTTTTCAAGTTATGCAAGTGCTTTCTAATTTTACACAAGTTGTTCTAAGTGCCTTGGGATTTTTTCAAGTTGTGAAATTTGTCATTTTTATTTTACACACGATGTAATTAAAAATTAAAAACATAATTAATCATTTGAAATAATTTTTAATTATTTTAATTATAATTTACTTTTTAATATCTTGTTTCCATGTAATTTCCTTAGATACTTCCCTAAGTCATGAAAGTTTGTTCTGATACTTTCCATTATTACTTCCTTGAGCTATGCAATTTTTAACTTCTTCCCTTCTGGAAGATTCTAAAGTCATTACACACTATTCAAGCATGCAAAATCTTCAAGTCATTTTGCCAAATTCCACGTAGCACCAAAACCAAAATCATTCTATATTTTATTTTTAAGAGGTGGAACATTCATTAAAAAATACAAAATGAAGTGATATTTGAAATAAAGAAGCAACTTTTTATTTTGTCTTGGATAATAGGCAAGAAGTCGTGCATCTATTGAAAGAGGACCAAAACAAGGCTTTCAAAATTATTTTATTAGTTTTATTTTCTCACCACAAGGGATATATATGGCCATACATCCTAATAGAGGAATTTATAAAATAAAAATAGAGAAAGGATACATCATTTTATTTGATTTTACCTGTTAATGCTAAGAATTTTACAACTCAAATCAAATAGATAAAAGCTAACATAAATTAACATATAATATTTTTTTCTTACTACTAAAGATCATACAATGGTATGACAACACCTAATAGAAGATGAAATGAAATAAAATAACATGTTTTAAATTGATTTTCACTGATGCAAGGAACTATACAATATTGTATGGCTAGGGAAGGAGGTCATGAATTAAAAAAATGGTTTTGTTTGCCATCAAAGAAGCCATACGACCACGTAGAGAGGAGGAGAGAGAATTAAACATCAAAGAGTAAAATTTTTTGTTTTCTTTTCTTTTTTCAAGCCAAAAAAGTTGTACAACCATAGGACCCATGTGGGGTTGAAGAGTTTTAAAAATAAAAATAAAAAATTAGAATAAATTTTCATTATTTTTGACCATTAAGGGGAGCCATACAACCCATGTAAGCTTGAGGGTTTTGAAATTTAAAAAAAATGCATATTTTTGTTATTTTGGCTCATATCAAAAAGGTCATATGCTTTAATAAAAGGAGTGAGGTTAAGAAAATTTGAAAAATAATAGAGCAAAATTTTTGTCAGACTTATTTTCATTTGTCATAATATGAATATCTGGTGGAAAACAAATGTGATATAAAAATCTCCATTGAAATTCATCTTTTTCATTTTGTCAAGTGAAGAAAGATGATCAAGCAAGATCATGAAATTTGTAGGGTGATTTTGAAGAAACACTGAAGAAAACTTGCATAGGCAAAATTGAGAGTGATTTCATAGTATATAGAGATAAGTGAAAATTTGGTAATGGGAAAGTAATATGAGATGGCATGCGTCAAGACCCTCAATATTCATCTACTTCTTTTCTAGATGTTGTAATTACAAATGCATTAATCATATGTTATAAACGGATTTATAATTTAGATATTGTAATTAAAGGGGATAATACTATATTAATTAAAAAGATAATAAATCTTGATGTTATGGATGGCATGTTTAAAATAATGATTATTGGTGTAAATAAAAAGGTCATTTCTTGTGAGGGATTGATAATCATTGTTGGAAAAATAGATTGACATGTTCATTTCATTTTTCCATAATTAGAAAATGAAGCAATTATGAGTGGTTACAACATTACTTTGTTGAGGAACTAGGCTAACAAATAATACTTGTGTAATAACTTGTTCACCTACACCAATTTAAATGTAGCTTATTTTATTTGAAATTCATGATCTAACCATTAATTTTAGTTTCACTGGGAAGGGAAACACTTCAAATATTGTAGGTGACCATTCACATAGATACTTTAAATGAGGTTAGTTATATAGAGCATTCCATTGATGCATTTTATAAAATCACTATTCACACCTATCACATTGAAGGTGTAGGTGGAGGCCATGCTCTAGATATTATCAAAGTTTGTGGATTGATGAATGATATACCATCCTAAAAAAATCCTATAAAACCATAAACTCAAAACACTATTGATGAACATCATGACATGTTGATGGTATGTCATCACTTGAATAGAGATATTAAAGAATATTTAATTTTTTTTTAGTCATGCATATGAGGAGTAACAATAGTTTTAGAATATATTTTGCCTGATATGGATGAAATAGAAGGAAAGAATAGTTGTAAAAAAAAGTTGAAAACATCCTTAGCTAAAGTAAATATGAATAGTCTCTATCAAACACCTCTGGTCTTTCATGCAAATGTTGAATCTTGTTTTATAATTTCCATTTATAAATTTTTTAAGTACAAACTCACAAATGTCATTTGTGCAGATGTACTATGTCAAATTTTTAAGTATAAAATCATGGAATTTTGATTTTCACATTTCAAGTGGTGTAAAATCACAAAAGCATTTTTACATCATTCAAGTGGTGCAATTTTGTAATTTCACTTTTACACGTAGTGGAATTGTACCAACCCACTTTCACATCAATTAAAATGTGCATTTTTATAAATTCACTTTACACCATCTAAAACACAAAAATGTGGTTATGCATCGTAACAAACTTCCCGCATTATAAATATGAGTGTTAGGCTCATTATGAGGGGGATTTTTTTTTAAAAGAACTCTAATACATACTTTTGGAAGGTTAGATTCTATTAAAACTCAACAAAGATGTAAAATTCTCCATTGAAATTCATATTTTTCATTTTGTTGAGTGAAGAAAGGTGATTAAGCAAGATGGTGAATTTTTTTGGGTGGCTTTGAAGAATCATTAGAGAAAATTTTCACAGGAAAAATTGATAGTGATTTTATAGTATATAGAGATAAGTGAAAATTTGGTAATGGGAAAGTAATGTGGGATGGCATGGGTTAGGACCCTCAATATTCATATGCTTCTTTTATAGATGTTGTAATTAAAAAATATTTAATCATAGATTATAAAGGGATATATAAAGTAGATATTAGAATTAAAGGGGATAATACTATAGTAATTAGAAAGATAGGTAATATTGATGTTATGGATGGCATGTTTGAAATAATGATTGTTGGTGTCAATACATAAGTCATTTTTTGTGAGGGATTGATAATAATTGATGGAAAAATATATTGACATCATTTTTCTATAATTAGAAAATGAAGCAATTATGAGTGGTTACAACATTACTTGGTGAAGGAACTAGGCTAATAAATGGTACTTGTGCAATAAATTGTACACTTACATCAATTTAAATGTAGCTTATTTTATGTGAAATTTATTATCTACCCATTAATTTTAGTTTCACTAGGAAGGGAAACTCTTCAAATCTTGTAGGTTACGATTCACATAGATACATTGAATGAGGTTAATTATATAGATAATTCCATTGATGCATTTTATAAAATTAACATTCATGCCTATCACATTGAAGGTGTATGTGGAGGCCATGCTCTATATATTATCAAATTTTGTGGCTTGATGAATGATATACCATACTCAAAAAATCCTATAAAACCATACACTCAAAACACTATTGATGAACCTCATGACATGTTGATGGTATGTCATCACTTGAACAAAGATAATAAAGAGTACTTAATGTTTTTTGAGTCATGCATATGAGGAGTAAAAATATATGTAGAAGATATTTTTCATGATATAGATGAAGTAGAAGGAAAGAGGAAGTTGTTCAAAAAGTTGAAAACATCCTTAGCTAAAGTAAATATGAATAGTCTCTATCAAAAGCTTTTGGTCTTTCATGTATATGTTGAATCTTGTTTTGCAATTCCATTTGAAAATTTTGTAAGTGAAAAATCACAAATGTCATTCATGAAGATGTAATGTGTCAAATTTTTAATTCTTAAATCATGCATTTTTGATTTGCACATTTCAAGTGGTGTAAAATCACTAAAGCAATTTTGCATCATTTAAGTGGTGCAATATCGTAATTTCACTTTTACATGTGGAATTTTACCAACCCACTTTCACATCAATTAAATGGTGCATTTTTTTAAATTCACTTTTACACCATCTAAAAGACAAAAATGTGGTTATGCATCATAACAACCTTTACGCATTATAAATATGAGTGTTAGGCTCATTATGAGGGAGATTTTTTCAAAATAGAACTTTGAAACATATTTTTGGAAGGTGAGATCGTATTACAACTCAAAAAATATGTAAAAATCTCCATTTAAATTCATCTTTTTCATTTTATTGATTGAAGAAAGGTGATTAAGTAAGATGGTGAAAGTTGTTAGGTGACTTTTAAAAAGCACTGGAGAAAATTTGCATAGGCAAAATTGATAGTGATTTCATAGTATAAAAATATTAGTGAAAATTTGGTAATGGGAAAGTAATACAAGATTGCATGGGTTAGGGCCCTCAATATTCATCTTCTTCTTTTCTATATGTTGTAATTACAAATGCATTAATCATATATTATAAAGGGATTTATAAAGTAGATATTGGAATTAAAGGGGATATTACTATAGTAATTATAAATATAGGACATCTTGATGTTATGGATGATGTGTTTAAAATAATGACTATTGGTGTCGATACAGAAGTCATTTATTATGAGGGATTGATAATCATTTCTATAAAAATAGATTGACATGTTCATTTCATTTTTCCACAATCAGAAAATGAAGTAATTACAAGTGGTTACAACATTACTTGGTGGAGGAACTAGGCTAATAAATGGTACTTGTGCAATAGCTTGTACACATACACCAATTTAAATGTAGATTATTTTATGTGAAATTGATGATCTACCCATTAATTTCAATTTCACTTAGAAGGCAAATGCTTCAAATGTTGTAGGTTACCATTCACATAGATACATTGAATGAAGTCAGTTATATAAAGCATTCCATTAATGCATTGTATAAGAGCACTATTCACACCTATCACATTGAAGGTGTAGGTGGAGGGTATGCTATAGATATTATCAAAGTTTTTGGGTTCATGAATGATATACCATCCTCAGAAAATCCTATAAAAACATTTACTCAAAACACTATTGATGAACATGATGACATGTTGATGGTATGTCATCACTTGAACAAAGATAATAAATAATATTTAATGTTTTTTGAGTCATGCATATGAGGAGTAAATATATTTTTAGAAGATATTTTTCATGATATGGATGAAATATAAGGAAAGAATCATTTGTCATAAAATTTTGAAAATATCCTTAGCTAAAGTAAATATGAATAGTCTATATCAAAAGCTTCTAGTCTTTCATGTAAATGTTGAATCTCATTTTGAAATTTCCATTTGCAAATTTTGTAAGTGAAAAATCATAAATGTCATTCATGTAGATGCATTGTGTCAAATTTTTAAGTCTTGAAGCATGCAATTTTGATTTACACATTTCAAGTGGTATAAAATCACCAAAGCATTTTTGCACCATTCAAGTGGTGCAATTTTATAATTTCAATTTTACACATAGTGGAATTATACTAACCCAATTTCACATCAATTAAAAGGTGCATTTTTATAAATTCACTTTTACACCATTTAAAAAAAAAAATGTGGTTACGCATCATAAAAACCTTCCTGCATTTTAAAAATGAGTGTTAGGATCATATTTTTGGAAGGTGAGATTATATTACAATTCAACAAAGATCAATACAAAGAAAGAGATTTTCAAACTATGTGTTTAGATTTTATTCATGAATTATGACTATTTATATGATTCATTTGTATTTAAATATTTTATTTTGAAACTTAATCATAAATATTGTCAATTAGTCTTAATATGGAAATTACACAATATAAATTTTTTTTGAATCTATGTCTATTATTTCCATAAATGTGAAATTTTGGTGGGGTTTAAGAAATATTTTAATTATATTTTATGGGTAAATATGGGATGGTTACCTTTTTTTTATGATCAGTATTAGAGAATCATCTCAGTATATGTTTTTCACTTTGATGGGTGTAATTATGTCGTTACCACCCATTTAATAAGAAGAGATTTCCATGAGTGCATTATTTCTCCTTTGAGGCTTTTCTAGTGAATTTGTATGTTTAGTCACCTTGAGTCACCCTTCATCTTCCTTGGGGTTATTTTAGTAGATTTTATGTTTAATTTGTTAAAATCATACCATTCTACCTTTATCCCTTCTCTCCTCATTTCCATCATTCCTCTTATTTTCCTTTCTATCTCCTTTCTATGATTTATGGTTAAAAGTATGAAACCCGACATAGAAAACATTTTTTCTATAAATAGCTATGAATAAATTTTATCTTGATTTCCCCTTTTTAAATTTAAATAAAGGTAGATCCACATAATAATATTAGAGTGACTTTTTCCCTACATTAATGACTAATGGAAGGACTCAGCTCCCACACTATTGACTCAAAGTCACCAATTTGTCCCCTTAACAAAGTTTTGAGCTAATAATTTTTGGCATCTCCATTGAGGATCAAGATGATTTGAGCATGTGATTTTTAGATTTTTCAAATAACCTCCATTATAATGGAGGTTAGAAACTCCATTGAGAATAAGTACCTAGTTATTTCACCTTCTTAATTGTAAAAATGGTATCGGTTCACCACAACCCCAATATTCCCTGTATCCCATGGGGAAAACATTTTGGGAAATTTGATTTGTCCCAATATAATGAGTTACCATTATGATTCAGTAAAAAATTTCTAAAATTTTTTGAATAAAATTGACAAGATGTAGTTAATCATATCCTGGCCTTCACAATATCCTATAGCATCTTGGGAGTTATGCATCAAGATGTCATTATTAGTATTTTTATTTAGGATCTCATAGGACCTATCACTAAGTGGTTTTATAACCTATAATATGGATTCATTATGGATTTGGACTTATTGAAGAACAAGTCCATGAATATATTTAAATCAACTAAAGACATTTATACATTGTTGTCATATTTCTTCCAAATCTAGAAGCAAGGTGATGATTAGATGAGAGAGTCCATAGCTAAATTCAAAAAATTATTGAGAATGATTCCTAAGGTAGATCAACTAAGTCCCAACAATCAATTTTGTGTCTTCATTGGCTCTCTACATTAAAATATCAAATTCATTTTAATGAGGAACAAAGTTAATGACTTGAAATCCATACAATAGGAAGCTATTGAGATTGAAGATGACATGGTTTTGTTTGGAATGTTGAATAAAGAAACTTTAATACATGTTAAAACTACCATTAATAATGATGAAGCAGTGAAATGATTTTTCTAAGAAAAATACCTCAACTTTTAGAAAAGAAATTCCTAAGGCATGTTCTTGATCAAACATGTTAGAACTCTAATAGAGAAAAAGAAAAAGTGCTTTGTATCACATATGATTGTTTCATTTTCACAATTATGGAATAAGGTGAATAGTTAGAATAACTAATTATTGATTATATAACAAAAAAAAAGAATTTGGATTCCCCCTTTGTAGATAAGATAAATATTTTCCTATTTCACATGATTGCTCAAACTTCATAGTCCTAAGAGAAAATGAACTATTTAAGGAACAATTGGCTAAACCACAAACATAAAAATATAAATAATGTTGAGTGTGATATTATAATTTATAAAGGAGAAGAAAATATGAAATTATTTTTCAATCAATCATAAGATCCCTTATCTATCATAATGAAATACTTAATAGTCAAAAATGAAGACTCCTTAGGTATTTCATTTCCAGGTTTTACCAAAGAATATTTCTCCACTTAACTTGAATCCATAGAAATAAACCCCACACAAATTGAAGATCATAAGCAAGCTAAATTTGAAATAAATAAAGACATGAAGATATAAAAAATGAATGGTGCTCAATATTCATTACAATCAAAATGGAAATTGTCAAGGTAGAAGAAATCAATGAAGATAAAGATGATTCATTTGAATTTAGCTATGGACTCTCTCATCTAATCATCACCTATTGATTCATTTGAATTTAGCTATTGTTTGTCTCTATCATGGGAAATAATTTGGAAATGAATATCTACACTGAGATCATTCCAATAGATATTGTTGTTATTTTTCTAGCTTAGAAAGAAATAAGAAATAGACTTTTCTCTAATTTAGTTCTTGTATATAGTAAAAATGTATTTAAATCTATTTAAGAAAACATTGGTGAAACACAATACTACTCAATAAGGATCATAAAATATCAGAGAGTTCACAATGTTTCCATTATAGGATATAAATATAGTAATGTATTTTTCATTCATGATCATCCATGTGTGAATGATAACTATAAATTCATCTTCCCACCTATTTGGTCACTACTAATAAATGTGTTTAAATTTCATACATCAAATCGATAATTATAAAATGGTAAGTAATTATTCAAACTGGTCAATGGTTTTATATAGTCTTTTCTTTTTCCTCTACTCTATAAATAGTCCTAATTTTCCTATTTTGGCTTGTTTCCTTTCCTATTTTGTTTTGGTGTGTGTGTGTGTTGTTTTCTAATAAATGCAACAATCTATCTATTTCTCCTTTTACATGTATGGGTGCTTATACTTGTACATATTTTTATCTATAATATCTATATGGGAAATATCATAGGAAATCACATGATTTTCAAGATTGTCATATTGGTCATTATTTTAGGGATGATGAAAAGATCAAATTTATAAAATAAACATTGAAGTTATTCAACTAAGTGGATCTACAAGACAAAAATTGATGGTAGATTCAGATAATAACTATTTCATTATTAAAAATGGTGATATGTATGTTTGTTCCTCAAATGATAGAATGGAAAGGTTTTTCATGCATATTTTCAAGTGAATATGAGGTAAACATGCAAAATTCTCACAAACAAGAGATCTATCCTAGTAATGTGTGTTCATTTATCATACGGTTGAGATAGGCAAATAGATTGTCAATTGGTTGGATCGACACATGAAGAAAACTATTCTAAGAAGGTGATCTAGTCTGGTAATGCATGTTCATTTATCATATGATTGAGATAGTCGAACTAGCTATTAGTTGGTCAGATCTTGGTGCAAAAATGCAAGATACATAAAAGTTTTTTAGGCACTTCTACAATAATAGCATTTTATATATGACATATCACAATGGAACTCATATTTTTTTCCCCTTCAATGGGAAATATCTCAAATACTATTTTTAGGGATAAGTAGTCTCTATCAATTAGTCTATTCAAGCCAACCAATGAATCCATAGCCCAAAAAGTTTTTACCTCATGTATTTCCTTATTTACATTTAAACTTTTCTCCTTTCCATTCATGGTTCATTCTAGTTAAATCACTATATAATGTGAATCTTGCACAAATGAAATTGTCATAATGACTAAGGTTGTCCTCTATCAATTTTATATCCAAATTCAATCATAAAAAAATAATAAAGGTTTCTCTCTTTGAATTTTAGTTTGTGTGAAAACACATAATGAAAAATGGCCTCACATACACTATCCTCTAGGATATGTGATAACATTTATCAGGATAATAAACTTATGCACTTGCATATGCTATCCTCTAGGATATGTGATAGAACATATCATGATAAGTACTTCATGCACTCACATACACTATCTATTAACATGTGATGACATTATGATGGTTCGAGGACCCATAATTGTATCAAGTTATGCAAGTGATTTTTTCATTTACCCAAGTTGTGCTAATGTTTTTTTTTTGAATTCTTGCAATTTTTATTTTTTATTTTTCACATGGTGAAATTGCAAATTAAAAAAATAATAAATCAATTGAAATAATTTTTAGTTATTTTAATTTATAATTTTCTTTTTAATATCTCGTTATCATGTAATTTCCTTAAATACTTGCCCAAGTCCTAACAATTTGTTTTGATATTTTTCCAAATCATGAAAATGAAATATTACACTATCATGCATGTTGTAATTTCCATTATTACTTCCATAAGTCATGAAAATTTGAACTTCTTCCCTTGTTATGAAAGATTTTGAAGTTACACACCGTTCAAGCATACAAAAGCTTCAAATAATTTTGCCAACTTCCACTCAACATTGAAAACAAAATCATTCTCTATTTTGTTTTTAAGAGGTGAAATGTTCATTGTAAAATACAAAGCAAAGTGATATTTTAAAGAAAGAATCAAATATTTATTTCATCTTGACTACCATGTAAAAAGCCATGCATCCATTGAAAGAGGAGCAACGAAAAGATTTCAAAATTATTTTATTTTTTTTACATGCTCACTAGAAGGGAGTAATATGTCTATAAGGCTCAATAAAGGACAATAGAATTTATTTTTCAAAAACACCAGATCATTTTATTTGATTTTACATATTGATGATAAGAATTGTATGGCTTCAATATAATAGAGAAAAACTAATACAAATTAATAGATAAGATTTTTAATTATTTTTCCTACTACTAAAGACTATACAACCATATGACAAAATAAATATAATATGAAATAAAATAAAATAAGAATATATTTTAAATTACTTTCAACTACTCTAAGGAACCATACGGCTAGGGAAGGAGGTCAAGAATTTTTTTAAAAAAATTGTTTTTCTTTTCTTCAAATAAGTCATATGACCACATAGAAAGGAGGAGAGAGAATTAAAAAGTCCAAGAGGATAATATTTTTTATTTTTTCAAGATAAAAAGGCCATATGATCATATGACCCATGTGGGGTTGAAGGGTTTTGAAAAAAAATAAAATAAAATTAGATTTGATTTTCATTATTTTTGGTCATTAAATGGAGGTTGTATGACCCATGTAAGCTTGATAGTTTTGAAATTTTAAAATAAGAAAATTATATATATATATATATATATATATATATATATATATATATATATATATATATATATATATATATATATATATATATATATATATATATATTGTTTTGGCTCATATCAAAAGGTCATATGTTTTAATAAAAGGAGTGAGGTTAATAAATTTTGGAAAGGAAGAGGGAAATTTTTTCCTCTAGATCATTTTCATTTGTCATAATATAGTTATTTGGTGGAAAACAAAAGTGATGTAAAAATATCCATTTAAAGTTATCTTTTTACTTTTTCTAGGTGAAGAAAGGTAATTAAGAAAGATAATGAAATTCATCCAACAATTTTAAAGAAGCACTGGAGTTAATTCACATAGGTGAAATGAGAGTGATTTCATAGTCTATGGATATAAATGTATATTTGGTAATGGGAAAGTAATATGGGATGGCATGGGTTAGGCCCATGGATATTCATATGATTCTTATCTGGATATTGTAATTACAAATATAGTAATCATAGATTATATAGAGATTTATAAAGCAGATACTAGCATTAAAGGGTATAATACTATAGGAATTTTAAAGGTAGTAAATCTTGATGTTATAGATGGAGCATTTAAAGGAATGATTATTGGTGTTGATACGAAAGTCATTTCTTATGAGGGATTGATAATAAATGCTAGAGAAATAAATAAACATGTTCATTTTAACTATCCATAATTATAAAATGAAGTGATTGTGAGTAGTGTTACAACATTACTTGGTGGAGGAACTAAGCTAATAACTAGTACTTATACAATAAATTGTACACCTACACTAATTCAAATGTAGTTTTTGTTACATGAAACTGATGATCTATCCCTTAATTTTAGTTTTACTAAGAAGGGAAAATTTTTATTGTTTCATGTGACCATTCACACAGATACATTGAATGATATTAGTTGCATACAGAATTCCATTGATGTATTTTATAAAATAACTATTCACACCTATCAGATTGAAAGTGAAGTTGGTGGCATGCTCCAAAAATTATCAAATTTTGTGGCATGATGAAAGATATACCATACTCAACAAATCCTATAAAACCATTCAATCAAAACATTATTGATGAATGTCTTGAAATGTTGATGGTATGTCACCACTTGAACAAAGACAATAAATAATATGCAATTTGTTTTGAGTCACACATACAAGGAGGAACAATAGCAACATAAGATATTTTCATGATATGGATGCAAAAGAAGGAAAGAAGCAGTTGTTAGAGAAAGTTGAAAACATCCCCAGTTAAAGTAAAGATGAATAGGCTCTATTAAAAGCTTTTGGTCCATTATAAATGTTGAATCTTATTTTGTAATTTTCATTTGTAAATTTTATAAGTACAAACTCATAAATGTCATTCATGCAGATGCACTGTGTCAACTTTGTAATTCTCAAATCATGTAATTTTACATTACACATTTAAAGTGGTTTAAAATCACCAAATCATCTTTACATCGTTCAAGTGGTGAAATTTTATAATTTCACATTTACACACAATGTAATTTAACCAATGTACTTTCACATCACTTAAGTGGGGCATTTTTGTAAATTCACTTTTACACCATCTAAAAATGCAAAAAAGGTGGTTATGCACTATAAACACCTTATTATGTTATGAATATGAGTGTTAGGCTCAATATGAGGGGGGATTTTTTTAAAAAAAATAGAACTCTGAGACATATTTTTGAAAGGCAAGATTGTATTACAAATCAATAAAGATCAATACAAAGGAGATTTACAAATTATGTGTTCAAATTTTATTCACAAATTATGACTATGTGTATGATTCATTTATATTCAAATATTTTCTTTGAAAAAATTTAATGAATGTATGCAATAAAAATATATCATGTCTATAATGAATCCTTGCTTGGAGAAGATAGAGCATACCTACATTTTCGATTGGGAATATATTTGTTAAGTGGGAGCATGACCAATATGAGGATCTACTAAACCTAATTAGGGGATCACTTGTCATAATACACCATGATATTAAGGGTTATAAATCCTACAGTCTAACACAATCATGCAACAACCCTAAAAGAGTTCAAGGTTTAATGTTCACTCTATTTTAATAATTAACAAAGTAAATTCAATCTAGTACACACCAAAGCTTATTGCACAATATAAGGGGTTAGTAAATAAATCAAAATGTATATGGGAGAATCTAAGTTAAGATAAGTATGAGTAAGACCCTAATACATAGAATATGAAGAGTAATATTATTCGAGCCAATACTTATGCTACTTTTATCTACTAAAGAGAGGAGAACAAAGTTAAAATATACATACCTAAATGTGAATCCATCAAGAATCAATCTCTCCCTTATAAAAATGGGATTTTCAAGAGGTTTTTGTGGTTTGTAAGGATAAATAAGAAATTCCAAATCATCTAAGACTTATCCACAAGACTAGATTCTCCAAGTAGAAACCCTAAGCTAAGACTCTTCAAATTGAATGGTGGAAGAGGATATTATAAATAATCATAAGTGAATAATAAATATTTATTTAAAATTGAAATAATTATGAAATAATTTTGTATTTATAGGCATATCTCACCCTAAATACTTCTAAATATGTTAGCTTTACGGGGTTGACCTAATTAACCCTATATGTTTTTAGGAGATAAATCACTAGGTCTTGAGCTAGGTCAATTGAAGGGCTAATGAAACTCCAATTTAAAAACACCTAAAAATATTATAGGGTTGACCCAATCAACCCTATATAGTAATCATAGGATGCAAACTATACAGGGTCAACCTAATCGACCTAGTATAGTCAACTGGTGAAAAGAGATTAAGGCAAGGAAAAAAGGGTTAGAAAGAGGAAAAATACTGAAGGAGTATACAAGGGAGGATTAAAATATTAGGTAATGGTTTTAAGATCTATTTGGATTGGTAATAATATGGAAATAAGGGATAACAATCTTATGAAACACGATGGTTTTCCTGGCCCTTTCCTAGTGTACCCCTTTGGGGATGCACTCAGAGGGATTGAGTCTTCATGGGTTCTTGAAAGATGTAAAGCATTATTATTTCATAAAATTTTGAAAATATTATGTGTATACATATGACCCACTAAAAGAATCATCATGTGTCTCTATGGCAAAATAGGGGAAGGTGTTTCAAGAAAGAACAGAAGGACACATAATGATGAGGCTAAAGAAAATGTTGTAGTATTTTAAAACATAAAATAACTAAAAGTAAATGACTAAAATGGAAAATAAATGAAAATTAAATTAAATGCATACCTTGAATTACCTCTATCATTGGATGGTTATTTCCTGTGTTGTTAGTTTTGATGTAGGGTAGAGATCCTGCTTTTGACAAACCCAAGAATACAAAACTAGAGAGGAAAAACAAATAAATGCAATAAAAGCCAAAATAACTAGTGAGATAAGGATGGGACATACTTGGGAATTTGGCATGTTGGGGTGATAAGTGATATGTTAGACCAAATGACTAAGTCAAAAAATATATTAAATCAGGTAACTAAAAAGCTAAGGTTACTAAAGATTGAAAAACTCAAACAAGTAAACCTTAAGTAAGAAAAACAAACTCACCAAGTCAAATCAAGGATACATGTCAAAAATGATGGTAATAAAAAAAATAAAGGAAAAAAATAAATAAAATGGTAAAAATACATTGATGAGTGAGCATTAACAATCCTTATCTCACACAATAAAGAAAAAAAGGAAAGCATAAAAGGAAAAAAAACATTGATGAGTGATAAGTAACAAGCGAACCTCACTCAATAATGGAAAAAGGGTATGAAATCAGATGTCCATAATAGCAAGATAGTAAAAAAATGTTATATGTCAAAAAGAAAGTAAAATAAGTGTATAAATGTAAATCATGGTGAAAAAGAAAGAAGTGATCCATAGTTGTTCAAATATGTTGTTTCACTCTAAGGATAGATAAAACTAAAACCAAGTAGTGTTAGCATGTTTTTAAAAGGTGAAGAAAATGGAATTAAATAAGAAGGAAAAATAGATTTGGAATCAAAATTTATCTGTTAAGGGGGCAAATGAAATGGGTGGAGGGGAGAATGAAGGAAAAACCAAGGTAGAGGAACTCTTTATCGAAGTCAAGACACTCAAATTAGGTTTGTCAAAATAAGAGGACTGTTGACCTTAAAAAAATTTAAGAAATTATCTTAGCCACACAAGTCTTATGTCAACAAATTAAGTATATAAATCATCCCATGAAGTCTATATGCATGAAAATTAAAATGGACCTACCTTCCCATAATGTGTTCCCCATTAGTGAGGACCCTTTATAGAGCTATCAGTCTACTATGAAAACTAGGTACTTGCATGAAAAAGTAGGTATCACCATAGAGTTTATTGAATTCCCCTATTCCAGTTTACTAGCCTACCACACCCCAAAGGACTTTAGATCTATGTGAGGCCAACTACGGAGTTTGAGCTTTGATTAGAGATAAAAGATGTTCTTGTAATCATGTATTTTGGTGTGATGTTGACTTTTGAGATTTTAATGTTTCCTTTTATATATCATTACATTTTGATTCAAATGATTTGTATTTTAACTTTCTTGATGGATTTATCTATTCCTCCTCTACACAAATTTGGAAAACCAAACATGGGTGTTAAATATGAATTTCATTTGAATACTTGGGACAAGGTTTCTAAGAGATAAAAAATCAAAGAGCATGGAGTCTAAGAGTCTCATAAATATAGGTGAAATAAAAGTGATATCTTGAATTCAACCTTGTCTTATCAATGCAAAGTGAAAGGAAGGGGAAATAAATAGGAGTGACACATGGAAAAATTTGAATTACTTCAAATCATAAAAAAATTAACAAAGGGTAAAAAGGGATATAGTGATAGTAAAGTGTGATTCCTTATCATAAGAATTAGGGAAATGGAGGAAAAACGTGATAACATAGATTATTGTGAAAATTATATCTAACAAAATAAGTAAAAGCTAAATTTTGAGAACAATGATGTAAAAGATGATAATTTTATGAGGAGGGTCGGGTCCTATCCATAGTCTTACACTACAACTTCATAAAAGAGAAACCCACAAGGGTGCCAACAATAAAGTGAAAGATAAAGTGAGGTAAGAAAAAATATGTTATTTTTATGAGGAGTTTCAAGTCCCATCTATGGTCTTACAAATCAACTCACAAAATAAAAACCCAAGGAATGTCAAAAAGCAAACTGGAAAGCATTAAGGAGAAAAATAAGTTAAAAACTGGTAATTTTGTGAGGAATGTCAGGTTGTAGCCATGGTCTTATGAAGTAACTCACAAAAAAAACCCAAGGGTTGTCAAAAACAAAAAATGTAAGAAGATAAAGAATACTATGGGAAATCAAGAAACTAAAAGACCAAAAAGGAGGACTAAAGGTTTGTAAAAGGAAGGAACTTGCTACAAAGGGAAAGACCCTTGTAAGTAACCTATAAAAAGTGTTAGATAGATGTAGATAGAAAGCATAAAAGGAAGTAAATGTTTAGGAAAAGTATGTTTTGATAAATTATGCATTGGTGGGCTCTTTGAAAACATGGCCTTCATTAGTTTGAAGATGGTAGGTGCTTGGACCAAGAATATCTTTGACTAACTATGGGCCCCAACATTTTTGGGTGTATTTACATTTTTTATAAGTAGTTTAGTCTAATTTAATGATAATATTACCAACATTTAATATGGAAACTTTAACATGTTTGTTATGTTGTTTGGTAATGTGAGCCTTATATTGGCAGTTATGTTGTATGGTAGAAAGATGACATTTATCAAGTAGATCAAGGGCAAGAAGATGAGATTCACATAATTACTCAATAAGAATAATACCATGAAGAGATATATGAAGGTATGGATTCTCAATTTCTAAATGAATAACTTAATCAAAGCCATAAACTAGTAAAAATGGAGTTATCTTAGTGGTAGTGTGTATGCTAGTCTGATAAGCACAAAGTGCAAGGTAAAGATGAAGATTTCAATCCATGTAGGTTTCACAGATTGCCTTTTAGAGAATGTTTTTGAGAATTTTATTAGTGTCCTCAGCTTGGCCATTGCATTTTGGATGATAAGGCATGGAAAATTTGTGATTGATCTTAAATTTATTGTAAAGTTGTTTAACATGTTTGTTTTTGAAATTACCACCATTATCTAAAATGATGGTAAGGGGAACACCAAATCAGAAAATTATTTTATTAAGAATAAATTTTAATATGGTAGGATTGGTGAACTTAACAAGAGGCATAACTTCTATCCATTTGGTAAAATATTTGGTAGTGGTGATGATAAAGACATGCCCATCTTGGGAGTGAGGTAGTTTACTGATGAGATCGAATCCCCATGTGGAAAATGGCTAAGGAGATTAAATAATTTGGAGTTAAACTAGAGGTAAATAAATTAAATCATGAAGCTGGCAAGGATTATGCTTTTTTATCATATTCAATTTCATCTTTTAGGCCAAAATTAACCCATACAAAGGCTTTTGTGGGATGTAGCATGTTCGCTATAGTGGACGTCACAAATGCCACCATGTGATTATTCAAGAAGAGGAGGGACATCATATTACATAACACAATGGAGTAAGGTACCTTCAATATTGTGATAATAAAGGATGTTGTGTCAAAATAGATACTTGAAATATTGTTTATGAATACATGTCTTTTCATAAGAGTCTAAGTTAGGATGATAAGTTTGATGTTCCAAGAATTGAATGATGTCTTGGTACCATGGGCTTTGTCAAATGGTAACATCCTCAATATGATAGATAAGTGAATCTATCTGTTGAGTAGAGGATGGAGTACCATATTCAATGTGAGTGGTTTCTTTAATAAGCATGGCATTACCATCTTGAAAGTGGTATGGTGCATTAGGTAAGGTAGAAATGGGATTTGATTTAGGATCAATTCTAGTAATGAATTTGTTGAAGCAAGGAGTTTTAGTCTTAAAATTCCTAAGTTTATGGTGTTGATGAGGAATTTGAGGTTCTCAAGCATAAAGTAACTCAAGGATAGCTTCATCACTAGGCAAGGTAGGAAGAGGACCATAATAATTGACATCTACTTCAAGATCTATAATTTGGTTGACATGGTGATCATACTCAAAATGTATCTGAGGAACATTAGTTGCTTTGGCATCTAGTGTAATTTTAGGAGTAGAAGTAGATGGATCAAAAGGGGTTAGAATATTAGTGGGTTTAGTGATGAGAGAAGGATTAGAGGTAATCATTATATTGATAGGTGGTAAAGGAGATTTAGAAATTTTTAGAAGTTTAGAAGGTATAATTTTCTCTACCACCCAAGAAGTATCAATAATAGGAGAATTAGAAAGAGGCACATGACCCTTAGGATCCAAGGTATAATCCATAAAAATGGTATGAACATCCCAATTAAAGTCATGAATTTGGGCTAAGTTTTTTTGATAATTTTTGACATATAAGTCTCTAGATTGAGCCTGGGTCATTATATGTTATCATCGTATGTTGGATAAATTATACATGCTTGAGAATCAAGGGGAGTTTCAAATGGTGAAATACCAATATTACTGAATGTTTGAGGAGACATGATGATAGGATATTTAAATAATTTATCCACTCCAAAATAATTTCAAGTGAAAGAATCTTTAGGTAAAGAAGGCTCCTGAGCATTGCATGGAGGGGGAAAATTGGTAATCTCATCAATAAGAGGAATAATACAATCCCTAGGTAATAGAGAAAGAGTAAGCCATTACAAAATATAAGGAGGTAACTTGGTAGTATTGAAAGTATGTTCCAAAGCGTTGGTTTCATCATCATTAGAATCTATAAGAGTAACTTGTAAATTAGGATTCATGTTGATGAACTTGGGCAAAGGAGCACTATTGATCTTAGGAATGGTATGAATACCATATTATTATTTAGGATTAAGAAGTTGAAATCTCCATGGGTTAGGATTAGGAAGTTGAATTCTCCATGGGTTAGGATTAGATTCATACTTATACCATTTTACATTATATAAGAATTTAATACATTGACTACTGGAAGAAGCAATGATCCTCACTCAATGAGCCCATAGATGACCAAGGAGTATGTTGTAATATACGGGTAAGTCAAAGACCATAAACTTGGTTTGAAAAGTCTTAGATCCAATGGTTAATGAAAGCCAAATATAACCAAGTGGCTTTTGATTAGTCTTATCAAAACCATGACAAGTAAGAAATGTTTACTTGAGATTATCCTTGTTATAATCGAGTTATTGGATGAGCCAAAAAGATGTCACATTAATACCAAAACCTTCAACAACTATACATTTTTAGATAAGAGTGGTATTAATGGCTACTTTGATGAAAAGTAGTATATCATCAATACAAAAGAGAATTTAATCATTGATCATGTCCTCTTCAAGGAATTCAATAAAGGGCTTGGAAGAAGTACATAGTTTCAATGGTATTTACATTGGTAGGTTGGGATTCAATAGAATGTGGTTATTCATCTAAGGAGTATGGATTATCAATTTCTTAGAGTTGTTGCATAAGGAATTTATGATGATAGGGAGAAGTATGAAGCAACACCATAATTGGAATCTTACAAGGCATAGAGTTAAGTTCTTCAAGAAAGTTCCAATGAGCCTTAGAAGAACTAGTATAAGGTTTAGGAGGTAAATAAGGTTTTGGAGGAATATATGTAGTTGGAGGATCGAAAGGAGGAGATGATTCCTCTTGAGCTTTTTAAGAAACATTAGTAGTGGTATTATATTTAAGAATTTTTTCCTCCAAATATGGATTCTTAGGCTTGGTAATAGGATATTTGTGAGTTCATTTATGATAATAATTGACCTTAATAGTATTGACATATTGAGAATTGTTAAAATATTGGTCATAACAGTATTTACATATTGAGAATTATTAAAATATTTGTCATAACCGGCATTAACGGCACAAACATCCTTGGTATTTTTTTTATTATTTGAAGAATAGTTTTGGTGATTATAGGTATAAGCTTTGGAAACTTGTCATTTTTTTAAGTAGTGGTGTATTCTTGATGATAAATATTGATCATAGATTCGTGATTGAATGAATCACCAAGCATATATGAGATAACAAATTTAGTGAGACCTCTACAAGATTAATGAGAATGCCAAAAAATTTCATGGAACCAAAAAAATAGATTGGGGTCATACCATTTAGGAGGAGCATTGGGATAGATGAAAGGTTTTGAGGGTGGTAAAAATTATTTCATTTTATGAACTAAAAAAGATGTATGAGAAGGTGAAGCAATATTGGTTTTGGAAACTCTTGGTTTGGTTTGTGGATTATTAATAATGATTGCATTATATTTTTGGAAATATCCTTTAAAAAATTTAGGATTAGGTTTAAATTTCCTCATAATAAAGTCTTGACATTTAGCTTGATCATGAGTTTCATTAAGTGTTTGGGGAGAAAATGTTCCAACATTATATTGGAGAGTGGGAGACAAAGAGGTGATAAAGATTTTGAATAAGTTATCATCAATAATTTTATGGTTGAATTTATGGGTCAATGATTTCCATATTTTAATAAATTCATGAGTCGATTTATTGGGAGATCGCTTATCATTGATGAAGTGGCTAAGACAATTTTCAGGAAGATCATTGTGTTGAAACTCTTTAACCAAAGGATTAACCAAATCTTCATGTTTCCAAATAGAATTTTGGGGAAGTTGATTATACCATTCTAATAAATTTATAATGAAGTTTTTCACTAAGAGTTTAGTTTTGGTGAAGGTATTAGTTTGGATCCACTCTTTGTAAAGGTTTCTAAAGGCTTTGAGAAATAAGGCAGGGTCTTTAGTCCCATTATACTTGATAGTTGGATATATGTTGCCAATATCAATGGATACAATGAAGGGAGCTAAAGGATCATTTTGAATAGTTTAAAGCATCATATTAATCACTATGGGTGTAGGAATAACATTACTTGAGGCATCCTGAGGAGGTGGAGGAATGTAATTAGGATTAGCTTGAGGATGGATAGTTGGAGGTTGATTAGCCACATTGATTAAATGTTGTTGAAGTTGTATCATTTTGTTGGTTTAAAATTTTTGAACTATTTTCATTTTTTTGATAAATTGGGCTAAAATTTGAGTTGTATCAGGAGGTGGGTTAGTGTTGGTAGGATCACTCCCCAATTTGGTGTTAGGGGGAGTATTCCTAGAAGAAGTATTATTAGTAGGATTTTTAATTAAAATTGTATCAACTACTCCCACATTAGTTTGAATATTTTGAATATGAGAAGTTTTTTGGTAAGTATAAAAAGGATTGGATCCATCAACTTCATCTTGAGGTGTTATTTTCACCATATTAAAGCTCATGGATGAAGGACGAGAAGAGGTGCCCCAAGAGTGACGGTGATCTTGGGAGGAAAAGAGAGGAAGAAATGAACATCCCATATAATATCTAAATGGATTCAAGCTATCCAAGAAGATTTTGATATGAGATTTCATCATGATTGAAGAGAGATGAACATAATGCAAAGAAGGATAAATAGAGAACTAAATTGATAAACATGGAAGGTAAAAAGTAGTATAGGGTCAAATATGTCAACCAAGCATAAAAAATAGGGTCTAAAAATATTACATGGTTGACTAGGGTAATCCAGTATAATGAAAAGAGGCTAAAAAAGATACAGGGTCGATTGGGTCAATTGATTATAGTAGATAGGGAAAATTAAGAAGCATATAACAATTTTTAAACTGAAACAAGATATTTTTTTCTAGTAATTTAAAAAGAAATAACTTAAGGGAAAAAAATAGTCAATTGGATCAATGCTAGCCAATCCAATTGAGGCACACAACACAAAACCTTGCATAATGTTGGCTAATGTAAATTTTTGCTATAAAAAATACAATTGAGCAAATACCAAGTAATCAACTTGGAAAGTAAATAGCCAACTAATTGATCAACCTGAATGTTTATTAGATTATTAGAATATGATTTTAAATGTGATGGGAAGTTGGCTATAAGCTAAGAACTAGAAAATAATCTAAGGATGGTTTCAGGTAGTTTAGGCTAAAAGGGATGTATAGTGGTAATGATATAGGCTTGGTATTATGGCCTACCCCTCAATTTACACACCATAGTGATAAGGGTGTCAAGTGATCAGCTAGAATATACCATTAGCCATGCTTTATACTTAACCAGAGTATTAAGTTAGCTTTCCCCTTTGTGATGAAATCCAAGTAGGTTAGCCTTGGGTAGAAAAAGGTTAAAATACTTGTTTATATTTTATAATTTGGTCATGTGTGCATAAAATATAAGGTAGTGAAACTAAATGATTAATTGAAAACCACCTAAATAAGTTATGTAATCTATTCTAAGCATGCAAGTAATAAAAAATGAAAGTGTGAGCTAATTACAAGTATATAAGGTTAATTCTAACTTTGAAACAAGGTATAATGTTGATATAGTCAATAGTGTATGCATATAAAATAGAACAGGGTTGATAGGGTCAAACTTATACTTTAGAAGTAACGTCTGAAAATGAATATGGTTGATAGAGTTGACTTAGTTATCCAAACAACACAGAACATAGAATTGGGTCGATAGGGTTGATCTAGTTGAATGTGTAAGGGTAGTTAAAAAGACCATAAAATATAAAAGGAAAGAATTTAAAGAAATAGATAGAGAGATAGAAAGGATCCTTGGTGGATTAGAGATGTATAGAATGAAGATTGTTGTTCAAGAACCTTAATATACACTTGCAAATTCTACTAATTGGGTCGAATGGGTCAACCAAGCTTTACAAAAACCTATTGTTGAGTGCCTAGAATGTACAAGGTCAATTGGGTTGACCTAGTAGTCTAGACTAGATGTTTGAAAATCTAAAAACCTATACTAGGTTGACATGGTTGATCCAGTTGACTGTACCTAAACTCTTGCACAAAAAAATTAGAACTTGGTTGATAGAGTTGATCTAGTATAGAAAATATATGATAAAAATAATGATGAAAGAATAAAATAATGAAATAAGGTAAATAAATCTTGTAAGTGTTATTTTATATTGGTTTCACCAAAATGTATGTAATTAGAAATGCATCATGTCTATAAATTAATACTAGCTTAGAGAATATAGAGCATACCTATACTTTTGATTGGGAATATATTTGTTAAATGGGATCATGACCAATATGGGGATCCACTAGACCTAATTAGGGTATCACTTGTCATAATACACCATTCTAGGAAGGGTTCTAAAGCCTACAGTCTAACAAAATCATGCAAAAACCCTAAAAGAGTCCTAGGTTTAATATTCACTCTATTCTAATAAATAAGAAAGTAAATCTAGTCTAGTGCACTCCAAATCGTATGGAACAATATGAAGGGTTAGTAAAACAATCCAAACATGTATAGGAGAATATAAATTAATATAAGTATGATAAAGACCCTAATACATGGAATATGAAGAGTAATATTATTCAATCCAATACTTTTACTAATTTTATCTACTAAAGAGAAGAGAACAAAGTTAGAATATACTTACATGAGTGTGAACCCATCAAGACTCAATCTCTCCCTTGTCCAAAGGGGATTTACAATAGGTTATTTTGGTTTTTAAGGATCAATAAGCAAGGCCAAATCATCTAAGACTTATCCACAAGACTATATTATCTAATTAGAAACCCTAAGCTAAGACTCCTCATGTAGAATGTTGGAAGAGTAGATTATAAAGAAGTGCAAGTGAATAATAACTCTTTATTATATATTTAAATAATGAATAAATGATCTTATATTTATATATATATCTCACCCTAAATCCTTTTAAATATTTTGATTATATAGGGTCCATCTAGTTGACCCTATATGTTTTTAAGAGATAAATCACTAGGTCCTAAGCTAGGTCAGCCAAAGGATTAACAAAACTCCAAGTTAAAAACACCCAAAAATAATATAGGGTCAACCTAGTTGACCCTATATAGTAATAAAAAGCTAAAAACTATATAGGGTTGACCTAGTCAATCTAGTATAGTCAACTAGTGAAAGGGGATCAAAGTGATGAAAAGAGGGATGGTAAGAGGAAAAAGACTGGAGGAGTGTGCAAGGGAGGAGTAATAGCTTAGGTAATGGTTTTAAGATTTGATTGGATTGGTAATAATGTGGTAATAAGGGACAATAATCTTATGAAGCACTAATAGTTTTCCCACCCATTTCCTAGCTCACCCCTTAAGGTATGCACTTAGAGGGATTGAGTCTCAATGGGTTCCTGCAAGATGTAAAGCATAAGTATTTGATAAATAGTTGAAAATATTATGTGTATACAATGACTATTAATGTTGATATTGCATAGTATAATTTCTTTTTGAATTTATGTATGTTATTTACATGAATGTAAAATCTCATTGGGGTTCAAGCAATATTTTAATTGTCTTTTATGGGTAAGTATGGGATGGTTGCATTTGGTTTTCTATCAGTATTAAAGAATCATTTCAATGTATGTTTTTCACTCCTATGGGTGTAATTATGTCTTTAATACCCATTGAATGCAAAGAGATTTCCATGAGCATAGTGTTTCTCCTTCTTGGGCTATTCTATTAAATCTCTATGTTTATTCACCTAGAGTCATCCTTCATCTTCCTTGAGGTTATTTTAAAAACTTTTGTGTTTAACTAGAGAAAATAATGCCATTATAACTTTCTCCATTTCTTCTCATTTTCATCATTCTTATCATTTTCATGTCTATGTCCTTTCTATGAATTATGGTTAAAAGTACAAAACCCCCCATAGAGAACATTTTTATTGTAAATAGTTGTGAATAGTTTTTCCTTCCTTTTCAATTTTTGGCTTGCAATAAAGGTATCTATACTTGATAATAGGAGAGGGAATTTTTACCTATATTGTTGACTAATGTAAGGACTTAGTACCCACACTATTGACTCAAAGTCACCAATTTGTCCCCTTAACAAAGTTTTTAGCCAACAAATCCATTATTTTTTATAGTTTCATGTGGAATTTAGGTCCAATGACACTAGGAAGACCTATCATAATCCTGAAAGATAATATTGGCCTATTAAAATGGAATTATGTTAGACTCAATACATAAGATATTAGAGCTTAATAATTAGATGCTGGTGGTATAGGGATAAAATTTTGAGGAGTTATAGGATAAAATGGAACATTATATGTTGTAAGGAAAGGAATATAAGGACTAGCTAAAAAGTATGGAGTTTTTTAGTTGTTGATTCAAAATAGATTTGGGAAATTTGTCTTAAATTGTGGATCAAACCTCAGAAATTATTTGTTTACATGTGTGGTAGCACTTGGTATGAAGAGATTGAGGGGGATAGTTCCATTGGATAAAGGTAAACTCTTTTCACACTTTAGGTTGATGGATTGCCAAGGGAAGTGGTAGATTAAATTTTATAGTGGATGAGAAATTAATATAATATTTGTAGTAGAGATAATTAGAATAAAAACTATAGGGATAATAACTAACACATTAGAAATTATAGACCTAAAAAATACATGATCACTAAAAATTATAATGGGGCTTAGGAAAACTTGAGTATGAGTGAACCCAATAGATGAGGCAAGTTATTATGGCATAGGTATGATGGTAGTAGATGTAGTTGGATCTAGTGGAGTAGATGGTCAAGCCTCCATGGAAATATACTAGAACTAAGTGTCACTAATAATATTCACTACTTATTTAAAATGATGTTGACTCACCTAGGATGTTTCTCATATAGAGTTAGTAGTAGTTAATGAAGATGGAGGGGCCACTAGAGGAATAACATAAAATATTATGTCCTTTAGTCCATTATATATCTTGGACCATATGTTGGAAATATTTTCATTGATGTTAAAGGTCTAGCATTATTGGTGATGAAGGCCCCATTGCATTTAATGGTGTATTTAATATTCATATCTTGGATAATGTGTGTTAATATTTATTTAATATTAATTAATATATTTTTGGTTGCATATAAGTCAAAAGAGGGCCCATATATAAGTCAAAGAGTCATGGGGTAAAATACAAAATAGGAATGGGATGTATTTTCTCATGAAGAGTCATCTTGAGGAATTCCAAGAGTCACCATGTGAAAACAAAAGAGGGTATGGCACATTTTTCCATGAAGGGACACTTTGAGGAATATGAAAAGTCACTAAGATAAAGATGAAAGAGGAAAGGACACATTTGATTATGAAGGGTCACCATATGAATTTTAAAATGCAAGGATACAAAGGGTCATACAAGTTTGACACCATTTTCCATGAGGATTGAAGGGCCACAAAGGGTAAATGCCAAAGGTCCTTTGGAAAGCTATAAATAAAAGCTTGAGAAGCCATTTTTAATATGCAACAGAGTACATGGTTTGTATTTATTTTTGAATAGAGAAAATTAGAAGATATTATAGAGTTCTATCATTTCTTGAGTAAACAACATTGAGAGATAGTTGTGTTTTATACATAGAGGGGTTGGTGCTCATAAATAGTTGTTGTGTTGTTGCTCGACAAAGGGGTTGGTGCTCCTGCAAGTTGGTGTTTGAAAATTTTTTAATTTGAGTTAGTTTCCATTCATATAATTGAGATTATTCTTCATGGGTTTTCCCACTTTGCGTTTCCACGTAAAAATATGGTCTCTCTCTCTCTTGTGTGGTGCATATTATTTTTTTAGTTTTATTACATATTTTGAATGTGTGATTAAGTGGTTAATGAAAAGAAATAAAATTAAGTAAATATATATAATATACTAATTCACCCCCCACCTCTTAGTATATTTCATGCTTAACAATTGGTATCAGAGTAGGTTCCTTTTGAAAAAGTTTTACAGCTTGAAGGTAGATCGGGAAAGCACAATGGCTAGATAACATGAAGATTTTTATACAAATAAGGCACCTTTATTTGATGGAAAAAATTATGATTTTTGGAGCATAATGATAAAGACTTATTTGATGGCCCTTGGATTTGACATTTGGCAAGTAGTACTGAAGGAATATGAAGAGCCACAGATACTTGTAACTACTCCAGTAGAAAAGAAGGCAAGTGAAAATAATTCTAAATCCTTAAATGCTATTTTATGTGGTTTATGTGAATCAAAATTTGTTAAAGTTGTGCAATGTAAATCTAGTCATGAAACTTGGGTAAAACTTGAGAATATTTACAAAGATTATAGAAAGGTTTAGAAATATAAGCTTTAGACTTTTAGAAGATAGTTCGAGAGTTTTTAAATGGAAGAGGAAGAAAATATGTCAAGTTATCTTTTGTAGGTTGATAAAATAGTTAATCATATTCAAGGTCTTGGAGAAAAGTTAGAAGAATCAATGGTTTAATTTTTTTTTGAGATCTCTACCATTGAGATATGATGCAAAAAGTTTTGGCAATTGAAGAGATGAAAAATTTAGCCAAGTTAAAGATGGATGAGGTACATGGTATTCTTACGACATATGAGATGTGGACCGAATAAGAGAAACCCTCAAAAAGAGAAGATACTTTCAAGACATCAAATAAAGAGAAGGCTAAGATTCAAAAATCAATTGTCAGTTCTAGTGATGATGAAGATGACAAGGGATCTCTATTCATTTAAAAGCCAAAAAAGGGCACAAGTAAATATCAAGGAAAATTACCTTTTAAATGTTTTAATTTTGGAAAGATTGGACATTTTATAGCTAAGTGCCTAGATTATGGTAATGGTGAAAATGAAGAAGGAAAGTCTACATATAAGAAGAATTTCAAAGGAAAATTCAAGAATGGATTAGAGAAGAAGAGTTTGTATTCTAAAGATCCTAGCTCAGTTGAAGATAGTAGAGTCAATGAGTCAGAAGAAGAAGAGATTCTATTCATGGCCATACATGAAGATGCCTCTACAAGAATAAGTATAGTTGATCAAGAAGAAGAAGATGATGAAGCCAAAGTAAATCTGGAAGGAGAAATCATTTGTGCCTTAGAAGGATTAAAATCTCTTGAAAAGAAGAATAGAAGATTAAATTTCCAGATCAAGAAAAATGAAAAGGAGTCAAACGAAAGAATTAAAGATCTACAAACACACTTTGAAGAAGCCAAGATGAATGAAGATCTAATGGCATAATTGCAATTAGTAAGTAAAGAATGTGAAAGGTATGTTATTGAAATTGCTTCTTTAAAAGTGGATCTTGAGAAAAAAATAAGGCAATCAATAATAGAGTAGCCAACAATTCAAAATTTGAGAATATCACTAATATGTTGAATAAGATATTATAAAATCAAAGATCAATGTCAAATAAGATAGATATTAGATTTGAAAAAGAAAAAAGGGAGGCCACTACTTTCAAAGATAAGGAAAAAAGAAAGAGATATGTTTAAAATCTTACAAAAGAGGAAATAAAAAGGGAAGAAGTTAAGAATATAGAGGAAATCTCAAATAAAGAAGGCTAGAGAGAACATAGATACAAAAGGCAA
This sequence comes from Torreya grandis, assembly GCA_037957365.1. NCBI lineage: Eukaryota > Viridiplantae > Streptophyta > Pinopsida > Cupressales > Taxaceae > Torreya > Torreya grandis. The sequence continues at coordinate 261,100 of JARHVA010004350.1, read as the reverse complement.
TCAAGTCAGAGATACACAAACATGTCCTATTTTTATGGTTACTATTTTTATTGTAATGGATATGGTCATAAGAAAATAGAATGTCAAAAAAGGGATAAAATTTTTAGAAAATAAGGAAAACGAAAGTCATGTAAAGTCAAGTAGAAGCCACAACTCTTTTGCTCCTCTATCAAGCTATAATGAAGGGGCCATAATATGTTACAAGTGCAATAAATTTGAACACATAGCTTGGTACTATAGAAGTGTGTTTAAGTTAGTTAAGAAGAACCAGAGTTTTAAGGCTTCATTCATCAAGAAGAAAGTTCAGATAGGTTCATAATAGAAGAAATAACCTAAAAAATCTATGTTAGTACAGATAGCTTTGCATGAAAGAAATGAAGAAAAGCCATGGTTAATTTAGAGTGGATGTTCAAGGAACATGATAGGAGACAAAATAAATTTTATAACCTTGAAGAAGATCAATGGTGGCACAATTAATTTTAGAGATAATACTACTGCCAAAATCATTAGAAAAGGTGCACTAAGTTTGGATAATGGTAGAACTAAAACTAAAAATGTTTTGTATGTAGAAGGTATTAAGCATAATATTTTGAGTGTAATTCAAATGTGTGATTAGGGGAAAACACTAAATTTTTATTCAGAAGGTTTTAAAATTAAGAGAAAAGATTCAAATGTGTTGATTGCAGATACTCAAAGAACATGCAATAATTTGTACATGTTATCATACATCAAAGGTAAAAGATGTTGTTTGAGTCAGATTGAACAAAGTTGGCTATGGAAAAAGAGAATGGGACACATAAATGTTGAAAATCTTATCAACATCAATAAAAATTAAGTAGTCAAAAATCTTCCAAAGATTACAAAGCTATCTAACATGCTTTGTGAACCATGTCAGCAAGTGAAACAGGCTAGAAGGTGATTCAAAACAAAAGAGTACTCAACCACTCAGATGTTAGATCTTGTTCACACTAATCTATGTTGACCTATGAGAAATCAAATTAGTCAAGGTTAGAAATATTTCATGTTACTTATTGTTAATTTTTCACACATGACTTGGGTAATGTTTTTAAGGAAAAAATCAAAAGCTTTCAGACATTTCAAAGCATTAGTTGAGAATGAAACTAGTTTGAAGATTAAATGTCTAATATTAGATCAAGTAGGATAATTCATGTTAGATCACTTTATTGAGTTTTATGAATACCATGGAATAAAGTGACATTATTCAACATCTATAACTCCATAACAAAATGAAATAGTTGAGTAGAGAAACATAATAGTACAGGAGATGGTGAGGACAATGCTAACTGAATCCAAGATACCAAATAAATATTGGAGAGATTTAGTTTCTATAGCACTGCATATTTATAATATATAATTATTGAGATTCAATAGTGACAAGACTCCTTATGAGATATGGAAAGACAAACTAGCAACAATTGATTATTTGAGAGATTTTGGTAGTAGATGCTTCATAAAGAGAACCAATGAAAAACTTGGAAAGTTTGAATCCAAAGCAAATGAAGGTAGATTTATTGGTTATTATTGAAAAAGTAAAGATTATAAATGTTATAACAAAAGAACCAAGAAAATTGTTGAAAGTGCAAGTGTCAGGATAGAAGAAGATGGAACACAAAGAATCAGTGATCCAGTAGACATTCTTGAAATCCTTGAAGAGGAAGATTTTGAAGAATCAGATGAAGATGAGAAGAAAGAGAAAAAGTACACCAAAACTTCATCCAAATGTGTTCAGAGAAATCATAATGAAAGTGACATCATTAGGGACATAAATGAAGGAATTCACACTAGAAGAATGATCGTAATTGAATATGAGCAAATTAATTTCTCTTTGTTATCCAAAATTCAGCCTAAAACTTTTTCAAAATCTAGACATGATAAGCATTGGGTTAAGGCTATGGATGAAGAATTAAATCAGATAGAAAAGAATAATACTTGGGAATTAGTGCCCAAACCAAAATATCACAATATGATAGGACCAAAAAGGGATTATATAAATAAGTTGAATGAAAATGGAGAAGTGACCATGAATAAAGAAAGATTAGTATGTAAAGGATGTGCTTATATTGAGGGAATAGATTTTGAAAAAACTTTTACACCTGTGGCGAGGTTAGAGGCTATTAGAATGTTTCTTTCATATGAAGTGTTTCAGATGGATATTAAATCTACCTTCCTGAATGGGAATATAGAAAAAGAGGTCTAAATTGAGCAGCCTGAGGGATTTATTCTCTCAAATATTAGTATCCATGTATGTAGATTAAAGAAATCATTATATGGATTGAAACAAGCTCCCAGAGCTTGGTATGCAAGAATTGATAAGTACTTGTAGGATCAAGGTTTCAAGAGAGGATTTACTGATAATAAGCTCTACATCAAAATAGAAGGTGAGCATTAATTGATTGTTATGGTATATGTTTATGACATCATTTTTGGAGGAAACATTGAAAAGATGACAAAATAATTTTCTAATAATATGCAAAAAGAATTTGAGATGTCTATGGTTGGAGAATTGTCATTTTTCTTAGGATTGCAAATATTTCAGTTAGATAAATGAATTTTTATATCTTAAAGTAAATATACTAATGAAATGTTGAATAAATTTGGTTTTGAGAATTGTGAACTAGTTGGCACACCAATGTGTACAATAAATAAGGTGAGCAAGGATGAAGATTCACCTATTGCAGATCAATCTTTGTATAGATATATGATTGCTAGTCTTTTATATTTGATATCATCAAGGCTATACATCATGCATGCAATAGGTATGGCTACAAAATATTAGTCATCTCTAAAAGATAGTCATGTTTAGCTGGTAAAGAGAATATTCAGATATATCAAGGTGACATTGGATTATGGATTGTGGTATCCCACATGTAGATATTTCACTTTGGTTGCTTATATAGATTCATATTAGGTATGGTGCTTGGATGATAAAAAGAGTACAAGTGAAAGGTCTTTCTTCCTTGGTGATAGCTTATTATCATGGCTAAGAAAGAAGCCAAATTTAGTATCACTTTCTATAGATGAAGTAAAATATATTACAGTGGTATTGTGTTGTACTTAAGTGCTTTGGATGAAGCAAACTATGGAATATATCAAAGTAAAATATGATGAACCTATTTCTATTTTTTGTGACAACATAAGTGCTATTAATATTTTAAAGAATCCAGTGATGCATTAAATAATAAAACATATTACAATTAGATATCACTTCTTGAGAGAGCAGGTTATAGATCAATAGGTTAAGATGGAGTATATCAGTACTATAGAGTAGATTGTAGATATTTTCATAAATGCACTACCAAAATACACATTTGAGTATCTACGGGAGAAGTTGGGAGTAATTTATTTTACTTCCTACCATTGAGGTTTAGTATCAATTGAGAGGGAGCTAAGTGTTAGCTCTAGGTAGGTCCTTTGGCATTGATGTCAAAGGGGGAGAATAATAGGTACAAGTATAGGTGAATAAATAGGTACAAGTAATAGGTACATATTACTACATTAAGGGGGAGTTACTATATGTTTTTTAGATGGTAGTATGTATAAGTTTTAGGATGTGGCAATTTCAGTTTGAGGTTTCCATCAATGACAAAAAGGGAAATTGTTGGAAATATTGTCATTGATGTTAAAGGTCTATAATTATTGGTGATAAAGGCCCCATTGCATTTAATGGTGTATTTAATATTCATATCTTAGCTAATGTGTGTTAATAATTATTTAATATTAATGAATATATTTTTGGTTGCATATAAGTCAAAAGCGGGCCAATGGAGAAGTCAAAGAGTCATGGGGTAATAGACAAAAGAGGAATGGGATGCATTTTCAAATGAAGAGTCATCTTGAGGAATTCCAAGAGTCACCATGTCAAGATAAAAGAGAGTATGGTACATTTTTCCATGAAGGGACACTTTGAGGAATACAAAAAGTCACCAAGATAAAGACAAAAGAGGAAAGGATGCATTTTCTTGTGAAGGATCACCATATGACTTTTCAAATGTAAGGACACAAAGGGTCATGCAAGTTTGGCACCATTTTCCATGAGGATTGAAGGGTCACAAAGGGTGAATGCCAAAGTTCATTTGGAAAGCTATAAATATAGGATTGAGAAGCCATTTATAATATGCAAGAGAGTGCATGGTTTGTATTTATTTTTGTAGAGAGAAAAGAAAGAGATATTGTATAGTTATATCATTTGTTGAGTAAGAAACATTGAGAGATAGTTGTTTTTTATACACAAGAGGGGTTGGTGCTCACAAATCTTTGCAAGGGGTTGGTGCTCCTATGGGTTGTTGCTCGCAAATAGTTGTGTTGGTGCTCAGTAAAGGGGTTGGTGCTCCTACAAGTTGGTGCTTGAAAACTTTTTAATTTGAGTTGGTGTTCATTCATATACTTGAGATTGTTCTCTGTGGTTTTTCCCACTTTAGGTTTCCATGTAAAAATTGTGTGTATCTCTCTCTCTTATGTGGTTCTTATTATTGTTTTAATTTTATTGCATATCTTGAATGTGTAATTAAGTGGTTAAAGAAAATAAATCAGATTAAGTAAAAGATATATAATATACTGATTCACCCCCTTCTCAGTATATTTCATGCTTAACACCATAGTTTGAGGAGACAATATCATTGGGTGTCTCTTCTAATACTTATTTCCATAATTTTCCCCCTCCAACATGCTTATAGAATTAAACTTATCTATTATGTCATTATCATCTATTGAGTTCAAGTGAAATTTATCATATTCATGGGGCTCATGGTGATAGTGATTTTTATACTTAAAATTAATGCTCCCTCATGACTTTGGACATTATAATGGAGGTACCATTTTCTATCATCATTGAATGGTATGATAAAGGACATTTTATGTGTGGCTATGAATGCTACCACCAAAATTTTATTGTATTCATGGTGACCAATGGTGATAGGTAAATATGGGTAGTTCCTTTTCCTCCTATTAGTGTGGTGACCCGCCATGCCTTTAGCATATTGGTATGAAATATCTTGCTCTATTAGTTTATTAGGCACATAATATGGATATTTAAATAAGTTACTCTGAAACCCTTCAAATATGATCAAAATAAAGATCTAGTAATACCAACAAGCCATGATAGCCTTAACTTAATCTCTCATATTTTTATATAATCTATGAATCTTCCTCTCATTGATTACAAAGTACATATGTGGATAAAAATGGTTTTAGATGTCCTTAATGTTAGCCCTGAAAGGGTGAATATGGATTTTAAAATATACCACATATAATGAAAGTATAAAGGATGTCCATGGTGAGAAACATGAGTGCTTGACCCCCCCTGATTGATTTAATTGTATTCCCTTCAATGATGATGCTAAGGAGAGGATCCCAAAACTTATTAGTATGCAAAATATCACTAGCTCCAAATAATCTATTGAGTAAAACCATTTCAACCTTAACCCCTTATCTAATTTTTTTAATTATTTAGGAGTCAATTACATATTTTATCACCTAGTTATTTTTTTTATTTTTCCCAATCTTTCAACATTTCTTAGACATCATGTGTCTTTATCCATTCAACAACAATATCCCTACTATAAGGGATGTTGGGATTTGGAAGGTGATAATATATTTTTAAAGTGAGAAATGAGATTAATTTTATTATATTTTTTTTCCATTTTACATGTGTATTAGATCATTTATAAATACATAAAAAATGATAAAATAATAAAATAGATCTCATCATGTAAATAAAAATTTCTTGGCAATGGCTTTATGGAGTCTCGACTTCTAAATTGCTAACAAGTTTTTTGAAAATTTGGTCTCTTTTTGGGAAATGTCACTATACATTATCTTCTACAATTCATATAATAGTATTAATATCTCATTATAGTTATTTTATCTTACTATACCTTAAAATAAAGTAGAATCTCTAAATTCATGTGCATGCTTAGGGGTTGAAAAAATATGCTACCATGGTAGACATGAACTTAGAGATTATTGTGAGTTAGTTATTAAGGAGAAAAATTTGTTTTAGATAATTATTTAAAGGTGTTAAATTTTAATATGTACTATGATATGTTTAGACTGTGATAATAACATTTATGAATTTAGCTTGGAGGGGACCTTATTGATTTTTAAATTGAGTTCACAATAATGGTGATTTAAGTCTACCAACGTACATTAATTCTAAGTTGATAGATTATGAATATTTGTCAATTTTGTTTCAATTTATGTTAATAAATATTAAATTTAGGTTTAAAATTATTTCTTGATGACATGACCTGTCCATGTGTCCACATCTGACCCATCCCAATGTCAAGAGGAAAGTGTATAGATGGCATATTGAGTATTGAAAGTGTGTTGGCAAATGCCTCTACTTTCCTTCATAGAAATTATGATGCAATAATATTTTGCACAATGTGATTTTATACTAAGTGAACCCCAATAATTTTCAAGTTATTCTATTTTTAGATAATTGAATTTGGGTGTATAAACCTCTAGGTGTATGATAGGGACACGTGATATAAGCTAACAAGATAGGACCTCCTCTATCGTACCATTATTTGGATTTTTGAGTGATATGTAATTTTGATATGGCATGATTTTATTAGTTTATGGGTCATGATATCATAAAAATATGTTTGGTTGTGCAGGAATCCTAGATTTCAATCTAAAATGTCATGAACAGTGATTAGATGATGACTCATTTGGTGTACTGTCTAACTCCCATCTTGGAAGTTATTGGACACCATGGGGATTACTCTATTATATTATAAGTTCCTAATATTGTATAATAAATTGAGTAATGTAGGGGACTATGAGTATGGCTCATTAGAATCCAAGGTATGGATTGACGTGTTAGGGTTTTATTGGATAAGGGATCATGGAATTATACAATCATTTTTTCCATCAAAATCTGATAGGGCCTGTGGGATACCTAAAATACTAAGTTAAAGTGAATAACAAAGATGAAAAATAATACCTATGAAGGCTACCTCTAGAAGTATGGATCACATAATTCTAGGAATATGAACTGTGGGGCTCTGGGGGCACATAACTTACTACGTCATCACCAAATTTACCAAATAAGATTTATTGTCCAAAGGGTAAGTATAAAAATTTAAAGAGAAAATAATGGAATAAATATCTTATAAAATATGAACCCAAAAAAATAATAAATTGATACATTAACAAAAATGGGGGCTGTAAAAATTATTTCTTTGAAGGACAATGGCTAAGTTATATTAACCACTAATTATTCAAATTAAGCCTAATATTTTTAGAGGATTAAGACATGGATTTAAGGGCTTGATTCTTGGTTCCTTATAAATTATAATAAGCTTAGGGGTACCCTTTTCTTATATGATAAGGGATGTGTTAGTCACAACTAGTTGTACAATCTAAATTAGGGTAAAACATGTTATTGAACTTGAGTATTTCTCAAACCATGTTAAACCCTAATACTCCAATGGGGTTTCATCCTTATAGTGTTTTCAAATTTATGCCTTATGGTTTCATTTTAAGACTTGATTTATTATTTTTCCATAATTTTACAAATTACACATGGTTATAATGTATGAACATTTTTTCATTTTTTTTCAATCCATAATTTTAATCATTAGATGTTTAGTTTAGTTGTTAGAAAAAATATATAACAACTATGTAATCAAAAGGATATTTATGTTGCACACTAATAAGGCTGAAATTAATAATGAATAATATTTATCCTTTCTAATCCATATTCTTGGGACATCTAATCTAAATTTCTACCTATTAATAATACACAATCTTGAAAGATTTAAAATTATTATTGAATCTTCAAATACTCATGAACAATAAACAACTATTGTGACTAGATTTGAAGATTTTGATGAAAGAGAAGTAACTAAATATATGGACATAAATATGTAAATAATTGATGAAATGGTGAAAGATGAAAATAAAATTTTAGCTCCAGCTAATACATCTAGGGAATGGTATGACCCATTCTATGATACCAACAAACCCTTTTAACCTACCAAACTAACCATACGTGTTTATATCTTTACTATGTGATGTCCACATAATGTATTGAAGTAACATAAATATTACCATAGGTTTCCATGTATATTCCTAATCAAATGAACTATTCCCATCCTATGATTCCTACACATATTATACCATCAAATTTTCCTATTACATGTTTCCTTAAGAGGACTGTTTTAGCTTTGTAGGATAAGGTGTTGTAGTTAGACCAAGGTATGTCTAAAGATAATTATTTAAAGGATATTTAGTCCTTAATGAATAATATATTAGCCCCAAATATAAGATATTATCCATTACCTACATTATCTATATCTTGTAATCTTCAAATCTATGATAGTAAAGGTGATCTCAAACAATATCTTTTATCCTTCCATGTAGAATGCTTGTGTTACACAAATAATAGCATATTATTGACAAATATATTACCAAGAATTCTTAATGAATATGCTTTGTAGTGGTTTTATGAAATCCACCTCCAATAAATTAGAGAATTGAATCATTTTATCACACATTTCCATCATTATTATTGAAAACTTATCTTATGCATGAGTTTATAAACTCAATCAAGGCTCCAATGAGCCATTCAATGATTATGTACTATAGAATAAGGCCATCTTAGCTAAGATGAAAAATACTACATTAAATAATGGGTTCCAATAATTTATTAAAACATTTCAGGAGTAAGAAACATTAATAAAATTAAATTATTTCAATGAATTATGTCATACAATGAGATAATTATAGGTTAAAAACTCATAGCTTTGAACAAACACAAGTGTGCACTGAATGCTCCAAGTGGTTCAACAACTAAATTTCAAAGAAATACAAGCTAAAAGGTTAAATCAGAAGATAACATGAATGAGGTAAATACTAATATTAATTTAGTATCAACACCTATGAAGAGGCTCCTATTATCCACTCTATATAAGAGGCAATTTTCATAATTACCACCACCTCCTCATGTGTAACCTCATCTTTATTCCTCCACCACAACATTTTAATTCAAGAAATATTAAACCTAATAATTATGATAGTAATACATATTTTTATTATCATAAATCTCATGGACATTCTAAAAATATATGTTTTAAGTTAAGGCATAAGATACAAGATATATTTTTTTACAATACTATTGAGTTAAGCACACCTACAAAGGAGTCTAAACCACAAAAAATTGAAAATTACATATTGAAACTATTAAAATATACATTCAACAAACATAAATAAACATATATCAAGGATAATTCCAAATTAAATCAAGAATAAAATGTGCATCCTCCATCTGGGGCATATGATCACCTAATAAATGGGATTATTGGTACACTTACAAGCATCTTACCATAACATCCTATGATTACATTTGGTTATAATTATATTTTTGATGATGATTGAGTCATCAATGTGGTATTCATATGAGCTTCTATAAATAAAAATCATACATAGCATCATGGTTAACAATGTATTAATTAAAAAAATGTGTATAATGACACTTCTCAACATAATTAGAAAAACACAACAAGATTTACATGATATTACACTAGTTAATGGATTTGATGGAAGGACAACAAAAACTCATGGGTGTATTTTTATACCTCTTTAAGTTGGGTATGTGATAGATTTAAAATATTTATATTTTTACTAAGAATAAGGGGCTTTGACAAGTTGTTAGGATGTCATTGGATACATTTGTGTATTATCATCTAAAGTGCATTGATGAATCAGATATATACAATAGAAAAAGGTAGTTATAGTTTCATTGATTCAATGTGAGAACCCTATTAATCTATTGATACCTTCTCCACCCCCCAAAAACACTACACTTGGTTGTTATATATACTTTGGAGCATTTTTTAGAGTTATTTGTTGCACCTATTGATAATATTTATATACACTTAGCTTAGATGAGAATAGATGAATATACGAAATGGCTAGTTTTACAAGAGTCCTCACATCAATAAGTTATTTATAGATCACAAAGGCCATTGTCTATTATATGGCATATTAGATTATAACCATGGATGATTCAAAATTCTACAATAATCAAAACCATTGATACATCCTTTTAATATAAAATAGACCCCATATAGTGCTCAGACTTCTATATGTAATCATCATACAAACATGATAGGCTATGATTTATTATGATTGTTACATTACAACCTGCCATCCCTTTTCATATTGTGATACACATACATAATGTGATTTTCACTCACAATAGGTGACCCTTATACCACATGATATATGGAATCCCCATGAATATACCATTAATGTGATAATTGGTTGGCACATTTTTTAATTTCAAGATAATTTTTAAAAAAATAATAATAATAATATTTCAAAAAATTAAAAATGAAGACCTAAGAATGACATGATTACTAGATTACACTATTTACATATGTTATTTATCACATGTTTGGTAAATGTCATATTATTTTTCATACACATGAATTCCATGGTATATAATTGTGATGAAGGACATGAAAATCATACGTGGACACATAGATGTTAACTTCTCTTATAGCTATTTTACATGCCAATGTTGGGGGTATCTTATTCCACAGGTCACATTATCACAAGTAATATGTTTCAATGGAATTTTACCATGTGGAGTTACATATAATTATTATACATGTATTATTAATTACTCATATCATATAAAATACTACATGTATATGATACTTTATAATGCCATGATACTACCATATAGAAATGGTGTAAACTAGTTTTTACTTGTTATATAATTCATTGATGTTGTTACTATTTAATAATATGAGATTAATTTATTATGTTTTGTGTTAATCCCTTGGCATTATTTGTTTTGACATATTTATTTCCCTTTATTGTGTCCCTTTGTCTTTGTTTTTTATGACATATACATGTCCCTTTCTTATGTCCATTTCCCATGTTTATTATGGCATATTTATGTCCCTTGTTTCTGGCCCTTTTCACCTATTGACATTGTTTTGCTTGATGATCTTTCTAAGATTTTTAAGTTTGAATGTTTGGTGATCTATTTATTTCACCTCCATTTTATCTATGGTACAAAAATTTATATCATGCACTTAATTATTATATGGGCTTATTCAATTATTATATCATCAATGCTTAATATTACATGTCTTATTGATATATCTATCTTGACATGACACTTATATTTCCATGCATTACATATGTTACATGTTGTCTCCCAAAAAAATCACTCATTATTAGGACAACATTTGAACTATTTTGGTCCTACAGACCAAAATTGTCTCTTCCCTTTTCAAAATTTGTCCTAGACATTCAAATTCCTCAGTTTTTCAAGCTTCTCAGAAATCTACAAACTCTACAAGATTAAATCTATGGACTCTAAAGGCTTAAATCTATGGACTCTATAGGCTTAAATCTATGGAATCTGTAGGAAGAGAAATCTATAGACTCAGCAGGAAGAGAAATTCTATGAACTCTGTAGGCCAAGTCTAACGGGCTTTATAGGTTGATTTCTACAGACTTGATTTCTACAGACTCTTCAAGTAGGTTCATTTCTACAGGTTCAAAGGCTTTCACAGGTAGGTTCAACCAAAAGAATTAGTTTTTAACACTTGGTCATTTTCAAGATTGTTTCAGTGCCTTGGTTTAATCAAAAATCTCCATCGGCAAGCATCTAAGCAAAGAAGGCTTGAACCGTTGAACCATTGAACTAATTTGGTTCAAAGGTTCAATGAGGTTAAGGTTAAATCGGTTCAATGCTTTTAGTTTAATTAGTTCATCCACTTTGTGTCAACATTTTGGTTCATCCTTTGGTTTAATCAAATGGTTTGTCAGTCAGTTCAAGGCTTTGTTTGAACCGTTGAACCAAAACTTGGTTCAACGGTTGGTTCAACAGTTAGTTCATTGCTTTAGTTCAATCAAATGAACCATTTGCTTGAACCATTTTAGTTCAAAGCCTTGGTTCAATGAAGAGGTTCAAAGCCTTGGTTCAACGAAGAGGTTCAACATCTTGTGGTTCAATGGAGTGGTTCATCGACTTGGTTCATTCAATTGAACCATCGGCTTGAACCATTTTGGTTCAAAGCTTAGTTCATCATCTTGGTTCAAAATTTGGCTCAACCAAGTGGTTCAACACCTTGGTTCAATAGAGTGGTTCAACAACATGGTTCAAAGGAGTGATCCAATGTAAAAGTTCAAAGAGCCTCTTGAAGGACAAGTGCCCTTGCGGAGGGGACTTGGTCGACAAAAGTACCCTTCAGAATGGTCATTTTCAAAGAAGGCCGCAAAGGTAATTCTTTCAGAATTCAAAAAAGACTAAGGCAAGAAATAATTCCGTCAGACTTTTTGTTTGAAGGAATTAATTTCAACAAAAAGTCTAAAAGAATTTAGACAAGTAGCGGGTGGAAAAAACCCAAAGGATTTTACAAAGGCAAAGTGAGCGGGAAATTTTCGTGGACTTTTTGTCCGTGGAAATTTGTCCCCAAAATTTTTGTTCGCAGAAATTTACCCAAAAAAAAAGTTTGGGGAATATACCCATGGGAATTGTCTGCAAGAAAACCCGAGAAATAGTCCACTAAGGAAAAGGCTGCCAAAGGACCCCGAAGGGCAGGTACCCTTACAGGGGACTCCCGACTACCGAATAAAAGGACACTTCCCTGAAGCTAAAGGGTCACCTTCCCTTCAGGAAGATGTAAAAAAAGAAGCTTGAAGGCCATTCAAAGACCACCCAGAGGGTAGATTCTTTCCAAGTAAGTGCCAAATAGAAAATTTGAAGGACCAAGGGATGACACACTCGAAGATGTCAAATTCAACACAGTGAACTAGCCATTGAAAACATAGTGACGGGTGTGCGAATGTCAATTTTAAAAATCATAAAATAGCCATTGATCCTTTAAATCTATAGACCTAAATGCATTCACAGACTTTAAGGCCAAGACCAGTAGAAAGTGAGGAAGGAAAAGAACATCAAATTGAATCCAGGACCTGATTCAATTAACCAAAAAAGGAGGAATAATGAAGGTAGGATCAGATTGCCAGGTGGACATTGAAAGTTGCAAACTTTCAATAGCGTGACTTGTTTCCTTGCATTGATAAAATAAAATGGGTAAATGCCCCTAAGTTCTAGCATGTCTTCTTAATAGATTCCAATGCAACATGATGTGTTACTATTCCCAAGTCCTTCTTGAAGAGGCTATATAAGGGACTCTTTTCTATTGTAAATGGATCTTTTTTTACAATCAGAAAAAAATTCTACCTAAATTAAAAGACACTTTTGAGACTTTGAGCTCAGTTTGTTTATCATATTTTTTTATTAGAATAAGAAAGCAAGTGGTTTTTTAGACTTTGTGTTGTAATATCTTTGTTGTTGAGGAAACTGTTCTTATGTATTTTTCCTTAGTATATCTTCTATTCCTTTAATTTAACAAGTAGAATTAGTGACAACAGTCAAGAAGGTGTTCTAAAGAGTCAATTATGGAGAGACTTTGTGCCCCAATAACTGCCTTTAGTGTGTTTTCTTTTCATTTCTATGTAAAGGACCTTAGGGTGACTTTGTGCCCTCATTATCCTTCATATCTTACTCTTGAGCAATTCATGCATAGACTTTGTCCTGCATCTCAATTTTTTGGTTATTACATCCTTTGTTACATTTTGTTGTTACTACCTGGAGTATTCTTTTGGCTTGCTAAGTAGTACTTTTGAAAGAAGAGGAGTGCTTTCTATCATTTTCCTTGAGTTTCTCCTTTGATCCACACACATCATCTCTGAAGAAAGAGAGATGGATGGTTTGTCCTACCCTTGAGTATTATTTTCTATTTATACATACATACATATATATGTGTGTGTGTGTATATATATAGGGAACCTCCCCTTGATGAGAGGAGAGATTAGTCCCCTTTTGATGTGGTAAACCTACACATTTGGATGACTAATCTTCCTACTTTGGTTGATCAGAACTATTTTGTTTATCAGTATGCTAATCAACAAAATATTCAACCAACAGTTTTTGGCGACTCTGCTGGGGATTATAATATCCATTATCCATTTATAATCTATCCATTCACCTCCACACTAACAGGGAAAAAATGCACAGTTTAAAGCCTCAAGCTTTAATTGAAGCAAGGTCAATTCTTTTCCATTTTTGTTTCATAATCTAGCAGATTCAAGGTATACACGAAGCCAAAGGGCTAAAGGTATCATTGACCCTGTATTCAAATTGGTACAACAAAGTGATTTTGACATATTTCCTTCACCATCTCATCTCTAACAAACCAAGAGCTTTCCTTCTACTAAAGTCAGATCTCCATTGCCAGATGAAGTATCTACTTCTATTGTTGATAAAACTTTGCCAATAATTACCCCTCTAAGATTTGTTATCCCTCCTTTTCATAATCCTACAATGGAAGTTCAAGGCCCCTTGGGTAATGCTTTTGGTCCTCTCAATCTTAATCCACCTCTACATGAGCTTCCATGCAGTTCAAGGAAGAATTTCCCCAAATGCTATGGTGATGGGAAAGTTCATCTTGATGAACACATTGCAGCCTCTAGTATAGCTTTTGGAGTAATTAGAGTAGAATTTGAAGATGTAGTAGTCAGGATTTTTATGGAGACACTACAAGGTGCTGCTTTAGATTGGTTTTATCATCTACAAGCTCAGTCAGTGACTGATTGGAATACTCTCAAAGCTAAGTTTGAAGCTAGATTCAAACCTACAGAAGATGCACATGCACTTCTGGCTCAACTTACACAGATGAAGAAAGAGCCTTATGAGCCTATGAGAGATTTCATAGCCAAATTTGATAAATTGAGAAATAGAATTCCTATAATAGCTCAACCTATAGCTGAGAGTCTCAAATGCTTTTTCATTAATTCTCAGCTACTTGAAGTAAGTTTTCTCTTGAGATGTGTTGGTCAAATAGATCTTGTTGTTGCTCAACATTTGGCCACTAAAGTAGAAGATGATCTCATCTTAGCAGGGAAGATAAGAAGAGATCCAAATAGAAATAAAGCTTCATCATCTTCTGAATATGCATCTACAGGCACTACAGATCCAATGGTGTAAAAACTAGCAAATGAGTTTCTTGCTCTCAAAAAGCAAATGGCTCAAGGAATGTCTTTTGATTCTTCATACAGAAGGACATTCCCAAGTCAATCATATCAGGGCAATGCTAGCAATAATCAAGGGCAACATAATCATCTTCCTCCCCCACAAGGGAAACTTGCCCTAGAAGCTCCTCTAACCAATTCAGCAATGGGATATCTTAAAGTAGAATCAGAGTTCTCTTTCTAGCTTGAATTGAATCAAGAAAATGACGCTGATATTCTTGAAGACAATCAAGAAGAATCAGTTGATGACTTCCATATTGGTTTCCTGAACTACCAGGATGAACTCAAAAGGAAAGGAGAAGCTTTTGATGGATCATATGTAGTGTTTACCAGGTCCAAAAACTAATCAATCTAGCAAGCTGATAAAGAGAAGATAGAAGAGCAACCGTAGCCATTAGTCATGATTGCTAAGTGTGGAACCATTTTTTCCTTTTCAATCAAAAGATCTGGTAATCACCTAAAAGGAAAATACATCAATTTCACCTTCCCCTTCAACTTTAAATTCACAAACTAGCCCACCTCCCATCCCTCCTAAAACTCAAAAAGTTGAAGTACCTTTCTCTGTACCTAGCTCAATTTAACCATTTGACATAATTGATCATGTCAAAAAGACAAAAATACAAATGTTTGAGTTTGAATATTTGCAGTCCAATCCTGATCAATTGAATAAGTTGGTCCAATATGTCAAAAACCAAACCATCCCTATAAGACAAAAGTATAAAAAGGTAACTCTTGATTCTCTAAAGAACACACCTATTCCAAATAATATGGTCATTACTCCCCAGCTACTCCTAGAAAAATAGAACCTTTCCATGTTTCCCTGTTAATTAATGGCCATAAGTTGAGTAACCGTATTATAGACTCAGGTGCATTTGATAATGTCATGCTAGCTAAAGTAGCTGAGTATCTTGGTATCACATTTACCAAGACATTTGAGAGATGTTTCTCCATGGAGAACAAGCAAGTACCATTGCTGGGGCAAATCAAAGATGCCCAATTTGCATTTACAACCTTTCTAGACAAGAGAATCAAGATGACTATCTTGGTGGCTAATGTCCTAGCATCCTATGGAATTTTGCTTAGACAAAATTTATACAAGGACGTGGGAGGAGAACTAAGCATGGATCTATCTAAGGCAAGGATCCTTGTACAAGGTGTAATGAAGAGGTTTCTCCTTGAAAAGGAAGCAAAATATGTGGTCACCAAGACATCAGCCCTTGAAGCTCAAATTCTTTTTGAATCCATAGGTATGGGTAACTATTTTTTATCTATATATGAAGTGCATAAAACACCTGATATAATTCTTAAAAGTGTCAACTCAGAAATTAGTTCAACAAGAACAACAAAAAAACTAGTAGGTTGTAGTACAGACCAAGAAGGATCTTCCATCTCTAATGAAGGAAAGTCTCAAGAAAAATTAGTATCAGATGAGATATGGACTTTGGAATTTGATGGTAGCTATTCCTCTACTAGTTCAAGAGCTGGGATTTTTTTGATATCTCTTCAAGGAGATATGTTCCCTTCATCTTACAAATTACAGTTTAGCAACACTAACAATACATCTGAATATGAATCTTTGTTGCTTGGCATGAAGGCTGCTCAAGAAAAAGGCATCAAGTTTCTTCATACCAAAGGGGATGTTGAATTAGTGGTTTGTCAAGTGAGGAACTTATACCAAACCAAGAATGAAAGATTACTCCACTACCAAAACTTGGTTTGGGATCAAATTGAAAGCTTTGATGCTTTCAACATTTTTGCTATACCTAGAGAGTCTAATGACATAGCTAATGCACTTGCTATTTTGTGAACTCTCTTAGCTCCTCATTTAGATTTCCAAGAAGATAGGTATAATATTAAGCTAATCTATAGACCAAGTGTTCCTGATAATGCTGATCATTGGCAAGTTTCAATGATGACCATCAAATCATTGCCTTCTTGGAATGAAAAGACAATTTTGAAAAACTACGTTTTGAAGGTAGTGAACCTCAGAATAATGAATCAGCCTCTAAATCTAGTTTAGATATAAATGAAGAATTTTTACAGCTAAAAAGAAACAAAATTCCCAAAGGCCTAGTTTCTCTTGAAAATTTATTTGACAAGCATGATAGATTCATCAAACAACAACAAATAGACTTGAGTTTCTCTTAGGGATTCGATCAAGTGAATCTGACTACTGAAGAAAATCCCAAGATGCTCAATATTGGTAAGTGATACACCCTTGAAGAAAGATTCAAGTTCACCTCTTTACTCTATCAATACATGGATGTCTTAGCATATTCTTATGAAGAATTGAAGTCTCTCAGACCTGATGAAATCTGCCATGACATTCCTCTCAAGGCTGACTCAATGCCCTACAAGCAAAAATCCAGACAGTATAATATAAAAATATCAGGTACTATTCTATCTGAGATATCAAAAATGTTAGATGCTAGAATCATCTTCCCAATCCATCATTCTATATGGATTGCAAACATAGTGCCTGTAAGGAAGAAGAATGGTGAAATTCGCATTTGTGTAGATTTTAAAAATCTAAATCAAGCATCTTTGAAGGATAATTATCCTTTGCCCATTATGGATCAAATGCTTCAAATAGTGATAGTTTTAAAGATGTTATCAATGCTGGATGGCTTCTCAATATATAATCAAGTTGAAGTTGGTGATGCAGAACAACACAAGACTGTATTCACCATGCCTTGGGGTACATTTACATATAGAAGAATGCCTTTTGGTTTAATAAATTTTGGTGCTACCTTTTAGAGAGTAATGGATCTAGATTTTAAAGATGAGATTGGTAAATTCATAGTGGTATACCTTGATGACTTAACTGTGTTTTCAAAGTGTCAATATGATCATGTACGCCACTTACAACAAGTGTTGGAGCACTGCTGCTAGAATGATATTTCCTTAAATCCTAAAAAGTCTATTTTTGGAGTATTAGAAGGGAAACTCCTTGGACACATTGTGTCCAAAGAAGGCATAAAGATTGACTTATACAGAGTCAAGTCTATTTAAGAACTTAATTTGCCTACAAGTAAGAAGTTGTTCATTCTTTCTTCAAAAAGGTGAATCTCTTACGGAGATTCATCCCTGAATTTGCTGAGAAGATGAGACATTATGAACATGATGAAAGGGAAGACCATCTTTAGCTAGACTGAAGAAGGCAAATTAGCATTTTAGGATATCAAAACTACCATTGCTCATGCCCCTACCTTGGTTTACCCAGATTACAATAAAGATTTCATCATATACAGCTATGCATCTGAACATACCCTTTCAGCAATTCTTGTTCAACAGGATAAGGAAGGTATGGAATCTCCTATCTCTTTCATGATTTGCCCTCTCAAAACCCATGAGATGAAGTATTCAAATATAGAGAAGCATTCTTATGCCTTGGTGAAAGTAGTCAAACATTTTTGCTTCTATATTTTGAATTCACACATTACTACCTTAGTTCCTGACACTACAGTCAAGTCTATATTAACTCAGCAGGAGTTTGGCATGAAAAGAGGTAATTGGATTGCAAAGATCCAAGAGTTTGATCTAGACATCAAGCTAACAAAGCTGGTCAGGGGTAAAGGCCTATGCTAATTAATTGCCGATAATAAGCCAAAAGACACACAATGTGAAGGAACTAAAGTGGAAGAGACTCCAAAAGTCCTTTTTATCTCCACTACCAATGAGTGGTATTCAAATATCGCTCATTTCCTTACTTATGGTGAATGTCTTGCTCATTTGTCTTACAAAGAAAAGAGGACTATCAAGCTGAAAGCTACCAATTTTGTCCTTTGGACAATGGCTTGTATAAGAGAAGCATAGATGGAGTATTCCTTCACTGTGTAGACAAAGAGCAACAAAGCTAGCTTTTGAAATCTTTCCATAATCTGGCTTGTGGAGGACATTTTTTTGCTCTTGTGACTGCTCACAAGATTTTATGAGCCAAGTATTACTAGCCAACTCTTTTCCAAGATGCACATAAGTGGGTGAGAAAATGTGAACTCTGTTAGCAATTTGTTGGAAGACTCGAATTAGCTGCTATGCCTCTCAAGCCAGTGATCATAGAAGAACCTTTCTAGCAATGGGGGATTGATTTTATTGGGACAATAAACCCATCTTCAAGTGTTGGACATGATTATGTCCTTACAGCAACTGACTATTTCACCAAGTCGGTAGAAGCAATCCCAACTAAGCATGCTACTTCAGAAGTTGTATGCAACTTCCTCAAAGAGAATATCATTTCTAGGTTTGGAGTTCCAATCAAAATTGTTACTAATAATGCAACTTGTTTCACCTCTCAAGAGATTACACAATTCTATTTCCATTAAGGAATTATACTCTCTCACTCTTCTGATTATTTTCTATAAGGGAATGGACATGCTGAATCCATCAATAAAAACTTAGTAACTATCATCAAGAAGCTAGCAGATGACAATCAAAGGACATGGCACAAAGCATTGGTTGATGCTCTATGGGCAGACAAAATCACACCAAAGAGGGCAATTGGTATGTCTCCTTTTCAACTTATTTATGGTATCAATGCTGAGATACCAATCACCTTAGAATTACTAGCCTTGAAATTAGCAAAGACAATTGAAGATAAGACATATGAAAGTTCTCTTGATAAAAGAATCATGTGTCTAACTGAATTGGAGGAATAGAGAACCATGGTGATGGACAGAATTACTACTCATCAAAGTTTGGTAAAAAACTCTTTGACCAGAAGGCCAAAAATTGTGATTTCCAGATTGGGGATCAAGTCTTGCTATGGGACAAAAGGAGAGAACCAAAAGGGATGCATGGAAAATTTGACTCCCTTTGGAGAGGCCCATTTATAATTCATCAGCACATTGGTGAAAACAACTTTTTTCTAAAATATCAAGATGGCACACTCTTTTCTCTGCCTCACAATGGGTAGCATCTGAAACACTTCAACTATTGAAGTATCAGATCATTACATCTGTATATATGTATATTTGTATAGTTTTTATTTCTATTTTGTTTTGTTTGTTTCCATTTTTGATGCCTTTCATTTATGGGTAGCATGAATCTGTAACCCAATGGTACACATGAAGACACTGGAGATTATGGATTCTACTCCTTTCAATTATTTTTGCAATTGACAGAAGTTCCCCAATTGGAGCCAGCTATTGTCCCCCAAAAATATCACTCATTATTGGGACAACATTTGAACTATTTTGGTCCTACATACCAAAATTGTCTCTTCCCTTTTCAAAATTTTTCTTGGACATTCAAATTCCTCAAATTTTCAAGCTTCTCAAAAATCTATAGACTTTGTAGGCTTAAATCTACAGACTCTACAGGCTTAAATCTATGGACTCTAAAGGCTTAAATCTATGGACTCTGTAGGAAGAGAAATCTATGGACTCAGCAAGAAGAGAAAATCTATGAACTCTGTAGGCCAAGTCCAATGGGATTTACAGGTTGATTTCTACAAACTTGATTTCTATAGACTCTACAGGTAGGTTCATTTCTATAGGTTCAAAGGCTTCCACAGGTGGGTTCAACCAAAAGAATCAATTTCTAACACTTGGTCATTTTTAGGATTGTTTCAGTGCCTTGGTTCAATAAAAAATCTCCATCGGCAAGCATCTAAGCAAAGAAGGCTTAAACCATTGAACCATTGAACCACTTTGGTTCAAAGGTTCAACGAGTTCAAAGTTTAATTAGTTCATCTACTTTGTTTCAATGTTTTGGCTCATCCTTTGGTTCAATCAAATGGTTTGTCAGTTGATTAAAGGCTTTGTTTGAACTGTTGAACCAAAACTTGGTTCAATGGTTGGTTCAACATCTTTTGGTTCAATAGTTAGTTTATCACTTCAGTTTAACCAAATGAACCATCAACTTAAACCATTTTGGTTCAAAACCTTGGTTCAAGGAAGAGGTTCAAAGCCTTGGTTCAACGAAGAGGTTCAAAGCCTTGGTTCAATGAAGAGGTTCAACATTTTGTGGTTCAATGGAGTGATTCATCGACTTGGTTCATTCAATTGAACCATTGACTTGAACTATTTTGGTTCAAAGCTTGGTTCATCGGCTTGCTTCAACGTTTGGTTCATCTAAGTGGTTCAACACCTTGGTTCAATAGAGTGGTTAAATAGCTTTGTTCAAAGGATCAATCCAATGTAAAAGTTTAAAGAGCCTCCCAAAAGACAAGTGCTTTTACGGAGGGCACTTGGTCGACAAAAGTACCCTTTGA
Organism: Torreya grandis; assembly: GCA_037957365.1. NCBI lineage: Eukaryota > Viridiplantae > Streptophyta > Pinopsida > Cupressales > Taxaceae > Torreya > Torreya grandis. The sequence continues at coordinate 239,805 of JARHVA010004350.1, read as the reverse complement.
AATGGTCATTTATAAAGAAGGTTGCAAAGGTAATTCTTTCAGAATTCAAAAAAGACTAAGGCAAGAAATAATTCCTTTAGACATTTTGTCGGAAGGAATTACTTCAAACAAAAAGTTTGAAAGAATTCAGACAAGTAGTAGGCAGAAAAAACTTGAAGGATTTTACAAAGGCAAAGCGAGCGGGAAATTTTTGCAGACTTTTTGTTCACGAGAATTTGTCCCCATACTTTTTGTCTACAAGAATTTACCCACAGAAAAAGCCCAGGGAAAATACCCATGGGAATTGTCGGTAGGAAAACCCAAGAAATAATCCACTAAGGAAAAGGCCACTGAAGGACCCTGAAGGTCAGGTGCCCTTATGGGGGACTCCCAGATGCTGAATAAAAGGACACTTCCCCAAAGCTGAAGGGTCACCCTTTTTTTTAGGAATATGTAAAACAAGAAGCCTGAAGGCCATTCAAAGACTGCCTAAAGGGCAGATTCTTTCTAGGTAAGTGCTAAATAGAAAAGCTGAAGAAGGACCAAGGGATGATGCGCCAAAAGATGTCAAATTTAACACAGTGAACTAGCCATTGAAAACATAGTGATGGGCACGTGAACATCAATTTTAAAGCTCATAAAATTGTTGTTGATCCTTTGAATCTATAGACCTGAATGCATTCACAGACTTCAAAGCCAAGACTAGTAGAAAATAAGGAAGGAATAGAACAACAAATTGAATCCAGGACCTGATTCAATTAACCAGAAAAGGAGGAATAATGAACGTAGGATCAGATCACCAGGTGGATATTGAACGTTGTAAAATTTCAATAACATGACTTATTTCCTTGCATTGATAAAATCAAATGGGTAAATGCCCCTAAGTTCCAGCATGTCTTCTTAACAGATTCCAATGCAACATGATGTGTAACTATTCCTAAGTCCTTCAAGAGGCTATATAAGGGACTCTCTTCTATTGTAAATGGATCTTTTTTTGACAATCATAATGAAATTATGCCCAAATTGAAAGACATTTCTAAGACTTTGAGCTTAGCTTGTTTATCATATTTTGTTATTGGAATAAGAAAGCAAGTGGTTTTTTAGACTTTGTCCTATAATATCTTTGTTGTTGAGGAAACTATTCTTATGTCTTTTTCCTTAATAAATCTTCTATTTCATTAATCCAACAAGCAGAATTAGTGACAACAGTCAAGAAGGTGTCCTGAAGAGTCGACTATGGAGAGATTTTGTGCCCCCATAATTGCCTTTAGTGTGTTTTCTTTTCATTTTTGTGTAAAGGACCTTGGGGAAACTTTGTGCTCTCATTGTCCTTCATATCTTACTCTTGAGCAATTCAGGCGTAGACTTTGTGCTGCATCTCAATTTGCTAGTTATTACATCCATTGTTACATTTTACTGTTACTACCTAGAGTATTCTTGTGGCTTGCTGAGTAGTACTTTTGAAAGAAGAGGAGTGCTTTCTATCATTTTCCTTGAGTTTCTCCTTTGATCTGCACACATCATCTCTGAAGAAAGAGAGATGGATGGTTTGTCCTACCCTTGAGTATTATTTTCTATTTATATATATATATATAGCCTATCTATAGGGAACCTCCCCTTGATGAGAGGAGAGATTGGTGCCCTTATGATGTGGTAAACCTACACATTTGGATGACTAATCTTCCTACTTTGGCTGATCAGACCTATTTTGTTTATCAATATGTTAATCGACAAAATATTCAACCAACATTACATACATGTTGTGATGACATATACCTTTTTATGATGACATATTCTACATGGTTGGCATGGTTCTGTGAACTAGGAATTTGACTAAGAAGAGTAGATTAGTGTTGTGTTAGTGAATGAAACCAAATAAAAAACACACTAAACTAACATCTTCATGCCTAGTTACTAGGTTGAGCTTAGTAAAGAAATAAAAATGAACAAAGCACAACTAAAATGAAATAAAAAACACATTACTTACCTTCCTTGATGCTTCAAAATTATTCTTCAATTGGCTTGCTTGGTTTATGCTCATAAAGTCCTTGTCAATGGAAGCTTGGCTACCTCCATCTCTCCTTGGCACCTTTGGCTTTGGCTTGGATTGGATTGGAATAATTTGGCATGGTAGCACTAGTTTTAATGAAGGCTTTGGAACTAACCCTACGTTATAATTTTACACAAATTAAGCTTTTATTTAATGATGTGTTAAGGCCTCCTATTTATAAATTTTTGAGATTGATCAGAATCAACCTAAACCATCCATCCTGAGACGAAGATGTGTGGTTGAGGATTAATTCAATTTTATGGAATTAATTTTATAATTATCCTCATCATGACATTGTAAAAAGGGGAAATTAAGAGGCATAGAGGGTATTGATGAGGCATGGAGGGCATGAATCCTAATATTTGTGGCATTTATGGCCTAAGGATGTCTTCCCAAGAAATGAGGTCACCTGATGATGTAGATATTAAATATTCATTTCCAAAACAAATTATTCAATAAGTTTCCATTAAATTCTTGATTAGGATCTAATTTGGTTTAACTAACTCTTAATCATGTTTAAGAACTTTGTGTACAAATTACTCAAATTAATCAGAATGCATTATTATTGGTCCAAAATTTGACTGGATTAAAATTAGAAGTCAATGTCAGATGCATTAGATCCATTATCCCATTTAGGATGTTATCAACAATAAATAACAAAGTCACATGTCTTGTCTAAGAGATTTGAAATGAAAGAGCAATCTAGAGCACCTAGGTGCAAAATTAACATTTTGAATCAAAATGATTTGATCAAAGTTACCTAGCCCATAAATTGCATTACCCTGTTTAATGATATTCTAGCTAAAATCAACACTTGACTATATCAAGTTCAAATCTTTTAATGTGTTTAGTGTTCTTAGGAAAAATTGTTTATTTTAGGTGGAAATTGGTCAAAATCCTAATTAGAGGTTATCGATGGCCCGATTTTGGTGTCTATAGTTTGCCCCTATTTGGGAAGGTGTTGTAAACTATAGGCAAGGTAATGTCTTCTCAAATAATGAGAAATGGCTTGTATGCCAACAAGAAGATGATGATTGAAGAATGAAGCTCCAAATAATTTTTGGAAGCCTATGATGATGCCCCCTCAAGGGAGTGGTCATCACATATGTTGATGGACTATCCCTAAAAAATAAATAAGAAGAAAGGTGGAATTAACATGTGGTTAAGATTAATCCAAATGAGAAAATTCATGCATCCATTGATTTAAAAAGGATGTTAATTTTCCCAAAGGTGGTTATAATCAGGAATAAAAGTCAAAATAATGATTTGCCCATAGGTGGTTATAATCATTATGGGGACCTAGATTGGCTAAAGATGATTATGCCCAAGTTAGGGTTGATTATCAAGCATAATAAAAGGATATAAACTAAAATTTAGATTAAAAATGGGCGCGAACAAAATGATGAAAGAGATGAATAGAAGAATAATATTGATCAATATAAAAGATTCAGTTATACCTACTAATGAGAAGATGCTCTGATTAGCAATGACACAACTAGAATGGCTAATGGGTTAATTTGATCAAGGGTGGGATGGAAGGATTTGCCAAAGTGCCAAGGAGAAATTTGTGTGACTCCATTGATTATAGACCTTATTGAAGCTGATTTTTGTTATAGCATATGATGGTAGGAATCATGATTGAACACCATGAAGACTTGGCCAAAAAATGCATAAGTACTAACTCTTTATATCCAATAAACACTCAAAAATAAAACACCAATGATAAAAACCATGATGAAAATGTTAACATATAAATATGGATGGACTCAAGAATAATGTTTTCAAGGAATAACCTAATGAAGACATATAGATTGAATCAAGGCAACAGTACTAGAGGAAAAAAATAGGCAAGGGAACAAACAAATAAACAAGCAAAAAAACAAACAAACAACTTGAAATAAAAAAACATAAAGTTTGAAAATAAAAGTAAAAGAAAGCATCGTAACAATGACCTGCCCCAATAAGGTTGATCAAGGGTAAATAACTAGGATTACATAGGACAAATGTTTTTGGATTTTGAAATATTATGAATGTTTTTGGCATTTTGAGTTATCATAACTCATTAGAGAATGACAATATACCTATGTGTAAAACAATGAGAGTGTTTGGATTAGGTTGCTCATAAAATAGTATGAGTGTATTAAAAGGGGGATTGAGATTACTTAAACATGAATTGAATATGAACCACATAGTCTTGAAGTGACCTCAAGTCATAGTAATTCCATCCACACAAAAGATGAATAAAAAACCAACTAGGTCCCAACAAGTTCTTAGATCTGGCAAATGGCCAGTCAAATGAAAATAGTAATGGCAAGGTGATGAAATAATGCATGATAAACAAGTGTTGCCTCTAGTTTACCCATAGATTGTTATAACTAGGTTACGATAGTATAGTTCAATGATACTAATTTTACCATAGGTAGTTATAATTAGTAGCAAAATTGGTGAAACACTGATTTGCCCATATGTGGTTATATTCAAGCTCACATAAATAAACTTGATATAGGATGGACAATGAAAGATATCTTGCTAGATCAACTATCAAATAATTTCATAGACTATCATTGTAAACATGGATTTGATTGATTGGTGAAAATTGATTGGAATCCTCTCACAAAAAGTGTGGGAAGAATTAAATGAACCAAGATCAAAATAGGATTGGGTAGGATGAGTAAAAATAAACTTTGTTCTAGATAGGAATGAAATGGTAGGATGACATGGTATTATTAAGGATAATGATGGTTTTTGATAGATGGGATAAAATGGTAAGAGGGTTTCCCTCAAGTGATGGGGTGAATGTCAAGATTTATGATAATAGAAAATAGGCATATGTAATAATGGCAATGGCATAGTAATGAAATGACATGGTACATATGTTTGGCCTGGGTGTGGTTTTTGATTCTATGGTTCCTACTGATGGGGAGATACATGTCCTAATAAAGAAATGATACAAATAAAATACTTGATCATGTCTATTTCTATTCCACACCTAATCTGAATAACTACTCTATCAAAAACAACCTAGAAATTCGGTTTTCATGAATTCTTTTGTGATCTTCATTGGTCATTGATTTTGATTCCTTCAAACATAAAGACAAGGTATCCTTGTAGCATCTACAAAATAAAGTGTGGCCATGGATGGTAAAAAAGAAAAATAATAGATGGTAGGTTTGATTTTGAAGTATAATGGCAAATGATAATGGAAAGGGGAATGGTGGGGAAATAAGTGAAGATCAGGACTTTTAATCACACGTAATGTTGTTGATACCATATTTGACATAAATTTGGATGTGGTGGGGTTGAAGACCTATTCTCTTAATAGGACAACCATATTTTTTTGCTGTTTGATCTTGAGGGTAGCTACCATCTAACTAAGATGTAGATTAGAAGCTATTTTTATTTGATCTTTGATTTTGTCTTCATCAAGTAGTGAAGAACTTTTAAGCTCAGCTAATGGTGCCTCAATGAGGTTTTCACCAATGAATTTGTCTTGATTTTCCTATAATTCCTATGAGAAAGTTTCACTAATGAACATTGGATTTTGACTTTTATTTTCTTCTAGCACTTCTAAAAAAATTTCACTAGAAGATGCTAAGTTCTAACTTTGATTATCCCCTAGTACCTCCAAAAAGGTTTCACTAGGAGAGTGTTATTCTACTATATGAATGTGATTTGGCCTCCTTTATCTTCTTTAATTTCTATGTTGCCATAGATGTAGTTCAACAAAGTGTGATTCTATTGATCCCAATAAACACTTATGGGAGATGGAATGCCAATAATGTGGCTATTTTGGTTGATGGTAATGGCCTTTGGAATGGTAATGGAATGGAGAGAGGCCACACAATCCTTATAGAAGATACTAGAATAAATTTTGTCAAAGCTACATTACTCATCCTCAAAAACTATAGAAGGATTAGAAATGTATTCAAATTGATATATGAGGCACGCATAACCAATGTTTTAATAATCATGAACATATTCTCTATCTAAATCTAATTCTAACTCAAGGGACTCTGAATTGATGTCAAGATTGGTGTTGATTCTACTTATGATGCTAAATCTGATGTCAATTCAAAAATAGAACCTGACTCTAAATATGATTATTTATTTGATGGGTACTATGTTACAATGATGTCTTATTGAATGTTTGGTATTAGATGAGTAATAGCCTATGATGGCACAATGGGATCCACAAAAATTAGTTTATCAAAGTAGAAATCCTCTAGAATGGGAAAAAGGTCAAGAGATAACTCCTTAGAGACTAGCTTATCAATAGGAGGCTCTTAAAAAATAGACACATAGTTGAGGTAATGATTTTCCCAAAGGCAATTATAATTAGTAAGAATTGACTTGGTAAAGACTAGCTCATCAAAGTGAGACTCCTTGACAACTGGTATAGGATCAGTAAGAAATTCATCATAATTTGACTTATCACAAATGGTTGAGTCAATAGAAACATTTTGGATTGGTTAGTTTTAATGGCCTTGGTTTCTAATGAGTTAGAAAATACTAGTTTTGAACATAGCTTGGTCTTCAAAGGATTGGATCAGTTGAGGTTTGGATGGGATTGTCATTGGATGAGGGATGGCTTGTGATTGGATAATGGTAGGGCATTGGGGAACATTATTACTCACATGAGCTAAAGGATGAAGTCTTGAAATGGTAACGACAAGGTGGTGTGGAGCATGATTATTTTCAAAATTTAAAGGACTAGGTCCTAGAATGATGAAGAGGAATTGTGGAGCTTGATTATTCACACAAGCTAAAGGATGAGGTCTTGAAATGGTAATGGTATTCCTTAGATATTAGGAATCTTGATAGCTTGTATAATTAAAATGAGAGTTAGGGGTAGTCGATGATCAAATAACAAAAGGATGTCATGTAACTTTATTGTTTGTACAAGCCAAAGAATCCAAGTATCCTCATAAACCATATCATCCTAGTCATGAGTTGGCTCATAAGATGGTTTTTGACTATGTTATATGTACTAATTATTACAAAAAGGTTATGGATCTGTATCCTAAACAACATTATCTATAGTTGTGTCTTTAAATTCCTCCTCACAAGCCTCTTCATGCCAATCAAGGTTTTAGTTTGGATTTTGTGGATTTTGACTATGTTTCCCATATGGAGTATTTTAGGGAGAATAATAAAACTCCTTAGAAAATCTTTCTCTATAGGGGTTTATAGTGGGATTTGGTGTAGCCTTTCTATCATAAGCTAGATTTTAAGTGACTCCACCATAAGTGTAGCTAGACATATCCACATAAATGATGAAATGTCTGAAAAAAGGCTTAGAGTTTCACAAACTTTGAAAAACTATGTCCAAAATATAAATGGTTCAAACTTGGTTTAACTTTGTCGAAGGTGGAGTTGTATCTCCATTGTGGTTTAAGAGTGGAGATGTATCTCCAAAATGATTTATGCTAAGACTTTGCATAAAATATTCTAACATCAAATGTCTAATTTCAAATGGCATATGCACAAAAGGTCAAGTGTCTGAATAAAAATTGGCATGTCAAAAGTCTAGGTCAAAGTGTTCCAAACAAGGTCTAAACTAGGAAAGAGAAAAGTTGAGTTGCTAGGTATTTTGTCCAAATGTAGAGTCAAAAGCTAGGCTCAAACAAATAGGCATATGCTAGGACTTTTGGCCAAATGGTGTCAAAAGGTATAATTGAAATAAAGGCATGATGTGATATGGTTTAATATAAGAAGTTTGGAAACAAATTTGACATATACCTGACACAAACATAAACATGATCAATTGGCTTAAGGCATAAGGAAAAAGGCTCTTTGAAGAAAGACTATGTTTTCCCAAATAAAGGCACAAACAATGATAAGGATAGGTACTGAATAAATAAACCATTAACAGTTTTCAAATTTTGGTAATTGATTAACTAAATTTATGTAACCCAAAAGAGAAAGATTGGTGTATCAACCCCATGAATTGAGGCCTAAATAGAAATCAATCAATTTTTGAATCCAAAATTTGACAAGGTTAATTGAAAACTTAACATTGAAAACTAGGATTTGATCAAACAAGATAGACAAGATCAGATAACATGATGGCACATGACAAAGGTCTAAATGGTATACATGACATGGTTTGAAAAATGGTTTTGATACAATGGTAAAAAAGTCTTGAAACAAATTACATAGCCTAATGGCATAAGCATACTAAAATAATGTGGTCAATGTTATGTTTCAAAAACTCAAAAGACTCAAAATATTTTGACATGATTTGGGCAGCATAATGCTACCCTCCATAACTCAAATGACATACACATAAACAAGTTTAGAAAAAAATTCAAGGCACAAGTGTGGTGTAAAATGTCCAACATAACGCCTCTTTAGATAAAAGAGTGACATATAAATAAAGTGGTTCAGACTTGGTTTATAAATAAACAAACAAATTTTAGTCTCAAAAACACCAAGTAAGATAAATGACCAAAATACACTAAGTATAATCATCCAAATCCTAACAAGGGTATGGCAATGTGGGGTTGACTAAACTAGAAAGTTTTTGAATGTTTCTATGATAATCAATTTCACAATGAATTTAACATCAAAGGATACAAAAGACAAGGACAAAAATTGGGTGACCATGTGGCTATTTGTAAAAATGTCTAGTCCTTTTTACAACCACTACATCTTGTTGTTCGCTTAGTGTAGTATGATGTATAAATGTAGATACGTCATGTGTGCAACTCAAAAAGATTAATTGAATTCAATGTTGGGAGATGAAACTCTAGGTCAAAGATTCCCTAAAGAACTTGTGGGAGGTGATGAAGTCCCCCTCATAAGCTAAGTTTTCATAAAATAAAAGACTAAAAGAGAAATACTTTAGGGTCATTTTTAAGGTCATCTAAACTTTGATGAATTTTTAGGGAGTGCTTTAGATGACATTCTTTCTATGCCTTGGAATAGAAAATTTACATATAAGGAAAGTGCTTTTGATTCCAAGGGTTCCCTAAAGGGGAAAAATGGAAGAGGATACGTGCAACATCCTTTTATTTTTCCAAAATAAAGTGCTAATTGAAAAAATGAAAACAAAATTGACAAGTGTGTTCAATTTTAAGCCCAAATGAAATATTTGGTTGTGTTCATTTGACCCCTTATTCTTAGATTGTGAACTTTGAAAACTAATGCTAAAAACTTACTTAAGCACCTAAATGTTACATTAAGCACCAAAATAATGTTCCTAGTTCATTTTAAATCATGAAACAAATGTTTTAAACATGTTTTAGAAATTTTATAGGTTAGTCCTGCAAGAAAAATGTTAGTAAGTGGTTTAGCTTTGAAGTATTTTTAAAAATGAAATAATCAACTTAGGAAAATGAGCTCTTAGGTTGACACAGTGGTGCAATACCACTACTTAATAGATAAATCCCACTACTTACAAGACAATCTCACAAATTTAAGAGTTGTGGTATTATAACTAATGACTAACCATTTAGTCACAATATTGTGACTATTAATGACAAGCCTACTGGTTATAGGATAACCCTACAACTTTTAGTGTCATGATATTGCAAACAATAATCTCGTTACTCAGGGTCACAATCCTAATACTTGGGGTAAAATGATGTTTTGTGAAAATATTATACAAATTCAAGCTAAAATAATAATATATTATGAAAATTTAGGAGAAACACATGGTTTTAAAAAAAAATGTTAAAAATGGGGTCTGGATGACTCCAAATGAAGCTCTGTAAAATGGCCTATTCTGCACATTACAATACCATGACTCATAGTGATAATACCACCACTCTATCAATTTATAGAGTAGTGGGATTAAAATACCACCATTATGAGTAACAAGATTACAATATTGCTAATTGTAAGTAGAAATATTGTTAATATCACTACTAGACATGCAAAGAGAGAAATAAAATAGTTAGAACACAATAATATGACTTATAGTGACAATACTATGAGTTGTAGATCAATACCGTAACTTTACAAGTAGCGGTATTGTCACTTAACCACTAATGGTTAGTCACAATACCATGACTTGGGTAGACAAACTCATGAGTTGTAGGACAATCCCATGATTATGTCTAGTCAAACCTGCCACTTATAAAAAATTGTGTTTTACTTAATTTTTTCAATCTTTTAAGCCTCATGTGATCTTGGTCTCCTTGGTCTTCTTCAACTGCTATGTTTCTATGGATGTAGTTCAATAAAGTGTGATTCTATCAATCCCAATCAACACTTATGGGATATAGAATGTCAATAATGTGGCTATCTTAGCTGATGGTAATGGCCTTTGGAATGGTAATAGAATGCGAAGAGGCCACATAATCCTCATAGCAGATACTAGGATAACTTATGTTGAAGCTAAAGTACTCATCCTCAAAAACTATAGAAAGATCAAAAACATATTCAAACTAATTTGTGAGGCATGCATAACCAATGTTGTAATATTCATGAACATATTTTGTATCTAAATTTGATTCTAACTCAAGGCACTCTAAATCTAAGGTCAAGATTGGTGTGAATTCTACTTTTGATGTTAAATTTGATATGGATACTTAAATAGAACCTGAATCTAACTATTATTATTTATTTGATGGGTAATTTATTACAATGATGTCTTGTTAAATGTTTGGTATTGGACAAGTAATATCTTGTGATGTCAAAATGGGCTCCACAAAAGCTAGTTTATCAAAGTGGGACTCCTCTAGGATGGGATAAAATTCAAGAGATAACTCCTCATAGAATGGATTATCAATAGGAGACTGTTGAAAAATGGGCACATGATTAAGGTAATGATTTGTCTAAAGGTGGTTATAATCATTAAGAAGTGAATTAGTAAATATTGGCTCATAAGAGTAAGACTCCTCAAAAATTGGTATATGATCAATAAGCAATTCATCATAGTTTGATTTATCACAAATGGTTGAGTCAATAGAAACATTTTGGATTGGTTGGTTTTCTTGGCCTTGGTTATCAATGAGTTGGAAAATACCAGTTCTAAACATAGCTTGGTCTTTGAAGGATTGGATTGGTTGAGGTTTGGATGGGATTGGCACTGAATGAGGAATGGCTTGTGTTGGTTAATGGTAGGGAATTGGGGAGCATGATTTATTGCATGAGTTAAAGGATGAAATCCTAAAATGGTAATGATAGGGTAATGTGGAGCATGATTGTTCACATAAACCAAAGGATTAGGCCCTAGAATGATGAATGGGCATTGTGGAGCTTAATTGTTTGCATAAGCTAAAGGATAAGGTCTCGAAATGGTAATGGTATTCCTTGGATATTGTGGAGCTTGATAGCTTGTATAATCTAAAGGAGGGTTAGGGGTAGTCAATGATTGAATAAAAAAGGACATCATGGAACTTGATTATTTGCACAATCCAAATCATCCAAGTCTTCCTCATAAACCATATCATCCTAGTCATGAGTTGGCTCATAAGCTAGTTCTTGACTATGTTATGTGTACTAATTATCTATAGTTGGGTCTTAAAATTCCTCCTCACAAGCCTATTCATGTTAATCATGGTCCTGATTTGGATTTTATGGATTTTGACTATGTTCCCCATATGGATTATTGTAGGGAGAATAATAAAACTCCTTCAAAAATATTTCTTTCAAGGGGTTTCTAGTGGAATTTTATGTGGCCATTCTATCATAATTTGGATTGTAAGTGACTCCACCATAAGTGTAGTAGACGTATCCACATACATGATGAAATCTTTGAAATAAAAAGGATTAACTCTAAAAAACTATGTCTAAAAGATAAATGGTTCAAACATGGTCTAACTTGGTCGAAGGTGGAGCTATATCTCCAATGTGGTCTAAAAGTGGAGCTATATCTCAAAAATAAATATTGATAATACTTGGCATAAAATAGTCTAACATCAAATGTCTAATGTCAAATGTCAAATGCACAAAAGGTCAAACATCTAAATAAAAATTGGCATGTCAAAAGTCTAGGTCAAAGTGTTCCAAACAAAGTCTAAACTAGGAAAGGGAAAAGTTGAGTTTGTAGTTCTTTTGTCCAAACATGGATTCAAAATATAGGATTAAACAAACATGCATATGCTAGGACTTTTGATCAAATGGCATCAAAATCTAGACTTGAAACAAAGGCATGATGTGATTTGATTTAATCTAACAAGTTTGGAAACAACTTTGACATAGACCCAACACATGGAATCAAACATAAAGATGATCAATTGGTATAAGGAATAAAGTAAAAGGATCTTTGAATAAAGACTACGTTTTCCCAAATAAAGGCATAAACAATTATAAGGATAGGCACTAAACAAACAAACCATCAATAGTTTTCAAATTTGGGTAATTGATTAATCAAAGTTATGTAGCCCAAAAGATAAAGATCATTGTATTAACCCCATGAATTGAGGCCTAAATAAAAATCAATCAATTTTTGAATCCAAACTTTTACAAGGTTAATTGAAAACTAGGATTTGACCAAACAAGATAGACAAGATCAAACAACATGATGACACATGACAAAAGCCTAAATGGTATACATGACATGGTTTTAAAAATGGTTTTGATATAATGGTAAACAAGTCTTGAAATAAATTGAGTAGCCTAATTGCATAAGCATACACAAATAATGTGGTCAATGTTATGTTTCAAAGACTCAAAATGCTCAAAATGTTTTGACATGATTTGGGCAGCATAACACTACCCTCTATAACTCAAATGACATACACATAAACAAGTTTAGAAAAAAATTCAAGGCACAAGTGTGGTGTAAAATGGCCAACATAATGCCTCTTTAGACAAAAGAGTGTTGTATAAATAATGTGGTTTGGACATGGTTTATAAACAAAAAAATGACCAAAATATGTAAAGTATAAAAATTCAAATCCTAACAATGATATAAAAATGTGGGGTTGACTAAACTAGAAAGTTTTTGAACATTTCTAGGGGAATCAATTGCCAAATGAATTTCACATCAAATGATGTAAAAGATAAATAAATAAATTGGGTGACCATGGCATTGGCTAATTATCAAAAAGTATAGTTATTTTTACAACCACTACATCCTAATTTTCACTCAATGTAGTGTGATGTCCAAATATAGATACGTCCCATGTGTAACTTAGAAGGAGTAAGTGAAGTCAATGCCAGGAGATGAAACCCTATGTCAAAGCTTTCCTAAAGAACTCATGGGAGGTGATGAATTCCCCCTCACAAGCCATGTTTTCATGAAATAAAATACTAAAAGAGAAAGACTTTAGGGTCATTTTCAAGGTCACCCAAACTTTTACAAGTTTTTGGGGAGTGCTTTAGATGACATTCTTTCTATGCCTTGGACTAGGAAATTTGCAAATACGGAAATCACTTTTGATTCTAAGGGTTCCCTAAAGGGGAAAAATGTAAGAGCATACACACAATATCTTTGTATTTTTCCAAAATAAAGTGATAATTGAAACAATAAAAAAAAATTGAAAATTGTGCTTAATTTTAAGCCTAAATGAAAGATTTGGTGGTGTTCATTTGACTGCATGGTCTTAAGATTGTGAAATTTGAAAACTAAAGCTAAAAACATACTTAAACACCTAAATGTTACATTAAGCATCAAAATAATGCTCCTAGTTCATTTTAAAGCATGGAAAATATGTTTTAAACATGTTTTAACAATTTTCCAAGTTGGTCCTATGAGAAAAATATTATCAAGTGGTTTAGCTTTGAAGCATTTTTAAAGATGAAAAAATCAACTTAGGAAAATGATTTCTTAGGTTAACATAGTGGTGCAATACCGTTACTTGACAGAGCAATCCCGTTATTTGCAGGATAATATTACAGCTTTAAAATCTATGATATTGTAACTAATCACTAACTATGTAGTCACAATACCATTACTTTGAATGACAATCTCACTAATTACAGGGTAATCTCACAAATTTTAGAGTCATGGTATTGCAAAACAATAATCTCACTACTCAGGGTCACAATCATGATACTTGGGGTAAAATGATGTTTTATGAAAAAAGTATATAAATTCAAGATAAATTAATAACATATTATGAAAATTTATGAAAAAACACATGGTTTTAAAAAAATCATCAAAAACAGGGTCTAAATGACCCCAAATGAAGCTCTAAAAAATGGCATGTTCTACACACTACAATACCACAACTCATAGTGACAATACCACCACTCTATCAATTTAGAGAGTAGTGGGATTGCAATACCACCACTTTAGAGTAGAGGGATTGAAATATCACTACTTTTGAGTATTGGGATTGCAATATCGCTACTTGTGAGTAGTGATATTATCAATATCCCTATTAGACATGTAAATAGAGAAACAAAATAGTTAGAACACAATTTCGTGACTTGTAGTGATAATATAAAAAGTTAAAAATCAATACCACAACTTTAAAAGTAATGGTATTGTCACTTAACGACTAATGGTTAGTCAGAATACTATGACTTGGTTAGACAAACCCTCGAGTTATAAGATAATCCCATGAGTGTGTCTAGTAAAACCCACCACTTATAGAAAAATGTTTTTTACTTAATTTTTTCACTCTTTTAAGGCTCACACTCAAAGATTCTATATAACAAAGGTTAGTGAGTTACTTGAGGGAGTATTGTGTTAAATTTTGTGAAGTTATTCACATCCCACTGGGTGTACCATTATGTGAACTAGGAATTTGACTAAGAAGAGGAAATTAGTGTTGTGTTAGTGAATGAAACCAAATAAAAAACACACTAAACTAACATCTTCATGCCTAGTTACTAGGGTGAGCTTAGTGAAGAAATACAAATGAATAAATCACAACTAAAATTCAAGACAACACACATTCCTTACCTTCCTTGATGCTCCAAAAGTATTATTCGATTGGCTTGCTCATTTTATGCTTATGAAGTCCTTGTCAATGGAAACTTGGATACGTCCATCTCTCCTTGGCACCTTCGGATTTGGCTTGGCTTGGATTGGAATCAATTTGGCATGGTAACACTAGTTTACATGAAGCTTTTGGACTCAATCCTGCATTATAACTTTGCACAAATTAATTTTTTTTTAATGATGTGGTAAGGCCTCCTATTTATAGATTTTTGAGATTGATTAGAATCAACTTGAAGCATCCATCCTAAGATGAATATTTGTGGTAGAGGATTAATTTGATATTTTTGAATTAATTTTATAATTATCTTCATCATGACATTGGAAAAATGGGCAATTAAGAGGCATAGAGGGTATTGATGAGGCATGGAGGGCATGCATGCTAATATTTATGGCATTTATGGCCTGGGGATGTCTTCCCAAGAAATGAGGTCACCTGATGATGCATATATTCAATATTCATTTCCAAAACAAATTATTCAACAAGTTTCCATGAAATTCTTTATTAGTCTCTAATTTAGTTCAACTAGCTCTTAAGAATGTTTAAGCACTTTGTGCACAAATTACTCAAAATTGATCAGAATGCCTTGTTATTGATCTAAAATTTGATTGGATTAGAAATATAATTCAATGTCAAATGTGTTGGATCCATTATCCCATTTAGGATGTTATCAATAGTAAATAATTAAGACACGTGTCTTGTGTAAGAGATTTGAAAGGAAAGAGCAATTTAGAGTACCTAGGTGCAAAATTGGCATTTTAACTCAGAATGATCTGGTCAAAGTTAGCTGGCCCATAAATTGTATTGCCTTGTTTAATGATACTCTAGTCATAATCAACACTTGAATATATTAGGTTCAAAGCTTTTAATGTGCTTTAGTGTTTTTAGGCCAAATAATGTATTCTAGGTGGAAATTGGTCAAAAGTCTAATTGGAGGTTATCAGTGGCCAGATTTAGGTGTCTACAGGTTATACATGATTAGTCTTTTTTATAAATCAGGTAATTACAAGTTGTTTCAATCAACTTAAAATGGGTACATATTAGTGGGATTGTTATAGAGGCACAAGCCTCTAAGAGCAAAAAAAAATCATATTTTGGATAAATAATATAGATTTCAAAGATTTGGAATGGTTAAAACATTACATTGGTTCATATATGTGACAAATATTCACACATTAATACAAATTATGGGTGTATGTACCATGCATATGCACCCACTTTATAAATACATGAGTTACTTATTACATATTCATATATAATTGAATGCATATACATATAAGTGAACATGTTTATATAGGAGCATGAATTATATTTTTTCACAAATAGATACATATAATATATAGGTTATCAAATTTAGCATATATATGCATAACATTCTATATATGTTGGCATAGATTTAGTGGGGAATGATAATTTACATTGGCCCTAATTGAGTGAGTCATGATACTTATTCATTCACATGTATAGTTTTTTTAGTACGAACTATTTTTGTTGTTTATTTAGAAACACAATTCAATGGCATAAAATAATGATAAAACCTAAATTCATAAGTCTTTTTGTAAGTGTTAATTCATTATTTATAAAGTAATGTACATTTAGGTTCAATGATGCATAATGGCCATGACATTACTCATAGAAAACCCATTATGTGGTTCACACATTACCATCTCAAGTTTCAAGATCAAAGATTTATAGTTTTTTGTGTTAGCATAATAAATGTTCAGTGATGCTCAATGATCTTAGCACTACTCCATATTCATAAGGTTTGGGAAATTTATCTTCTCAACCCAAGGGATTACATAAAGTTTTAAAATTAGGGTTTTATCACCTCAATTATCCAATGGTTTAACATAAGGGACCATTCTCCAATGCTTCAACAAGGAAGCATAATTATCTCATACTTCAAAGAAATCATCATCTCCAACAAGTTAGATGGAAACACAGTTTAATCACATACAAATTTACTTCTTTGTTTATCTTTTTTTCTTCAATTTTCAATTTAACATTTCAGATTTCACATATGAACATTAACTACTATATTTTGGATTACATGATTTCATGGAAGAAAGTTATACATTTGAATACATCTCCAAAAGATAAGGTGTGTTGTACACACATGGGTATATTTTATATTTTTATTTAGTATTTTTATTGAATTTAAGTACTAGAATAAAATGGGGTTATTTTTAGATACTAAAATATGGTATTATATATTTTAAAATAACACCTTTTGACCAAATATATTCACCATTCTCTCACATAAATATGCTTGCTATGAGTTTAAACATCCTTTTTCGATGTCAATCACATACAAGAACCACTTAGTCTATGTTAAAATAGTTAAATATCTTACTGAAACACATCTAAATCATTAGATCCATATTAATGTCTTGTGGACACTAATATTAAGATCATAAAAATTCATTGAAAAAATTAAATTGAGGGTGCGATTATTGATCCTCACCTAACAATGTCTATTTTTAAAATCAAACTCATTCTTATGGGTTAGCCTATTTTATTAGAATGTTTGTGTCATGATAAATTATTCAAATGGAGTCATATAAATATACATTAAACCTATCATTTTTACTCACTCAAAATTTATCTATCAAGCATATATATAATATTCCACATTAATAATATTTATGTATTCTTAAAAAATTAGAAATTGGTCACTAGGAATAGCTATTATCCAACTCTGAATCACACCAACCCAGGATAAAAATGAATATCATCAAGTATCAAAATCTAGATTCTATGTGCATTCACATAATAAATGAGATAATTACACATTCACACTAGGGAAATAACTATGTGTGCATTGACTTCCATTTTCAAAGTATTGGATACATAGGAATTAATCTATCATAAAAGGGATTGCTTGGGGTAAGCTTAACTAGTTACACTTCCCAAGTTTTTATAGTGTTTTAGCCTTCAAAAGTCACCTAGGGTATCGAGTATAATGAGAGTAAATTTTGTATTTATGTACATAGGTAGGTATAAAAATTACACACACATAGGTATTTCAAGTATGTTTAACTAATTGTATGGTCATATGAAGCCAAAAAATATCAAGACAATAATGTATACCTTAGTCACTAATGTTTATGGTTTCACCTTAGGCTAATGTTAGTGACCCTATATGTACAAATAGTCATTCCCAGATCTAAGTGACTCTGAAGCCTAATTAAAACCCATTTTCACTATCAAAATTCAATCCAAATAAGTTAGCGAACCAAGAAATCCAAGAATATTTATCTTTTTTGTATTTTTTATATTTAGCACATGTTACTTTTCAAATCAATCATAATCCTATACATTCACATTCATTCTTAATTTTATTACCTTAAATTTTAAATTACATCAAATTTTATATCTTGATTAGGTTTTTCAATCCAAATTAAAAATTAAAATATATTATATTAGTAATACCAAATTTTCCCACCCTTAGTAGAATAATGAGTAATGCTTAGGATAGATGTCCCCATTCATCAAATAATGATAAATATTTATAATCAAATAGAGATGTCGAACATAACTACATTTTTTGAATCTAACATTTTTCTCACCCACTAACTTGCCACATAATTTTTCCCACTAAAACACTTTATATTAATTAAAAATTCCATCAAATTTTATTTTGAGTGAAAACATCCTTTCTTATAGAAGAATAGATTTAAATTTAAGAGTAATCACAAAAGGATGTGATAATTAAGGAGTGAATATAGGGGAAATAGTAAGATAAGTTTTGTTTTTTATTTTGTAAAAATATAACATAGAATATATATACCTCCTTTAAACCATTATCACTTGATTTTTCTTCTCAACAACACCACCTTTCTAATATTTTCCTCCTTTTCCTATAAAAATTTCTACAAAATTTATTTAAAAAATGGAATAATTATTATCTCAAGCTATTCACCTAATATCTCTTATTTATTACTCTTTACATGGTGGAGAAATAAGTGTCTTCTCAAAAAAGACACTTTTATTTTATTTATTTGATTTGATTTGATTTTCATTTCCCTTATCGATTTTTCATTATTTTCATTAATTAATTTTGGGTTAATTAATGTGGAAAATTTTATTAAGTCCAAGGGTTAAATACATCTATTATATATATTTTTGTCATATAACTCTAGTTAGTCCCATGATTTTCACAATATGACAATTCACCAACAGATTAACATGTATAAATTAAATATTAATATTTTATGGCCATGAATATTTGTGTATGAATATGTGTATGCATATGGTACTAGTTTTTTTGGTACCATGCCTAGTTATCTTTATATTCTTGTGGATAACCTTAGACTATAATTGTTATTTCAACATTAATATAATCATTTAAAAAATATATAATCAATAGAAAATAAAAAATTGGCATTAATAACCACATCATATGATAATAATTATATGACATAAACAACATCAATAAATAAATCAAACAAGTGATGCAAAAAAACTCATATCCTTGAGAAATTTGTCCTTTATTAGATTTTGTTGTCTTATCATTACAATCATTTCCCATTTCCTTCCTCAAATTACTAATCATAATTAAATAATTTACAATAAAATACCATTCATATTTATCAATATTAAATTCTTGGACCCAGGTGGTTATACATTATTAAAAACACCTACATCCATGCAATAAATAAGTAGTGATAAATCACATGAAATGTAGAAAAACATAACATATATTTATCCAAGTAGCATTACTACCATTTTATATGCAAAAATTCAAACAAAATGTCAGTATTATAATAGTAAATCTTGTCCATATAATTTAAATTTCTAATTAACTATATATATATATATATATATATATATATATATATATATACATACATATGCATAGATATATACATATGTATATATATATATGTATATATATATATATATATGTATATATATGTATATATCTATGTATATGTATATATATATATATATATATATATCTATATATATGTATATATATATAGATATATATATATATATATATACATATACATATATATACATATATATATATAGATACATATATATATATAGATATATATACATATATATATACATATATATATATATAGATACATATATATATATATATATATGTATATATATATACATATATATATATACATATATCTATATATATATATGTATATATATATATACATATATATATACATATATCTATACATATATATATGTACATATATATATACATATATATGTACATATATATGTACATATATATATATATATACATATATATATACATATATATATATATATACATATATATATACATATATATATATACATACATACATATATATATGTGTGTGTGTGTGTGTGTGTGTGTGTGTGTGTGTGTGTGTGTGTGTGTGTGTGTGTGTATATATATATGTAAGGATGCTATGGTCAATTATGGAGAGTAAATTACTTGTAGAACAAGTATTCTTTAATCAAAACTTGTAGAAAAAGTTTGATTTAAAGTAATTCTTTTCCTTTTAATATCATGGTCAATTGTGGAGAGTGCATTACTCGTAGAACAAGTCTTATTTAATCAAAACTTGTAGAAAAAGTTTGATTTAAAGTAATTATTTTCCTTTTAATATCTAATTTTATTTAATATAATTACCTAATTGAAAATTTTATCTATTAATATGATATGGATAAGTGTGCACCAATTATTACATATCCATATTTACAGATAATATTACAAGTGAATTTTAAACCATACAAAAGTGTAAGATTATTCAAAAACACTAACAATAAACAATATTGGATTTAATAATTAAATATCAGTAATAATTAATCATTAATATATAATAATATATTCAGATAACATATCTGTAGATACTTATTCATAATTTAAAATTTATAACAAGTTCAAATGTTTAATCATCAATCAAAATTATTTCAATATCAGACACATGATTGTATACTTCATTCCATAGTTAATTGATTCCAAATTACCATGGGAATTAATGAGTTTCAATGATTTAAAAATATGCCTATAATAAAAAATATGTAGTCTTAAAAAAGAGATGTGACACATTTATTTATTGCATGGCACAATCAAAACATGGTGTTTTGTCATCGAGATGCACAATGTGGATTTATACTAATCTAAGTAGAATAGAAAAATAAAAACATGTTGTAAAAGATAAATTTGAATTAAATAAAAAATATAAAAACAAATATAAATCTAAAATGCACAAAAACATGGGTTTAATATGCTTGTAATTTGAAAAAGAAAGTTATTAGAGAAACACTTTAATTCTGACTTATTATGCACTATTGAAAGTTGAAAATAAGACCATAAGCAATACTAGAGAAAACCCATAATTTTTTTTGTTGATAAAATAAGTTAAAAAATAATCAATATCAAATGGATCAATCTTGGAAGGCTTAGGTTGTATTTTTCTCTTGTAACTGATCTTACTAGATGATGTGATAATCTACTAGAAAACTTATAACACCTTCATCTATTCCTTTTGAGAAAAAACCTCTCTTAAATGTATATTTAAATATTATATAATTTATTATTTTTCCTCCAAACCCTAATAAACTCCAAGATACCTTGCAAGAACATCAAAATGGGTGTAGTTATGAGTATTTCATAGTCATAACCTTATTTTAAATAGTTTGGTAATCAACACTCATGTATTCCAGAAAGTAATAAAATTTAACCTTATTATAAAGTATGAGATATAAGAATATTATATATTCTATATACAATATTTCACTAATCCTTTAAATTTAGGAAAATGGAGCATACACATAAATATACGTTAATAGTAATTAAAATCAGAGTGTGCCCTTGGATATGAATTCCAATATTTTTTCTTAAATACCTTTTTTTGTTGTGTACTTATGTACACACACACTTATTTAATTAAAATTAAAATATTATTAGTATTCATTTAAAAAAAAGGAGTTAAATCTAGAAAACCATAATAACATAAATAAATTAGGAACAAAGGTTAAGTGACTCACAAAATAAATACCAAGATCATTTAATTAATCTTAATCTTGACTGAGGTTATTAGGTCCATCCTTTAAGGCTAACCATGAAACCCTAAAATAACATTTTGAACATTCCAAGAGTTTTGGGGCCATACTGAGGCAAATAAATATATTTATATGTATTTTAAGTGTTTTGTATTTAATGGTGGTTTTATTAATTAATGGAAGTTAATTGAAATTAAAGTTTTAAGGATAAAAAAATAAAGGGTAGGTAATAGGGGGACCAAATTAATGGAAAACATACCAATAATATCTTAATGTAAAACAATGATACATATGCATGAAAGATGCAGTTAAAAAATAAGTTATAAAAAGAAGGTTACTAAAAGTAGTGGATTACTAAAAATAATAAGTTACTTAAAATATAAGGCTACTCAAAATACTATGTTAAAAAAAATTATATATATATATATATATATATATATATTAAACTTATAAATATATTAAGTTTTCAATATTGATAAAAATAGTAAGTTATAAAAATTGATAAAACTAGCAATTTCAATTAACTCTAAGATCAAATTTTTCAATAGGATCTAGGAAAGTAAGTATAATCAATTTTAGTATTAGATTTTCTTTTAAAATTAATTTAGTTGTGCATGATAGATCTATATATGAGTTACTAATTATTAAAATTTTTGTCTCCTATCCTATTAAGTAAGGTATTCATGCCAACATGACATCCACCTAGGCATGAGATGATACTTTTGTCAAGTGGTTAAGCCTTTGGTTTTTTTGTGTAGCCAATTGGAAGATACATCACAAACCTTGTGCCAGTTGGTAAGAGGATAAAAATGTCTCAAATTTTTTGGGCATCATCAAGGATTTGAAGAGACATGGAAAATTAAAAATAGAGTTCACAGAGACATGGATCTATCAAGAATGATGATGGAGTTTAGTTTAACACTTAGTGTGTATCTTACACCCTAACAAAGGTGCTCGTAAAGGCTTATATAAGGAGCTCAAGCTAAAAGAGGAAGTGGGATGAAAAACTATAGTGAACCTATGGTGGAATAATTTTCAAGCCTTTCTCTATAAATATTTCTTTGATGGTTATTAAGGCTTATAAATAGTATGGATGCCACCATGGCTCCAATTGTATGTGCTCAAGCTTGCCTATGATCCTCTGGGTTATTAAGTATTATGATATGAAATTAAACTATGTTATTGTTGGAGAGTTTTTAATGATGCCATGATAATGTCATGGAGGTTCCCTAGTGAGTGGATGAAGTGCCTTGTTAGTCTAAGTGAAAATGATAAAGTGTTCAATGTGTTTGTCCTAGTATGATTGAAGTATGCTTGGTTTATATTCTATGTTTTCATGGTTAGAGATGTTCAGGGATGAGTATGGAGAATTAATAATTTGAAAAAGGTCCATAAGATGTTTTATAATATTTTAGTGCTTATGTGCCTAAGTGGAATTCATCTGGTTGATCATTATTGTCATCTAGACATTTCGGGTCTAGTGGCAAAAAAATTGAGTAGATAGTTTGATGATGTCACCATTACCACATGTTAATGAGTCAAGGGGAGTTGGTCATATGGTTGTGATAAAATTAGTCCCTATTTTATTTTTTATAAATTTTAAATCATTCACCAAATCATGTTAAAAGATATGCAAGGGTAAAGTTAGGCTCTGAAGCAATTTGACAATATTTTCCCATAGTTAGCCAAATTGTATGAGGTAAGAAAGAACTAAGTAGTTTGATGGTGGCCTATCTCACATGTGTGGATGTTTTAGGAGAAGTTTACCATTTTTTTTCCCAAATTTTTACCTATTTTATTTTCACTAACTTTTATGTCAAACACCAAAGTACAAAAAAAGATATGCATATTCAAAGTTGGCCTTCCAGACAAGTTTTTAACATAGTTGGCTCTGTGGTAGAAAAATCTAAGTGAGAATTTTAATATCATTATATATCACATATATAATGGTTATAGGATAATATTTACACATTGTTGGATTCTATTATGTGACTATATAATATGGTCCAAATTTGAGAACATGCGAGTGAGGCAAAAGTTATGACTGTGTAAAGTTGGCCTTCTAGGCATATTTCAATGACCCCCATACTTAGTTGAAATTAAAAAAAGATAAAGATTAGGACCAAATGAAGATTTAATAGATAATGGGAAATCATAAAATTAATATCTACGGTTCATATCAAATTAAATAGTTCAAATTATTTTTGGTTAATGAAGATAAAGATCAATCTCCTTACAAAAGGATTAATGGAGCGTTTTTATTCTAAGGACTCAAGAGGTAGTGAGATGAGGACAAGTGCTCAATGGTTAATAGTATAAGTTATCAAAATGAATGTAAATGTGATAAGTTTTATGATCATGGGGGCTATAATAAATATATAATGGTGAGAATTTCATGATAAGAACTTGACTAATCCATAGAGATCGATGGAACACACGAGGTCAAAGTTGTTAGATTGCACGAGATGAGGTCAACATGCTTAAGTTTTAATGTTTAGCATTGGATAAATATGTGTTAAAGTTATATAATAATAAAATAATATCAATGGTTCATGTTTAATTTGATCAGTGAGGACTTGAGATGCGATCATAGTGTTTGAGGTTTAACTATGATCATTTGCATTTGAATATTTGAATTTGGAAAGGAAAAACTAGTGCTCTATATTTTGGCCATATATTTTAATATAGATAGAATTTAATCATGGTTTAAAAATTTAACTTGTAGATTACTTCAAGGAACATTTATAAATATGAATTTTAAGGTCTAATTATTATTAAAATCAAATTTATTGAGCTTCAAAGTTGACTTTATTTTCATGTATGTCCTGAAAGTGACTTGAGAATATTGTTATATCTTATTTTGATGTTGTTTTGATATATATTGATGAATAAGATATTTGGAAGTGTTGTATACTCCATGAGTACCATATATGTGAATTAATAAGGTTTTAAAAATCATATGTAGTATGAATAAAGGTTTAGAAGTTGACTATGTAGTCATTCATGGTGACTATGTGCATTGAATGTTGATTGAGCTTGCACAAAAGAGTGCAATTATGACTATAAGAATTTGAGGATGACTAAAATGTCATATAGTGTGGACCTATGATTTTTTGATTTGGTCCTATTCTTTTTTTCTTGTTGATGTGCTAAATGGATGAATAAGTCTCCATGAGACCTATAAGAGCTTCAAGGGCCTTATTAAAAGGTCTAGCTTCTTAAGGGTGACCCATAGATGCTATGGCCAACCTATGAAGATTGTTTTGAGTTGTGTCTTAATATTATATATGCCTTAAGGTTTAATGAATTCCTTATGGCTGACTAAGATGTTTATAATCATGTTAGCTCTATAAATGGTGAAACCAAATGTGTAGGTTTCTAGACTTGAGTGAGAGACTTGGGAGAGATTTGAGAGAATATTATGTGTGTGAGTCATGGAAAAAATGAGGGTTAGAGTGCCATAAATATGATTTTAAAATAAAAATATATTGATGATTATTTATATGGCTTATATGTCATAATTTTTTTGGTAGAATAGTGCTCTTGCAAATTAAGTATGAGTGAAGGTGAAGAGTGATAATCAGAGATCCATCATCAAGTGTTGAAGATATTGGTTCAAAGGTGGATGTGTTCTTAGGTTTTTTTGTGGTAGATCAACATATAAGGGGGTTTTAGCCTCCTTGCAAGGGGAAACTTACAAAATAATTGGTTGTTGTGGCTTAACTAGATAGGTGTTGTAACACCTTATGGGATTATAATCTCCTAAATAGGGATTTTAGTTCCTTGATTAGTTTCAAGTGGTCTAAATTGGTTCTTGTTATTATAAGATATTATTACAATTGTAAGTTCTAGTGGGTTTTCTCCCCCAAGAGGGTTTACCACATATGTCATGTGTTATGTGATTGATCTTGCATTATCTATCTTGAACACTGATATGAATGTTGTGTATTCTTCCTAAATGTGTATATTAATTGATTAAGAACATGCAAGGCTTGAAATTAAAGCCATATTTTCTAGGCTCACTAATTTACCCCTATTAGTGATTTTACCTCTAACAATTGGTATCAGAGCAAGTCCTTTGGTAAAGGTTTAATATCTTAAAGGTGATATAAGGTAAAATATGGGCATTCATCAATGAAGTTTCTCTACTAAGCAAGCACCGATGTTCAATGGATCCAATTATGATTTTTTAAGTGCAAAGATGAGGACATACATTATGTCCCTAGGTTTTGATGTATGGAAATCTATTTTGGATGGTTATTTTGCTCCTATTACTCCTCCATCTAGTGTTGTAGATAAGAAGTTTGAGAATAATTTTAAGGCAATTAATACTATCACTTGTGGTCTTTCAAAGACTAAATATACTAGGGTAATCCATTGTAAATATTCTAAAGAGATATGGGACAAAATGTAGATCATTTTTGAAGGAGACTCAAAGATCAGGATTGCTAAAATGTAGACTCACATAAAGAAGTTTAAAATTATCAAGATGAAGGAAGAAGGTTCTATGGCATCCTTTATATAGAGAGTTGATGAGACTGTGAAAATCATCATATGTCTTAGAGAGAATCTTGAATAGGCTACTATAGTATAAAATGTATTAAGGTCTCTATCTCTCAATTTTGATCCATAAGTATTTGCTATAGAAGAAAATCATGATCTTACTTAGTTGAATATGGATCAATTACATGGTACCCTTACTACATATGAGATGAGAGTAAATGATGATATACCACCAAAGAAGGAAATAACATTCAAGACAAATATTAAGCCTAAGAGGAAGTTCCAAGATAAAAAATCCAAAGAGGATGACATATCTGATATTGATGAGGATGAAATAAATACCTTGATTAATAGGAAAGTGAATACAAGATAAGGGAAGTATAAGGGTAAACTACCCTTCAAATGTTTCAATTATGGAGCAATAGGAAATTTTTCTCATAAGTGCCATCATAAGCATGAGAATATTGATGATGAAGAGCATGGTGAAGGTCAAGATGAAAACAAGAAGACATACATGAAGAGAAGATTCAAAAATTATAACAACAATAAGTCCTTCAATAACAAGAAGAGTCTCTACACCAAAGAATATTACAATTCATCAGATGAGAGTGAAGACAGTGACTCAAAATATGACCGTGAAGATGATGGTCCTATTCAATTTTAATCTCTTTTTATGGATGATGAAGGAAGTTTCTCACATAAGAAGGTGTCTACTTGGAGTGATTAATATGATGATGAAGATGAGGTGGACTATGAGATTGTATTGATTAATTCTCTTGAAGAACTAAATATTGAGAATAATATCCATAAGCAGATGAAATTTAAACTCAAGGACTATGAGGAGTAATTTAGTGTGTATGAGGAAAGAATGAATGAAGACACCAAGGAGCATGAATATATGATCAAGCATCTCAATTGTCAATTGGAAATTCTACCTGCAATCTTAACATCCAAATAAGATAAATTTTTAAGGTATGTTTTTGAAAATGAGTATTTAAAATCTGAGTTAGAAAAGACATCTAGTAAGGTGAAGACATTTGTGAGATTTTAAAAGATCTCATGTGATATAGATAATATTTTAAGTGGTTAAAAGCATGATAGTGATATAACTGGTCTTGGATATGAAGAAGAATAAAAAATGTAACTCAAGATAAGATGAATACTAATGTAAACCAAGACAATCATAATTTGAAGACAAATCATTAGACAAGTAATGAAGGTGTTGGTAGAGTGAAGAGAAATCAATTTAGATAGTAAAATTCCATGAGGCATGCAAGATTTAATGGTTACTATTACACATATAATCAATTTGGTCATAGGGCTAGAGAATATAAGAGACCTCTTAGAAATGAGTTTACATGGAACTATGATGGAAATCTTTAATAACAAGGTGAGTCATCTTCAAAAAGAGGAGGTTGTTTCATTTTTCATGACATAAGACACATTGCAAGTTTTTTTACAAATAAGGTATGAAAAAGATACATTTCTTAAAAAAGGTATAGTTTGCTTCAACTGTCAACAAAGAGGTCACGTTGATAGATTTTACAAGAAAAGGCCTATAAGATAAAATAGATTTAATCAGGATCCTAGAGTACAAGGAGGAAGGAAAGTTAACACATGGAATCCAAAGGTGACAAGTGTGAGTCATGATGATTTTATAGGACCAAGTAATATGTTTTTAATGGTGGATAAGGCTACAAAAGTTGAAGAGTGGCAAGAGGTCTCATTATTTTCTCATGTTGAGAATGAAGAGATAAATCTCAAAGAAAAGACCAAGATACTAGTTGAGACTAGTCCTAAGATGTGTATGGATCCAAGTGAACATCTTGATATTTTTAAACATGTATCATGCAAAGAGCATCATTTGTTTGTGCCTAGTGATGAGGTTCTAAACTACAAGGTGGATTCCTCATATGAAAAGGTATGTCATGAATATTTATTATCTCCATGTATTGTCAATTCAATATTGGAAGAGAAGGATAACTTTTTGGTGGTTGAGCATGTTGATTCTCTTAAGCCTAAGAAGAATAAGAATAACTAAAAGCATCAGATGACCAAGGGGGATAAGGACTATGAAGAGTTGTTGGGAACTACTAATTTTACATTGTTCTAGGACCTTTTGAAGTAGGGTGTCTCTACCTATGTTTCTTAGGAGACATCATTTCTTGTGAAGAATAAATTTTGTGTTCTCAAGATGATAATTCCAATAAGAGAAGTTATTTGGTTAAGGGGGAGAAATAAGATCATGAGCTTGTTTCATAAATTTGTGAAGGAGTTATAATAGAGGGTCATAATGAGTGTTTCCAGGTGGCCTAATGAGATTGATGAAATGCCAAGAAGAGTTTGGTGTTCAAAATTTTTTGTGAACATTTTTTTGATATGACCTAGGTGTTTTTATGATCTAAAGGTATGTTGAAGATAAATTGAAGGATTTTGAGTGCTCTCAGTTTTCTCGAATATTTGGCTTAAGGTAAGCAAGCCTAAAATGGGTTATAGTATGTCAAGTCTCCCAAAGGTTTGAAGGCTCAATTTTTGGTCGGAAAGTGTGTGATGGGTATATCTAGGTGTGAAAGATGTTTTATATGTGTACATTGAACAGGAGGAGGTTTGTTGACCTTATTTATTTTGAGATTCTAAGGTTTTGAGCTATGATAGAAAAGTAGTTTTCCTTAAGAGTTTAGATTTTAGGATTCTTAATAGTTTGAATGGGATAAATGGGTTATAAAAACAAGTTTAATAGAGATTTTAAGGCTTGTATATCTCAAGTTATTCAAATTTTTGTCAATATGGAGGGTAAATTAGCTAGTAGGTTTGTGAAGACAATGATCTTGGTGATGAAAATTGGTGTGATTGAGGGGGACTATGAGAGTGATATATATAATAAGTTTTAGGTCTTGAAAGTGTGTCTAAAGTTGTGGGCTCTACAAGTTTTAGAAAGGGCTACAAAGAGACTAGACATGCCTAGTGTTAAGAAGAGTACTTTTTGTTAAATCTATCAAAAAGAGAAAGACATGAGTACTTTAAGGTGAGGTCTTAGGATGGATTAGTTAATATTTAATATTTGGTCAATGGCATGAATTTTTATTGTTGGTCCTTGAGGTGGTTTGATAGAGAAGGCTAGTAAGCCTGCATATTGGTTCTTCATGGTGTGTGTCAATCTAAAGATGATCAAAAGGTTAAATGGCTCAAAGATCTTAGGGAGAGTCCCTCTCAAATGTTTCTTGGTAAGTTCCATCATATTTTGGTTTTTGGTGTGTTATTTCTTCATTAGTTGTAGTGCTTGGTTGAAGAGAGTGTTGGCTTAGAGCAAGAGGAAGATGTCAAGGTAAGCAAAAGTAGGCTCAAGGTAAGGGCGAGTTTGTATCATATATATAATGTGGTCCTATCTTATTGGTGTTATTTTCAATTAATACATATTAGATTGTACCCACTATTTCATTGTGTCAAAGGGGGAGAAAGTTCATGTTGTGAGAGTGCTTGAAAAGAGAGAAGGAAGGTGAGTTGTATATTGTTATATATGATGGTTGTTAACATCAATGACAAAGGTGAGATTGTTTGAGAGTTTTAAATTATGTCATTATGATGTCATGGAGGCTCCCTAATGAGTGGATTAAGTTACTTTATATTCTAAGTTAAAATGACAAAGTGTGTAATGTGCTTGTCCTAGTATGCTTGGTTGATCCTCTATTTTGACATGGTTAGGGTTGTTCAAGGATGACTATGTAGCATTAATTATGTGAAAAAGTTTCCTAAGATGTTTTATAATATTTGAGTGCTTGTTTTAATGAGTGTATTTTATCTAGTTGATCATTGTTGTCATCTAGACGTTTTGGGTCTAGTGGTAGAAAATTTGATTAGGTAGTTTGATGATGTCAATGTTGTCACGTGTGAATGAGTCAAGGGGAGTTGGTCATATCATTGTTATAAAAATAGTCCCTAGTTTATTTTTTATAAATTTTATATCATGTACCAAAGTTAATCCAAATATATTTAAGGGAAAAGTTGGGCTCCCAAGCAGTTTGACAATATTTTCCCATACTTAGCCAAATTTGCATAAGATAAGAAAGAGTAGAGTAAGCAGTATGACAGTGGCATATCTCACACATGTGGATGTTTCATGAGAATTTTATCATATTGGTTTGTTTAATTTTGTACCTTATTTATTTTTTATAACTTTTATGTCAAGAACCAAAGCACAACAAAAGATATGCATGTTTAAATTTGGCCTTCCAGATAAGTTTTTGGAATCGTTGGCTCTGTGGTAGAAAAATATAAGTAAGCATTTTAATGTCATTTTATCTCACAAATGTGATGGTTATAAGATAATATTGACAAATTATTATATTATCCTATGGGAGGATATCATATGGTACAAATTTTGGAACATGCGAGTGAGCGAGGAAAATTTTATGACTACGCAAAGTTAGCCTTTTAGGCATATTTTAATGGTCCCCATACTTAGTCTATTTTATACAAATATAAAGATCAGGAGCAAATGAAGATATTATGGCTTAAAATTAATCATAAAATTAATATCTATGGTTAAAATTAATTAAAATATGTCAAAGTGGTCATTGGTTAATGAAGATAAAGATTGAGCTCCTTATAAAAGGATCAATAGAGCGTGTTTATTTTAAGGACTCAAGAAGCAGCAAGATGAGGACAAGTGATAAATGTTTTAAAAAAGGAGTGATCAAATGGCACATTAGGGTGAAAAGTGTCATGATCATGATGTTTTTGATAAATATATAATGGTGAGTTTTGCATGATAAGGACATGACTAATCTACAAAGATTCATAGAGTGCATGAGGTCAAAGTTGCTAGATTACACGAGATGAGGTCAACATGTTCAAGGTTTAACATTTGGAACTGGTAGACTGTGTGTTAAAGGTAGAGATTAATTAAATAATATCTATGGTGCATGTTTAATTTGAGAAATGAGGACTTGAGATGCAATTATAGTATATGAGGTTTAAACTATGATCGTTTGCATTTGAATATTTGAATTTGTAAAGGAAAAACTAGTGCTCTGTATTTTGGCCATATCATTCAATCTAGATAGAATTTGCTCATGGTGTAAAAAGTAAAATTTTATATGACTTCAATTTTCGTCTTAAAATATGAATTATAATTTATAATTTTTATTACAATCAAATTTATTGAGCTTCAAAGTTGACTATGTTTTTATGTATGTCCTGCAAGTGACTTGAGAAGATTGTTCAAGCTTATTTTGATGTTGTTTCGATATGTATGGATGAATAATATATTATATAGTGTTTTATACTCTATGAGGATGATATGTGTGAATTATTAATGTTTTAATAGTTTTATTTAGTATGAAAAAAGTTTTATAAGCTGGCTATCTATTTGTTCATGGTGACTGTATGCACTAAATATTGATTGAGCTTGCACAAAATAGTGAAAAGATGACTATAAGCATTTAAGGATGACTAAGGGGTCATTTAATGTGTCCCTATGACTTATTGAAGTGTTATGTTATTTTTTTACTTTTTAATGTGATAAATGGGTGAATAAGTCTCCATGAGACCTATAAGAGCTACAAGGGCCTTATTAAACGGTATAGTTACTTAAGGGTGACCCATAGATGATATGGATGACCTATGAAGATTGTTTTGATATATGTATTAATATGATAAATGTGTTAAGGTTTAATTCATTCCTAATGGTAAAAAAATATGTTGATAATCATGCTAGCTCTATAAATGGTGAAACCAAATGTGTTGGTTTCTAGACTTGGAGATAGACTTAAGTGAGAGAATTGAGAGAGATTTGAGAGAGGATCGTGTGTGTGAATTCTGTAATGAAGGAGGGATAGAGTTAAATGAGGATGAATTAAATATAATAATATATTTAGGACTATTTTTATGACTTGTAGGTCATAATGTTTTTGGTAGAATAGTGCTCTTGTAGATTGAGTGTGAGCAAAGGTGAAGAGCGATAATCATAGGTCCATCATCAGGTGTTGAAGACATAATTTAAAAGGTGGATGTGTTCTTAGGTTTTATTGTGTTATATAAAAATATAAATGGGTTATATCCTCCTTATAAGGTAAAACTTGTATAAATTTTGGTTATTGTTGCATCTCAGCTAGACAAGTGTTGTACCACCTTATGGGATTGTAGTCTTACTAAATAGGGGTTGTAATTCCTTGATCAGTTTCATCTAGTATAAATTGGTTCTTATTATTATAGGATAGTAGTGTAATTTTATGTTATGGTGGGTTTTCTCCCGCAATAGGGTTTCCCATATATGTCATGTGTTATGTGATTAATCTTGCATTGTCTTAATTGGTCATTACTATGAATGTTGTGTATGCTTCATGAATGTTTATGATAACTAATTAAGAAATTGAAAGGGTTGAAATTAAATTTGGATTTTATAAGCTCACTATTTCACCCCCTTATCAGTGTTTGTACCTCTAAAAATTATGGGTATTTAACAATGATGACTATTATTTCATTAAAATGTATTGTGTCTAGTTTACATGTCTTTTTGTGTTATTAATGGGATGTAAAAGTTTGTGAGGTCATACTATTGATTGAATTATGTTAATTAATGTTTATGATTTGAACTAGTTCACTTCGTTAATAAAGTCTATACATGTTTCATGACTTCATCATCATATTGTATGAACGATGAGCATAGCTCTACACTAAGAACCCAATCCTTATTTAAATTACATGTCTACTATGAATAATTTTAGTAAAAGTAGCCTTATGACTATTTAATAGCCTATAAGAACCCAGGATTAATCTAAGAAAGGCATGTGCCTATGTATCTACCTTAAGATGAGTTTTTGTTTAAATTTCTTAAGTCCCACAATTGAAGTCTTGCTCCATGGCCCAACTAGCCCAACATGGGCCCTAGTTCCTTCTCAGCTATGATTTGGCTAAGTTTATAAGGAATGTGCCTTATGTGTATTGATTTTGGTTCATCTGAGTGTTTAGATATTGAGTGTAAAGAGAGTATCCCATTCTTGTACTTGGTTGTAGTTAACTAAGACCCTAGACTTTGCAAAAAAAATTGGTTCCATTACTGGGACTCATGTTGAATTTTGTTGTTGTAATGGTATGATAAAATGATTCATCAAATTTCTCTCAAAAACATTGAGTGCTAGTTTCAATAGGTAGAAGATAGTTTTACATAGAAGCATCCAACCTAGAAAGGACAAAAACCAATAAAATGTGTTTAAAATAGCCTATATGTTGTTTTATATGAGGTATTTTATATGAGTTACTTGAGCATGTGTATAGGTGGTTGGTTGCATATTCAACCCATAGAATATGTAGTTATGGACAACACTACGATTGGATAATGGATTGCCTAGAGAGGCTTGGGACCTTGGATGTAGCTTAGACTAGAGAGGTGGATAAATGGTGGCAAGGAGCTCTAAATAGAAACATAATTGATTTCATATTATTAACATATTCATTCCCTAAATAAGTGAAGTACCAATTTTTGTGTGACCCTAGAGGCATATTCATGAAGGATTTTAACACAAAGCACAAAAAACTAATAGTTGATTATGGTTTTGAAACTTTGGAAATGGAAGGCAAAAATCCTTTCACATATGAGATACAATTATAATAGGACACTATGTTGAATAATGGAGAATCTAGAACCTAGAAGTGTCAAGAGGACCCATAATGAATGCGAAGGGTATGAGGAAGGATATCTTGATATATAGTAGCATAGAGATGAGAGATATAATGAAGTGATGGATTGATTTTGATACTTGATAGGTGTGGAATTTTTATAGTTCCTGAAATATTTGGTGACTAAAAATACACTTGACGTGCCTACCCCTTTTGAACCTATAGTGCATGCTCACATGTTGGATGCCCCACTTTAAAAATGTACAAAAGTGCTTGTTGACCTAGTTAACAACTTAGATCTTAGACATTTTGAAGATTTAGATTATAATTTTGTGATTGAATAGATTATTCCATATAAGGAGTTGAGTGCAACTACCTCTATACCATGGGGTGATATCTCACCATAACAAAACTTGAATGTGAGCATACCAACTCAGTCAATGTTAGTAATGCAAGTTGGGAAAAAACCTACAAGAAGTGGTTTGATGCCTCAAACAAGTATCATAACACCAATAAGATCAACTACATGAAAAATAATGATGGGACTAATGCTTAACTCTATGTTAGGAGGTATTAGAGGATCACCACAAAGATAGGCACTAGGGGATAAGCACCTCAAGTACTAGTTGCCCCTCATGGCAGATCTATTATGAGATGGATATGCACCTCCCAAAGTATTATGGTTTTGAAAATGTTGTATAACATGTGCTAGAGTGTGAACTATAGTGGTGCACATGAGGCATATCCTAGTTAGAGTGTAAGGCTACTCAATTTTTAACCACTTTACTTGATCATGCCCACACTTGGTACATAAAATTTTATCCTAACTAGGATATAGTTGACTATGATAGCCTAAATTATGATTTCTTGATAGAATTTGAAATTTTGGAGTTTGAATAATAGATCATCACCATGATAAAAGAGATTACCCAAGGACTCTTAGAGAGTGTACAATTTTACTTGCAAGGTTCAAAACTCTCTTATTGAAGCTACCATATGATATTTACCCTTCTCAACATGCACAGTGGTTCATTAGGGGGTTGTTCATGCCATTCTAAAGATTAATTTAAATGAATAATTTTATAGACCCTTAAGAAGAACTTGAAGGTGAACTAAGAGATGAGGTAGTTAGAAGTTCAGACACTAGGATCAATCCATTTATGGAGGTAAAGATTGCATATATGGCTTCTTAGCTCTAAAATCTTACTTCTAGCTCTTTACATGATGCTTGAAATAGATTATGGTACATCAACTATGAAGTAAAAGGCCACAATAAAACTAACTACCCATGAAGGAATGTGTGTACCCTAATTCTAAGCTATGAAGTCTATTAAGAAGTACATGAAATCTAAAACTATTCTTTGTTTCAATGCATTAGCTAAGTTAACACAATGATCTATTATCATTAATGTGACATCTACACCCATACCACTATTGATTATCAGGTGATTCATGAATTGTGAAAAAATATTGAAAGAGGCACATTAAAAGATACAATAGTCGCTGAAGAATGAGAAAACCA
The DNA here is from genome assembly GCA_037957365.1 of Torreya grandis. NCBI lineage: Eukaryota > Viridiplantae > Streptophyta > Pinopsida > Cupressales > Taxaceae > Torreya > Torreya grandis. The sequence goes on along the minus strand of JARHVA010004350.1, from coordinate 204,269 downwards.
AGGGAATGATGGTAGTGAATATAATATAGGCTTTTAAATGTAGCAAGGATATAAAGGGTAAGGTATAAGATGTGGTGGTGGGAGATCCCACTATGCGCATATTATAAATATGGCTAAATAAAGCATTATCAGTGTGGCTTCCATATAAATCCAATATGTGGTTATTGTTGAGGGCCCCATAAGGTTTAATAATTACCTAACATATACAAAAAATTGACCTAAGATAGGACTAAAATAGATAAGGGCAAAATAATCATCAAGCACAAGAAGAAAATGGAAAAATAGACCCCAAAGGCATAACCTACACACATAGAGGTAGTCAAGGTATAGCTAGCTACTCACAGTGGATTCACCACTCAGATACCAATTGTGTTATTAGTTAAGTTACACCTAGAGTATGGGGATAAGGGTCAAAATGAGCACATAACATGGCCTAAACCAAAATTTATGCCATACCAAAACCCAATGTGAAATAAAGTCATATTACAGTAGTCTATGAATGTAATCCCAAACTTACAAGGGGAGATCCAATTAGCATGAGACCTAAAAGCATAAGTTAATGCCTCTTGGAATAAGTATAATATCTAAGAAGCTAAAGTATAATAATTAACTAAGATCCTACACCTCCTACAAATAAAGGGAATATTGCCCCTATTGAAGAACTTGATCCTAGAACATGTAGGTCAAAATCAAGTTGAGGTTGCCATGCCATGCATGAATAGGGCACAATAAGTTTGACATACACAAAATGTTGAATATGATCAAGAACTCCCGGTGGATGGCACTATTGATAGATGGTCTATCTGTGAGGTTCTTATGGACATAGGCACTAAGGTCAACTTCTTGATAAGGACTGCTTGGGAGAAAATGGGTAGACCATACTTGAGATATTTCCCTCATGTATTCTTCATGTCCAATAAGACTTATGCATAAACTATTGGAATTATAAAAAGTTTAGTTGTATATTTTGTGGGCATCAAATTCCACACTAACTTTGAGCTCATAGAGTTATCAAATTAAGACAAATATCACATGCTTTTTAGAAGGCCATGGTGTTATGTAAATAATGTAGATATGCACTTCAAAAGGCACTACATGACCTTTGAGAATAGAAAGGAGAGGGTAGTTATATCTCTCTCAACTAACCAAGGACCCCCTATGTCAAGAGCATGGACATCAAGGATGAGATCAACCATATCTATAACATCATAGTGCAAGGCATCGAGACTCTAGACCCAAATGATTAAGGAATCCTCTCTTGGGAATATCTATAGTCAGCCTTAGATACCATAGATGTTACTTGAAATTAATGGGTTGAGGAATCATATGAGACCACCAGTTGATGGTACCACTTAGTGCACATAAAGGAACCAATACCAATAAAAATAGGATAGGTACATATTGATTTCATTCACAAAAGATGGGTCCCTTGTACCAAAAGGAGGGTAAAAAGAGTGTTTCACCTCAATAAGGGTAATATTATTATGCTTTTAATATTTGAAATAATTAATCCTATGGAGGACTATGTTTAAGACTTTGAGTTATGCATCCTAAAAGAGGTGGATAGAATGGGTGCACTAGTGTATACATCAAAGAGAACATCCACTTATTGGTGGGAAGTGCATAATCCTAGATTACCAACTTAGTAGGATGCAAAGGCAACTATTGGCACCAAGTTTAGAAAAAACAATGAGGACCTAGATATTTTGGCCTACTCTAGTGACTCTGACCCCATAACACATGTACATATTTGTGAAGAGATATGTAATATTTGTGGTGAGAACATGATGAGCACCAGCCCTCTAGCATACAAAACTTAATATATATATATATATATATATATATATATATATATATATATATATATATATATATATATGTGTATATCTGACTTATAATCTGGACAGTATTGTTTGAAGTCTTACAAACATTATTTTTTTTTAAAGACCAAAATACTCTTCACACTTAACTCAGCGCACAATTTCCTAGTAAGTAGCAGAGTAATTTTTGTTTTGACAGCATAGGATTTCTTGAAAATCACAATAGCAGCATGGGCTTCCTCTCCAACATTGAAATAAAAAAACAAAATGAAAATCAATAGATTTTAAGCGATCCAACTTTTGAAATGACCTAGCATTGATTTGCGCTTCAGCAAAGACAGCTTACAACAACCCAAATGTTTGGACAATCTAGCATTGGTCTGTGACTCAGCAATGACAGCTCACAAAAGCGTCGATTTATATATTTTGTGACAGACCAAACATTGTTCTGTTTTATGTTCACCATATTATCTAACAAACATCAAACACTCTTTCTTTTAAAACAAAATGCCCAGAATTGAATTAACACAATGAAATGCTCCACAGTCATACACGAACCAACATATAGGTACATGGACTAAACATCACATTGGAATGGCTGAAGTTACCAATAATTTTTTGGGGCGGCCTAGAAATTATAACAATGTATTTGATAAAAACAAAACTACGGCCTAGAAATTATTACAATGTATATGATAAAAATAAAACTACGGCCCAGAAATTACATTTACAATGATAAAATAGGATCACATCAGCTATAAATAATGTGGCAGCCTAGCCAACATGGAATGCCCAGCAGAATGAATTTGAAGCAAAATAACAACACTCAGCAAAAATGAATTTGAAGCAAAATAACAACACCCAGCAGAATGGTGATGCCTCCTTTTCATATATTTGGATTCAGGAAACCAAGACAACTCCACTCACAAAGGAATCACACATATTTTATTAATATATATCAAAATAATATTCACCTGGTATTATTTTATGCTGTTAGTCTTCCTACTACGCCCTTGCTCCTCAAATTGCCATCCTTTCCCCTATTTTCATGTACATTTTATGTTTTTGTCTTTTTCACCCACACCAATCCGCATATGCTCCCATTTTAGCTAATTAATTCTATTCTGAGCTGGGCGCAACAATCTCCCCAAAAATGCATAAAACAATCTTCTAAACATAAGAAGATTCAAAACGGTTTAACTATTTGCCTAATAGACTATATTTGCAGGCTAAAAAAAATAAAAATAAAAACTAATTTTCAAAATGCAAAAAATGGAGGGAAAACAAAACAATTAAAATAGCTACATCAAACCCAGAATGAAATAAATGCACTCTAAGTAGTGATGCTCCTGCATCAGAACACCCCATGAAATTATAGGTACATGCCTTTTATATATCCATAAAGAAATGGCAAAGGGTGTGGTACATAGTCAATGAGACATGCCATGAAATAACTTACTAGGATGCCCTTAAGGAGTGGTTTGTTCATACCTTCTTATTTTATTTGAAAAATATCAAACTGATTGATCCATTGTAGGTAGTTCAAAGGTTAGTGTTTGATGACATTGATATATTGGAAGTGCACCTAAATGACATGTTAAAAAAAAAGGGTTAACACTCCCAACTTCTTCAAAGAGAAAATTTTGAATAGTGATTCTAGTTATCAAGATGATGACACATGGAAGGCGCATAAATGGAAGTAAAATGAAGTTAGTACACCAAGTTAAGGATAACACCTTAGAAAAAAAATACCCTACCATCCTTGGGTAGAAACAACTAAGGGTAGTAGAAAATTTGAGGATTCACATCAAGAAAATAATGAATCCTATTAAATGTCATTAAGAACTACCAAGGTAGATATCAACTCAGAAGGGGAACCCAAAATTACCACTTTGGGTGCATATTAGTCTGACATTAAATTGTCACATATTGTTAATCTCCTAAAGGAATTCTAAGACCTATTCCCACAAAACTATAAATATATAAAAGGTGCACACCCATCCCTTAAAAACATGAGCATCAAATTAGTCGATGACTCAAGACCTATCAAAAAGTGGTCTTATAAGATGAACCCAAATCTTCATGCCAAGGTCAATACTTAGGTTGATGGCATGCTAGCTATAAGCATTATCGACCTTATATAGGAATCAAAATGGGTTATCCCCATAGTCATCAACATCAAAAAGGATGGGTTAATTCACATTTGTGTTGACTATAGACTATTGAATCGTAGGTACATGATCAACCCTTTTCCAACTCCATTCACTGATGAGGTATTGGATGGCATCATAGGTTATGAGATATACACATTTACTGTTGGGTTCTTGGGATACCATCAAGTCTAGATCAAGGAGGAGGATAAGCCTAAAAGTGATTGAGTGGGGGTGTTTCACATATAATGTGATGCCCTTTGGGCTAAAAAATGTGCTAGTCATTTTCTCTTGGGTGGTAATCATTCTATTCAAAGACATCATTCACAAGTTCCTCCAAGTATAATTAGATAACTGGATAGTGTATGGGTTGGTGAGCTATCACTATGATAATTTGTTCATGATGTTTGAAAGGTGAAGGTAGTTGAAAATTTATTTGAATCTCAAGAAGTGTTTTTTCATAATTCTATTTGGAACATTGCTCAAGCACATCATCTACAAGGATGGTATGTTCATTGATCCCATGAGGATTGTAATGATCTTTCATCTTTAAACACCATGAATGAAAAAAGATGTATGTACCTTTCCTAGACATTGCAGGTATTATAGGAAGCTCATAAGGAATTATGCCAAGATTATGATGCCTCTTGAGGAACTCTTCTATAAGGATGGCCCATTCTATTGGGACCCAACATAGGAGGATGATTTTGAGACCCTAAAACTAAAACTAGAAAGTGTGTAAATACTATAATTTCTTGATTGAGAAACTCCCTTCTATGTCCACATCAATGCCTCTGGTACCATAATCAATGTCATTCTCACACAAACAAGTGAAGGGAAAATAGATCATCCTATTTCTTTTTCAATCAAAAACTAACCAAGGTAAACTAAAATTACACCATAACTGAGTGATAAACACTTTCCATGGTCTATTCCCTATATAAGTTTTGAAAATATTTAATGGTGACCCCCTTCATCTTCTTCACTAATCATGAGGTGTTAAATTACCTAGTGAATAACCTTGTTTTACATGAGTGCATTTGTTGATGTATTGTTTTATTTCAAGAATTCTAATTTAATATGGTAGTAGAGCTTGACAAATAAAAATAAGGCCCAAACCATCTATCCTACATCAACGCTAGTGATGCAATAGTGCCAATTAAATATGATATGTTTGGCATGTAAATCTACTAAATCTAATGCATCCTGAAAGACTTAGCAAAAATCATTGTATTTCTAACCTCTAAAACTATGCCTCAAGCCATGAAAACTGAGGAGAAGAAGTAGCTCATAGTTCATATTACCCCATTTTAACTCATTAGTAGGGAACTAGACAAGTTGAGCTAAGATGAAATCTTATATGGATGTGTCCTAGAGAATTAACATGACTTAGTACTATAAGAGGTGCATGAGGGGATTGATAGAGGCCATTATGCTAGAGATGCCATATCATGAAAATTTATAATCAGGCTTGTGGTGGCCAACTCTGTTTCATGATGTCAAATAATATGCCAAAGCATGTGACATATTCTGGCACATAGGAAAACCAAACCATCAGGATGAGATGCCCCTTGTCCCTATACATGCCTAGGCACCCTTTGAAAAATGCACAATTAATTTTGTTAGGTATATTACTCCCACTACTAGGTGCATAGGTGCATGGTACATTTTGGCTATCATAGATTACTTCACCAAGTGGGTCAAAATAGTGCCAACCAAAGATTCTACAACCACCATAGTAGTAAGATTCATTTGGGAGAATATTATTAGTTGATATGGATGCTCACTTATCTTTCTTAGTGTCTATGGCACATATTTCCTCAATGAAACAATTTAGATCTTGCTATCTAAATATATGTTGGTGCACCATAAAATGACACCCTACCACCCCAAAGCTAATGGCACTATATATGTATTTAATAAAATATTAGGGACATGCCTCACAAAAATATGTGACATTAGTCATAAGGATTAGGATGACCATGTGTCAGTAGTATTATGGGCCTATTACATAACATACAAGCACTTGAATAAGACTACACCATTCCAATTGGTATTTGGCATAGAGGTCATTTTACCAATGTAATTCCTAGTTACCTCATTATGCATCATGAATATTGGTTGATTGGATTACCAAGAGTCTTTAAGTTCATGCCTAAAATATTTGGATAGGTTGGATGAGACACACACCCAAGCAAGATGGAGCTAGAAAATATAAAAGATGAGACAAAAACTATGACATGATAATCACATCAAGCATAAGGTATTTAAAGAAGGTGCACTAGTCCTATTACATGATTATAAGTACCTTAGAAACTTAGGCAAGTTACAAATTATGTGGATGGGACCTTATGCCATCCACATCATATTAGAGACAAGTGCATCAAAGATATGCATGTTGATAGGTGAAATGATACTTGGGCATTTCAATGGAAACCAATTGAAATCATACCATCACTAGGATGGTGCTTTCACCGTCTAACACATGATTTCTAGTCAAACAGTTATCATTTTATCTTGTGACAATAATAAAATTGGCACAAGATAATTTTTTTCCTTATGTTTGTTTCTTTTATGTTGTTTGAATATGCATGGCACTTTTAGGCCCATAGTAAAAATTTTTTGGTTCTTAGATCCACATAAATCCATTCAGGTGAGTCAAGCCTAGTCACTTTTTAAGCATCTAAGGCTAGACACTTAAGTCTTCGAGCACGTGTGAAGTATGTCAAGCTTAGAAAATTGTAAGTGTGAATTGACAAGGAAGGGCACATAAGGTGTTCATGCATAAGAGACCTAGAGGAAACACTAAGGCATTGGAGGACCAACATAGGGTTTTTTATGGGGTATGGAAGGCCAAATAAAGAGGCATAAAAGCATAGATAAATTGAACAAGAAAGAGAGGTACACATGAAAGGAATTACAACACTAAGAAGAGATGGAACCTAGGAGGCTAAATCACATGTATGTGAAGCACTACACCTAGGTAACCATAAGGATGGCAAAGGTTGTGCCAAGATAAACAAAGTGAAATAAAATGACCATCGTGCTAACTAACACCCACCCAATAGTTGATGGGAAGTGAAAATTTGAATCATATATCATTTCATCAAAGAAACCATTACCAAATTTAATATTATGGTAGTGAAATAATAAAAATCCCCAATAAATGAGTAGTTGGTAGTAGATTTTAGTGGATTTTGTAGGTTTAGTAGATTTCAAGAATCTAAACACCACTAGCCATCAATGTGGTATCTAAGAACAACATTTAAAATGGTAGATGGTAGAGGAAATAAGGTTATTATCATTTATAAGAGTTCAAAATAGAGAAAAAATGGAAACCACTAAGCAATAAAATGCTACTAGAGAGAACCCATTACACATAGCCTCCCCAAGTGAGAAAAAAGTGCAAGAAGAATATTGTATTCCACCTTGAGGAGAAAAAGAGGTGAGTAGAGATAATTTGATAGAGAAATAGGGAATCATGATTTTATCAAAATGACTAGGTTGACATTAATGGGGTAGGAAGCTCAACAATCAAGTGTGTAGTTGTATTTCCTATGACTGTAAAGCAGGTTAGGCATAATTTTAGGCTTCAACAAAATCAACTAGCCATGATTTAATAGTATTAGGTTTAGTATGGGAAATAAATAACTAATAACATGTCCACCACAAGTGTAAAAAGATGTGAAGAAAATGTGGGAAGTGAGGGAATCAATTGTCATGAAACTGGAGGCATAGATGGTGTAAGGAATAAGTATCATAGAGATAGATCTAGTCATGAGTGTAAACCTCATCTATAGAGATATGGAATACCCCTAGATTTTATGGTGTGGGATGTAATGATATTGATATTCAATATACTCATAAATACCCTTAAGGTAGGGAAACACCATATAACACTCCTTTAGGAAGGAATAACTCCACAATGTCTCTTCGAGGGGACAACCTCCAATAGCCTCTTACAATAGAATACTCAATGCTTACTTGATATCTTTACCATGATAGTCATCTCCTATATATAGACATCTATCTAACCCATGATGGATAACCTCCTAATCCTAGTGTAGGCCGACCATTACCCAATATACTACTTCCGCAAGTTACTCTATTATCCTAATATATTGTACCCATATAACTAACTAAGGGGATGTGTGCCACATGTTGGCATCTCCATCAACCCATATACATCAATACATCATATCCCTAGGTACATATCATTCCTTCCCTCCTTGACATGTTTCATCCCTGAAACATAGGAAGAAACCAAATAATGAGTGTGCTTCAAATCATTGCACACTTGTCTCCAATCTCGATCATCTAGCCATCCATATGTATTCTTGGTAGGTGACAGCTCTCCAATCTTGTTTCCAAATTTTATTGTGCTTCTATAATTTTGTACATGATCATAATTATACTGCTTTGGTGTCCCAGCATAATTAATCCTTTTTTTATTCCATGTACCATATTCCACTGTGCTACTCTGATTCCAACCATGACCATAGTAGGTATTCTTCCATGCATAGTCATAATGATTTCCCCATTATTTCCATGTGCCATAGTATTTTTTCTTTGGATTCCATGCATATCCATAATGATTGGAAATTTTATTTCCTAAATAGACAAAATGATTGTTATTATGACACTTCCTCACCTAGTTCCATGATTTTTTCCTCTCATGATGATGTGGGTGTCTATATACCTCAACCTTTTCCAATACTTTGACCTTATCCACCTTTGTTTCTACCTCTTCCACCTTTTCCTTCTTTGTCTCTTGAGTATATGAAGTGCTCATTTGTAGTGTGTCTTTATCTATATCATTCGAATCTTTATCATGTTCTTCGTCACCTATTTCCATCTTATCCTCATGATCTACCTGGATTGTTATTGGTTCCTTTTTCACTATGATATCTTGTAAAGTGATCTTATTTTTCTTATACCAAAACTTCATGAACTTTTTTTGAACATTTATATTCATTGTTCCCAAAGTCTCTAACCATGGATATCTAAGAACTATATCCACATCATCCATATCCAAAGCATAAAAATCTGAATGTAAAACATATTTTTCCATAATGAGCTTCAGATCTTCAAAAATTGAAATATTCTTAACATCTACTTGAACCTCTTTGATATTCTTTGCTGGAACATGTAGATTCTTGGCCACATTCATGTTAATGAAGTTATACTTACTGGTAGGGTTTATGGACACAACCACCTTCTTCTTTTGAATGCATCCATGAAATTGAAAAATTGACTTGAATTTCTTTAGAGCCAAATTATTTGAACCCTTATCATCCAATTCTTCTTCTTCTTCTTCTTCTTCAATTGCTTCTTCTACTTCTTCTTCTTCTTGTTCTTCTATTGATTATTCTACTTCTTCTTTTTTGCTTCTTCTTCTTCTTTTACTAATTCTTCTATTTATTCTTCTTCTTCTTTTTCTACTTCTTCTTCTTCTACTACTGATTCTTGTTTTTCTACTTCTTGTTTTATATCCCATCGATTTAAAAAAATATTTTCCATTTCTTTCCATGAAGAAAACCTTTCTGTATAGCTCAACTGATCAAACCAATCTAGTGCAGGCCTAGACAAAAAAGGAGTTAATCATCTTTGCCCAAAAGTCTATCTAAAATGATTCTCTAAAAGGAGCCACCATTCTTTAGCATCAATATCATCTTCCCCTAAATTTTTTTCAATTCCATGATCCACAAATAAATTAGGGTTCATGAAACCCTAAAATGTCAAAATTGATCCATAAAATCGTAATAAATCACTCCAAACAACTTAAAAAATTTTGAAATTTTTACTGTACTTATTTAGATCTGATTACATCTTCAATAAAAATTTTGAATAAAAATTCCCTATATCTCGGAAGATATAGTGAAATTATTACAAACCATAAAATATCAATAACTCCCTCAAAACAAATCAAAAAATTCTAAAATTTTTACTACACTTCTATTATATTTTCTTACATCTTCAGTAAAAATTTCAAATAAAAATTCCTTATAGTTTAGAAGATATAGTGAGATTAGTGTTTCACTCCACACAAATTGCCCAAATTGAAGCTCTGATACCACTTGTAATGAGCTTGATATTCAATATATGCATAAATACCCTTAAGGTAGGGAAACACCATATAACACTCCTTTAGTAAGGGCTAACTCCACAATGTCTCTTTGAGGGGACAACCTCCAATAGCCTCTTACAATAGAATACTCAATGCTTACTTGATATCTTTACCATGATAATCATCTCCTATATATATACATCTATCTAACCCATGGATGGATAACCTCCTAATCCCAATGTAGGCTGACCATTACCCAATATACTACTTCCACAAGTTACTCTATTATCCTAATATATTGTACCCATATAACTAAGGGGATGTGTGCCACATGTCAGCATCTCCATCAACCCATATACATCAATACATCATATCCCTAGGCACATACCATGGGATAAGTGGGTTCCATTTGTGCATATGTGCAAGCCTAAGGACTCTAGCCATTTGACATGTAGAAACTTACAAGAGTTAAATAAAGACTGGATGATAGACACTAAGGAGAAGACCAAGGCAAGAACTGAACTCTTTGATGTCTCCATTAGAGACAAATTGGCAACCATAGGTGCCACACAACTACTTGATCCATCGATCTTAAACAATCCAAAAGACTTGGTGCATTTCATTCTCTTATGAGTACATGGAGATTGATTCCACTTTATTAGATGATGAAAATCCTCATTATCATAATCATAGGGCTACCTAACATAGGAGTATACATAAGATAAGTTATAGAGGATGAGGTGGATGTAGAAAGGGTCATAAATCTCCTGGGATACTATAAGTCAAGGTTTTTGTTCTCCATAAAAGACATTTAGGGCCTTAACACAAGGGAAACAACACACCTTATTAATGTTAAAATTTTCCTTGCTGGTTGGTGGTCCAAAATCAGTAAGACCTTCTTGTGCATTACCTACCACATGGAATAAGAATTAAGGTTAACCATCTCCAAGTTCATTACAGAGGAGATAATCAATAATGTGAAAGAATGCCATTGAGTGCAGACCTTTTGAAGGGGGTAGATGTTGATCCTTATAATTATGGAGTAGATGTTTATTGGATGGTGATGATGGCCACTTAAAGGTGTTCACACCATGCCATGAGTCCCCTATGATGAAGTACTAAGATTTCATCTACCCACCTAGCTTCTCACATAAATATAATAATAGGGTGTAAGGGGGGTTTGAAAGGTATATAGAAGCCTTTGGGAAGGATTGGCACATCCCACAAGAACTCCCCCAATAACTAATGGAAATGACAACTTTTGTCATGATGCAACACTTTTATGTGGTCCACCTAACACTCATAGATGGGAATCTATCAGGGTGGATCTAGTTACCTTACACATTCTTAACTAAGTACTTCATGGTGGTGCTAAGGAGAATCCCCAACATGTAATAACTTGAGATATAGGCCAAGGGTATGGATCATGATAGAAGAATGATGAGGTACCAATTTGTGTGCCATAGAGCTAAGTCCATCAAAGACAAGGAAGATGATAGTGATAGGCTTATCATCCATTCCCTATAAAGGATAATAATAAATGGGATGATCTTTAACCGATAGTATGAGATGAAGTTGTGAAAGAAGGGTGGAGATCTTGGAAAGGATGATGATTAACCTATCTTAGTCGATGATGAAGTGAAGGCTACATTGAGGTTACATGTGAAGACACTCCAAAGTAAATGGGGTGATAAGTTAGAAGAGATAACATAATGCATACAATAAAAAATAGCCTCTAAATAATAAATTTAGCCCCCTATCTAGAGAAGCATGTGACACTCATGCAAGAGGGTGTTTATTCTAGAAAAAAGTTAAAAAATGACCAAGGGACCTATAACATTCCCTACCATAACCCTTGTATATATGGAGAGAGACGTGACCCTCACACTAATAATAAAGGAAGAGATTGAAGAAGACATAGTAGGGACCTATATCCTAAAAATAAGGGAAGGAGAAGAGGATCCCAAAACCAAAAATGTGAATGAAACCCTACAAAGTGGTGTGATTATTTTGCTACAAGTAATAGAGGAAATGGCAAGCCTCATATCCAATACCACATCATTAATAATCCTATCAAGCAAACTAGCATTAACACTTAGGAATGAGGCCTCCTTAGCTATCCCTCAAATTATTGTGGATAAAAGAGCATCTTGGAGGAATATGGGATTGAAAAATGAAGATATCAATCAAGATTTGGTGCTTGAAGAGAAGCATAAGCTTTACCAAGAATAAAATAAGGACAAGTTAGATAAAAGGGCCCCAAAGGTTCCCTCAAGTATAGGATCAATAATATAAGTGGTCCAATAGGCACCAAGTGACCCCACCAAAAAAGTAGAAGAAGTTGTGCAAGAGGCATGCCTAAGTAGTGAAAGGGTGTTTGAATAGAAAGAGGGAGATATTGACACCTTAGAGTAGAAAATAGAGAAAGTTGAGGATCTCTAACATTAACAAGGTAACACTGGCACTAAAGGAATAAAACTAAAGGTAAATATTTAAAAACCCTAAGATGAAGAAGCAGACAAGGGGGAGAAGTCCAATGAAGCAATCCCCAAGGACCAAACAAGTTAATCCTTAGAGAAGAGCACCAAAGAGAGAAATGACACCAATAAAGATGAGGAAGTACAAATAGAGAAGGATGTCATCAATAAAATGAGAGAGAGAGTTGAACATGAGGGATATGGCACTAAAAAATTAGGGGGATGAATATCTCTACATGTGTAAAACCATAGCCCTAAAGTTATCACTAAAAAAATGTGCAAGTAGATCTCAGTTTTTTCTAGACCACTATATGGATGATCCTCAATTTGAGGCACTTAGAGTGGCTAATTTGAGCTTGGAAGATCCTAAGGAAGGGTATAAATCCCTTCTTATTGACCTAAACACCATGAACCTAGTCTAATCAGGGAATGCACTAATAAGTATGGCCATCAAAGTAACATGTCAAAAAATCATCAATGATGTCAAGGTGAGGAAGTAGAATAGGCTCTTCAAGGAAGCCAAGGATGAGGTGTAGGCCAACAAGTTCAAGTTACAACAAATTTATAAGCATGTGGAGGTGGTAAAACCACCTTTTTTGGTTGACATCAACACTTCAGGCCTTTCAAAGGTTGATAAAATTTGTGTAATAGTGGAGCAAATTATCCCAAGACTACAAACCAAGCCAACACAAGAAGAAGAATAATAAGACCCTAGCATTGCACTAAAGAAGGATCTATCAGATAAGCTCTAGGAGGTAGAATATCTCTTCATGAGGTTAAAAGAGGGAGAATGGATAATAAAAACCATTTTATTAAGTTTCTCCATGCAAGCCTTAGTAATAGATGTGCACCTAAAGTAGGTGAAGGATGAGGAGTAGTTTATGGCTCAAGTATAACCCATAAGTAGGGTAGAGTAGACATAAATCATGGGCAGTGTGAACATGTTGAGTAACTAGATCAAGGAATAGGAGTGGACCTTGGAATAACTCTTTTATACTATGTAGACTAAGGCCTACAAGTAAGGAGAGATCTTAAATGCGTGGCAAATGTGAAATATAATGTATAATCCTTAAAGTGTTGGATAACATAGATGTACTTGTTCTCACTATTACATCCTATGAGATAGATATCACCATACAAGAAATCAAGCTAGACATTAAGGCCTTTGAAGACTTCAGAAATTAACTCTAGAAGAATGTACCTAATTTATACACTCCCAAGAGTTTGATAGCTTATTCTGAGGGTGGACTAAAGTTTTTGTATGGGTTAAATGTTGGGCCCTTAACCCATTAAGTAAGGTATTCATCCCAACATGACATCCACCTAGGTGTGAGATGATAATTTTGTCAAGTGGTTAAGCCTTTGGGTTTTTTTTGTATCTAGGTTAGAGGATACAACACAAAAATTACACCAATTGGTAGGTGGATAACCATCTCTCAAATTTTTAGGGCATCATCAAGGATTTAAAGATATATGGTAGGTGTAATGTAGATTTCATAGAGTCATAAAAATGGTAGGAATGGTGATAGAGTTCTAGATCAAGAATTAGCATGTAACTTCCACCTTTGTAAACATGATCCTCAAGCTTATATAAGGATCTCAAACCAAAAGAGGAAGGGGGATGAAAAACTATAGCAAAGCTCTACCAAAATAATTTTGAAGCCTTTCTCTATAAACATTATCCTAGTGGCCATTAAAGTTTAGAAATAGTATGGAGGCCACCATGTCTCTAATTGTATGTGTCCAAGCTTGATTGTGAGACTCCAGGTTGTTAATTATTATGATATGAATATAAACTCTATTGTGGACCTTGAATAATGATGACTAGTATTAAATTAAAATTTACTATGTCTGGTTTACATGTCTTTTTGTATTGCTAATGAGATGCAAAAGTTTTTGAGGTCATATTATTTATTAAATTATGTTAATTAATGTTCATGCTTTGTATTAGTTAACTTATTTAATGGATTCTATTCACTTTTGTGGCTTCATCATCATATTTTATAAAGGATAATCATAGATCTGTGTCAGTAACCCAATCCTTATTTAAATCACTTATCTAGTATGAATAATTTGAGTAAAAATAACCTTGTGACTCTTTAAGCACCTATAGGACCTTAGGATTAATATGAGAAAGGCCTATGCCTATAGATATTCCTTAAGATGATTTTTCATTAAAATTTCTTAAGTCACCTAATTGAAGCCTCATACCATGGCACAACTAGCCCAATACAATCCCTAGTTCTTACTCAATTGAACTTTGGGTGAGCGCATAAGGCCTATGCCTTATGTAGATTAATGTTAGTATAACTAAGTGTTTAAATGTTGAGCACAAATGGAGTATCCCATGCTTGCACCTAGTTATAGTAAACTGAGACCCTAGACTTTGCACAACAAAAATACTCTATATATGGTTTTAGAAGAATAATGAGTAGTGAGGAATTATAATTATCCTTTCCTTCTCAATATTTTTTTCTATAATGTTTTTGTGTGTTTTTTAATTATTTCACTCTTTTGGCCTCATCATATGAAATCAGATTAATTTTAATGTTTGTAATAAATAATTTAATTGGAGTGAATAAAACTTTGATCTTTATATGGCATTAAGCAGGAGTGTAATGAGAGGAATTTTCAAACTAGACGGTGGGTGAGAAAGCTCAGGCGAGGAGGAAGGAGGTAGAGATGGAGAGGATGATAATAACCAAGATCAAGGTGGTTAGGGGATAAAGCTACATATTAGTTATAGTTATGGTGGATATTTAATGACACAAGTGGCCACAGTGTAGAGCCTCAAGAAGCCTGAGGTCAATGGTGAAAAACCAAGTGGATGGGTTGTCTTTCAACTACCCCTCCCTTGATAAGTAGATAGTAATGGCTAGGATGAATTTGCTTGGATCTCTAGTGGGAAATTAGGAGGCTTTTATAAGGTTACACATTCCTTTTTTTTGTTATGGGAGACCTTTTTCACTTGTTTCAATAACTAAGATAAGCTCCTCCCCACATGAAAAATGAGGCATTTGGTCTGTCATGCTTGGGAAGCTATTGTGTCAGTTAGGAATATGGTTGGGGCCTCTAAAGCCCTTCTTATCTTTTGATTTGTAGAGGACAAAAAATTTCTACTTCTCTATGTAGACCTATGACTTCATTGGTAGAAGGGCATGGGCTATTATACCCACTATTGTATTTTCCTCACGTTTTTAGTGGGGTTTGGGAATACCACCCATAACAAGATCACTTTTTTGTAGATCCTTACTTGTTCCATTTATGGAGCCTTGCTTGGGTTTCATAATGATCTAACTAGGGGAGGCCATAGACCTTACCTTTGAAGTTGGTCCATTCATGGCTTGAATACCCTCTTGTAGTCCTTCTATGGGGTGGTTAATTCTGGATCCCTCCCTAGGTTCCTCTTTTGGGGTAAGATGGGTGTTAGAGGAACTCACTCCCCTAGCTCATTGAGTGGTAAGGCTATTAGGGGAGGCCTCACTTAAATCTTGTCTATTCATTTGGATAATTGAATATTCAATTTTTCTCTTCCTTGCACTGTAAGTATCTATTTTAAAGTGTTAAATTATATGGAAGGCTACATTTTGGGTTTAGGAGGACCATGCTTTAATGCAACCTAATTTTTCTAGTTAAGAATGGAAGATAGAGGAGTCATTTTTGGTGTTATTCAAGTTATGAGTTTATGCAAAGAAGATTAAATTTGGAGAGAACCCATATCAGTTTTAGATGATTTGGTTTGGGATAGATATAGGCTTTCCAACCAAATCCTTCTTTTCCAAGTGGATGATAGAGGAATTCACCTTCGTGGAAGTGGTGCATATGTCATAGGAGGTGGAAGACCTTATTTATATTTGAGATTATGTTTTTTACTTTTTTTCTTGTTGTGCCTTATCAGGATGTGAATCTTTGAGGGAAAATAAGCCCTCTCACTAGAACTCTATTATATGGGGACTATGCAAAAGAACCTGATGGTGGAAGACCTCCCCCTCTAAGGGATCTTCTATTTTATAATGACATTAAAAAATAAATGATTATTGAAGATTTCACTTCAAGATACACTTATAGTTACTTCTTTGTGTACTATAGGTTATGGGACCTTAAAATCCTTGGTTGTAGGAACCCTTAAAACCCTCATTTTCTCTAGTCTCACCTTGGTCATGGGAACTTTACTCCACTTTTTAAAGGTTTGGGGAGCCTTCAAACCCTATTTTATCTCATCTTGGTAATGGGACATTTAATCCACTTGTTAAGGTTGGGGAAACTTTCAAATGCTCTTTGTTGTACTTATAGGTTACAGGATCCTTAAAACCCCTGGTTGTGAGAATCTTTAAAACTCTCATTTTATCTTGGCTTAACAAGGTCATGGGTACCTTTAGTACTCTTGTTAAAGGTTAGGGGAGCCTTTAAATCTTTAATTTTATACTTGGTTGTTAGGGGGTTCCTTTTCCCTCTTTGTTATACCTGGATATGGGTCTAGGTGCCAAAACCCTCACAACCCAGTTCATCGCTCCAGTTTCAAAAGCATTTTTACACTATCAAATAAAAAAATTTAAGGTAATCTTGTTTTTAATATTTTTCCTTATACTTAATAATTTATTTTGGAATAAAAATTATGTTTTAAAGAGAAAGATTATGAAATATGTAAAAATGAAGGGGTTATTCTCAAATGATCAAGAATATACAAGATTTGTAGAGGAGAGTGGAAGAATTATAAGAATTATTTTGGGATAGAGGCTAAGGAAAATAAGAGATGAAAGTGATAATGAAAATAATATGAAGCAATATATTTTTTTACCATATTTTGGAATAAGGAGATCATAAGAGCTTATACGAATTAATTTAGGATAGAGGTTAAGGAAAAGAGGAGTTGAAAGTGATTAGGAAAAATATATGACGTAACACATCTTTTGTACCATATTTTGGATTAATTTTCTAAATAAGTGTAAAACTATGAATATTCAAATTATATGAGGTATATTTAAATCATACAAATCTGAATGAAATGGTACATATTCAATTACACATTTATATTTATAGAAATGACCAATAAGACTAGCGTACTCAACTTTTTTTCTATTTTGTTAGGTTGTAAGAATATTTGGATGTGAAAAGAAAGATTGAAATTGGATCTGTAATCAATTGGATTTGGAGACCAACTATAGACACCTAAAACTAGTCACCAATAAACTTTGATTGGACTTCAGATAGATTCTTACCAACCTCTGCAAAATAAGCCTAGGAATCACTAAATGTCCCAAATTAGCTTGTGCATCATTTGTCAAAGCTCAGAATCATGTTGAGACATCCCTAATTATGGTATCTTATTGTATACAATCATAAAATCTTGTGGATTCATCTCTATCCACCTTGAGGCAACACAACATGTAATTTGGCCTATGGACCTATTAATTGGGGCACATAGACATAAAATCAAATTTTGGAAATGTTAAAAGCCTAATTAGAATTAATTAAAAAGTTAAACCAAATTAAATCCCTTGTTTAATTATACATGTGTCATTAATGAATTACTAAAAAATAAAATTCAAAAATATGAAATATCTTAGCTTTTCATGATTACCTTTTGTGAGTTGTTAATCTTTCAAAAACTATCTCTTTTTGGAGACCCATGCCTATTCATTGCAAATCATGAGTAATTGACACCTTTTAATTCTACTAGGGTTAGTCTTGACTCACTTAGGTTAGGTTTGAACCCATTATATGTTTAAATTGCACCTTAATTCACCTTGGGTTTGGGTTAGTTCCTAAGACTATAAATACAAGCCATTACCTATTTAAAAGAGGGCTTGGAAATTGTAGAGTTGTAATGCAAGTTTTGTAGCATGATTTATATCCATAATGTTATAATTCCAAAATATTGATCTAGGCCACATCAAGCAAGCACAATCCATATCAATCCATAATAGTACCAAGGATAGGAGGAAAGAAAACTCCATTTTCCAAATCTTTGAGCACAAAAGGAGCAAGCCACACAATGAATCATTTAGAGCATTCAAGGAAGGTAACATATGTGTTTGTATTTTGTATTTTAGTTGTCTTTTCAATTGGTTTTGTTCATTAAGCTCCCCCTATGATCCAAGATTATAGATGTTATCATGTTAGTGTGTTCATTTTGAGTTTTTTTTGCTTAAACTAACACTTGATCTAACCTCCTCTCTATTGTAAAACTCCTATTATCACAAATGGTATGCTCGGTGGGACAAATGTACCTCATGAATCCTTTCAATAAATTTTAAGCATATTGTGTACCATTATTTGGTCTTAATTTTAGATTAATTAAACTCATTTTCATTAAATAATATTCAAAATTATATTCATGGATTTTTGTGTGTAAAGCCATGGCCTAGACTATAAACCCATACCCTATACTCACTGTAGTCCACTATTGTGTTTGATAACCCACAGCCTGAAACAATAAGTTGATAAGCCATCTTTTAGAGCTTCATTTGGGGTTATTTGAACTTCATTTTTTATGATTTTTTTAAAAATCATGTGTTTTCTCCTAGATTTTAATAATATGTTATTAGTTTACCTTCAAGTTGCATAAATATTTCACAAAATATTGAAAACCCTCTAAAATTTTCAAGACCAAAATGGGAGAAGGATATAATTTTTCAAGTGTTCAGTCTCAAACATTGCATTTTGGTGCGTAAAAGGAATTTGCTTAATTCTTGAAAGCTTTTTTTTGGTTCTTAAAAGGAACATAGGTGTTTATGCTTAATTTGTTTTGTGAAAGTTATTACAAGTTTACAACTTAAGCTAAGGGGTAAAAAAATTCATCAACACTTCATTTGGTACATAAAATTAACACTCAAATTTTAAATTCTTAAAAGTGTTTATTTGATGTTAGATCTTTATACTTGTTTGTTTTTAACAAAATAAAGAATGTGTATATGCTCTCCCCCATCCCCTTTATGGAACTTGGGTGACCAAAAGTGATTCTTCCTTATAATTTATGCCTTGTCCAAGACATGAAAATAAATTTTTTAAGGCTCTCACCAAAACCCATATGGTTTAGGTGATCTAAACACAACCTTTAAAGTCTTTTCACTTGGTCATTTATTTTATGAAATTTGGCTTATGAGTGGGAGTTTATAGACTCCTCATGAGTTCTTTAGGGGTGAATTGACTTGGGGTTTCATCCCAAGATATTGTTTCAACCATGTTTCACACTAAGGTATATAAATTAGGTAATGCATACTATGATTACTAGGGGTTTGAGTGGCTAACCTCTCCAATCGTAACTAAAACCTGTGTTAGGTCTAGCTAACTAGGGGATTCTACTAAAAATTACGTGGTTGAAATTTCTATGCAAATGAATAGACCCTTGCATATTAAGTTAAATGGTATGAAATCAATTGATGTGATTGCATCTCTAATGTTAACCACACTTGGGACCATCTAGATGGTCAAAATTTTAAGTTTTAGAAAATTCCCACTTGTCATAGACATATTGTTGATGTAGGGCAAGTAGCCTAAAGTTCCATGTCACTGTACAATTTCTTTGGAGAAAGGGGTGTAAAACCCTACTACTTCATGTACTTTTATTTTTGGATTAACACTTAAAATCCTCTCAAGAACACATATATTGATAGCATTCAATAGTACTATGCAACCTTGTTAGTTTTAGGATTTAGGATGTTACATTTAGATGTTTATGTCATTTTATCCTTTATTGCATGGTTTTTTAATCTAAACTAACTTTTTTTTGTTATGCCATGTCAAAATGAGTTTTATGTCCATACCACTCCATTATTTGAGGAGGTGTTATGTTGTCCATTTGAAAACATACTTTTGCCTTCATATTTTGGCAAATCTTTGTAAGTGTGTCACTTGATTGGAAAGGGTAACATTACACTACCTAATCCATTTCATGTTTTGTGCCTTGGAGTCTTGAAACAAACCATCGATCATTTTTTTAGAGTGTGATAATGTTATTATGTTGCTAAAATAATTTCATAGACCTATTTTGATTTGTGTCCAAGTTCTAAATTTGAAACCAATCTATGAGTGTCTTTTAGGTCTCTATCTAGTACCGTTATGTCATTCACCTTTGTCTAGATTGTTTAATCAAAAAAGCCTAAGTTTCCTAAGTTGAGGTTTTAATTAACATTTATACCTTCAAATACAAACATTGATTGATTTGTGTTTATGCCTTGTCTAATTTGGGTTTAAACACTGATCTCTCTCTTTTGGGTTGTGTAACTCAAGTTAATTCCTTATGCACTTTGAAAACTATTGTTTGTGTCTTTATTTGGGAGAAAATAGTCTATCTCTAAATGACTTTTGCATCATGACTTATACCAATTGAAAAAGTTCATGTCTAAGATTAATACCTAGTATATGCTATAATGTTTTAGATTTGTTAGATTAAATCTCATACCTTGTTTTTAAAGTCTATATTATGTGCTTGTTTTGCCAAAAGTCCTAGCACATGCCTATTTTAAGCCTAGATTTTGTTGTCATGTTTGGCCAAAAGACCTAAAAACTTTTTTTTACTTATATTAGACTTGTTTGGAGAACTTTGAACCTAGATTTTGGCTTGCTAATTTTATTTCATCCACTTGAGATTTTATGTTAGACATTTGATGTTAGACTATTTTATACCAAGTTTTACCATAGACCATTTTGGGGATACATCTCCCCTAGACCAATATAGACTAAATTCAAACATTTTGTCCTTTGGATATCATTTTAAAGAGTTTGAAGAACTCTAGGCATTTTTAAGAGCTTTCATTATTGATGTGGATATGTCTCATTACATATATGGTGGAAATAGGTAAAATCTAAGTTATGATAGAATAGCCACACAAATTGACTTTGTTCAAGAACCCTATGGTGAATAAGTGGTTTGTGAGATGGATTATTATCCTCATTACAATATTAAATCTAGGGAATAAAGCCAAGATCCTCAAGCATAGTATTTGGTGGTACTTTATTTTGGATGGTTGACATATGATGTTCACCATTTCATGACCACCCATTCTCCCACCCATACTATTTACCCTCCTTCGAATTACATGAGCCACCAAGCTCCATAGCATCTAAGGAATACCATTACCATACCAAGACCTCATCCTTTAGCTTGTGTGAGCAATCAATCTCAATAATTCCCTACCATTTATATCCCAAGACCTCATCCTTTGGCTTGTGTGAGTAACCAAGCTACACAATGCCCTACCATCACCAATATAGGCCATTCCATGTATAGTAACTCATTATCCCAACAAGGTTATCCAATCAAAACTCAATGAGTAACATTTATTATCTTAGGCCATAAACCAAACTTTTTTAAGTCTATAATTATCCAACCACTAGAAATTATTCATTTGTTACCAACCATTCCCCACTTTAGAAAAATCCTATTAGTTATCCATCACCAACTCAGCTAATGAGTACCTTTCCAATTGAGCTAATCATTTGAAGAACAATATATATTTAAAACTAGTATTTTACAATTGCTTGTAAACCAAGGCTAAGAAAACCAACCAATCCAAGATGTTTTTTTTGAAACACCTATTTTTGATAAGTCCACCTATGATCAATCACCTTTTAATGTTATTCTTATTTCCAATGTGTATCACTATAGCAAGCGGTCTTTACTCTGTTACTTCTTAATGATTATAACCACCTTTAGGCAAATCATTATCTTGGTTATATGCCTATTTTTAAAGAGCATCCCCTTGAAAATCTAGTCTCTAAGGAGTTATCTCTTGACCTTTTTCCTATCATTAAGGAGTATGACTTTGACAAACCAGTCTCTATGGATCCCATTATACCATCACAAGCCATTACTTGCCCAATACCAAACATTCAATAAAACATCATTATAGCATCATCCACACTAGATGAAGAATTATAATTAGACTCAAGTTCTATTCTTTAACTAACATTGTATTTAGCATCAGTAGCAAAATCAACATCAATCTCAACATCAGATTTAGAGTCCTCTGAGTTAAAATCAATTTTAGAATCAGAGATTTAGAGTCCTCTAAGTTAAAATCAGTTTTAGAATTAGAATACATTCATAGTTATTACAATATTGTTTACACATGCCTTATAGATTAGTTTGAATAAATTTATGATCCTTATATGGTTTTTGAGGATGAGTACTTTAGATTTGACACAAGTTCTCCTATGATTATGTTACCTCTTTACATTCCATTACCATTTCACATGCCACTACCACCAACCAACCTAGACATTTTATTGATGTTTTACCTCCCACAAGTGTTGATTGGGATTGAAAGAATCACACCATTTTGAACTACATCCATGGTGACATAGAAGTTATATAATATCAAGGAGGACAAAACCACATTCAGAAGAAGAAGAATAATCTTTTAGTGAAACCTTTCTAAGGGTGCTATGGGGAAATAAAAATATAAACTCATCAACTTCTATTGAAACCTTTTCAGAGGTGCTAGAAGATAATCAAAGTCAAAAATCAATGGTCCTTAGTGAAACCTTCTCATAGGTGTTATGGGATAATCAATAAAACATCATTGGCAATGTATATGGTAAATAAAAATGACCTACAAACCATTATTTCTCTTTGTTTTGTTTTATTCTTTATTAAACTGGTGTTTTGTTTGTTTATTTGTTTGTTTGCCTATTTGTTTACTTTATTGTTGTGCCTTTATTCAATTTATGTGCATTCATTAGGTGTTTCCTTGTGAATTGTTCTTGAATCCATCCATATTCATATCCCAACATTATCATCATGGTCTTTATCATTGGTGTAGTGTTTTTGATCATGTATTAGATCATGTGTCAATCCTTATGCATATTTTGGAAAAGTTATCATGGTGTTATATCATGATGCCTACCATCATGTGCTACATCAAAAATTAGCTCTATAAGTCTACATGATAATGAAATAATAATATATATCTTCAACACTAGAAATATTCCTGATCTAATCCACATCATATCACATATAGAGTAATTAAATCATGATAGAATTTTCTTCCTCACCATTTTGGATAAGCATCTCCCTAATAGTAGGTTTCCCAAATTCATCTTTTTCCTCTATACCAATTTACCATCATCTTACATATCATGTTTTCCATTATCGAGGTACAATGCTTATAACTTCCTCTAGGCAAATCATTGTATACCATCCCACTTTCATCACTAATTGTTCTAACCACCTATGGAAAAATCATTGTGTTTCCATCTAGTTGAAGGTTAATTATTATAAATGCCTTTGGGAAAATTATTTTCTTTCTTTTTCCAAATTGAGGCACATTTTCCTTATGATAATGCTTATAACCATGTTTAGGAAAACCATTATCTCTATCCACTCAACGGGGGAATGTTATTATCATACCAATGATTCTAAATACCCATGGGAAAATCATTATTTTCACTTTGATGATTATAACCACCATTAGTCAAATCATTCTCTTTTTTCCCTAAGCCTTTTCTAATAATTATAACCACTTTGGGGAAAATTATTACCTTTCTTGTCCCACATATGTCGATGATTATAACTGTAAATGGGTAGATCATCTTGTTTATCTACCCTAATTAGGGAATATCCATATACTAATGATTATAACCACATATGAGAAAATCAATCTTTTCCATCCATCATTTCATCTTTTTATTATAATCATTCCCTCCTTTTAAATGACCAATTATTGGCCCCTTTGCCAACCGCTCCTTCAAGGGAGCACCTAAAGTTCATCAATTTCCATTAAAGTAATAAGAATACATGATATTTTCATTATTTTAAAAGATGTTACTATGCTTAGAGATTTAAAATACCTTCCCAAATAGGGGCAAACTATAAACACCTAAAACTAGCCATCAATTGCCTTTAACTAGACTTTAGATAGATTCTTACCAACCTTTATGAATTAAGACTAGGAATCATTAAACATCCCAAATTAGCTTGTGCATCATTAATCTAAGATTATAATAATGTTGAAACATACCTAATTTGGGTATCCTATTGTATGCAATCATAACCTCTCACAGATTCATCTCTAAGCACCCTGTGACATCACAACATGCAATTTGGCCTATGGACCTATTAAATGGGGAACATGGACATAAAATCAAATCTTGGAAATTCTAAAAGAATAATCATAATTAATTAAAAATTTAAATAAAATTAAATGTTTAGTTTAATTATCCATGTGTAATTAATGAATTACTAAAAAGGGAAATTTAAAAATATGAAATATCCTAGAATTTCATGATTACCTTTTGTTATTTATCAGTCCTTTGGAAAATATCTCAAAATATCTCTTTTTGGAAACCCATGCCTATTCATTAAAAAAAATGAGTAATTGATACCTTTCAACTCTACTAGGTTAGTTTTGACTCACTTAGGATAGGTTTGAACCCATTCCATGTATAAACTACACCTTAACTCACCTTGGGTTGGGGTTAGTTCTTAAGCTTATAAATACAACTCATTACCTATTGAAAAGAGCACTTAAAAATTGTAGAGTTATAATATAGGTGTTGTACCATGGTTTATATCCACAATGTTATAGTGCCAAAATATTGAGCCAAGCTAGATCAAGTAAGTATAATCCATATCAATCCACAATGGTTCCAAGGAGAGAAGGAACAAAGAAAACTCCATTTTCCAAAGACTCTTTGAGCACAAACTGAGCAAGCCACACAATGAATCATTTAGAGTATTTAAGGAATTTAATAAATGTGTTTGTCTTTTCCATTTTAGTTGCATTTTTAATTGGTTTTGTTCATTAAGATCCTCCTATTAGTGAGGCTTAAAGATGTTAGCATGTTAGTGTGTTCATTTTGAGTTTTTTTGCTTAAAATATCACTTCATCTAACCTCCTCTCTACTGTCAAATTCTTATGATCACACCAACTATCTAAAAATGCCAAATTAAATATAATAAAATATGGACGACTTTGTAAAATTGAAGGTGTTTGATGTCTATACAATAATTTTATATTAAATACACTCAACCATTATAACATATATCACTGTGCCTACTTATAAACCATTATTTTATGCAATATTATGAACTTAGTAATATGTGTAATTCTATAATATTGTCTCATTAAATTTATAACCCTATATTTACTTTCAACACTAGGCTGACCTGTAAATAGGAATGGAAAATATGGGTTTATTTGAACCCAACCATCCCCCCTAAGTGGATGAGTGATACTTATGTCTATATTAATTTTAAGACTTATCAAGATACATGTAGTTCTCATAGTTAACTGTATGTGTGAAATAATTATCTTATAGTATGGATGAAACTTATAACTTAGATTTTAACACTTCAAAATATGCCAACATGACTTTGATTATATGATATAGACTTGTTTTAAAATATTCCTTTCAAGAGTTTCTAGTTTTTAATACTTAGTGTTTTTATACACAATGTGTAAATGCATAAACAAACTTCTGGTCAATGTTAGATATATGATTGATATATGTGAATAGGCTTAGAACTAGTGTGTATAAAAAATTGCCTCTATGGGTAAATTGTTTTGAAACTAAAATACAAAATTTATTGGGTTAATCATAAGAAAGATTTAATTTTAGTAAAATAATAATTAAATTAATATGGATAAATCTAGTTTGGGTAAATGGTTTGAGGAAACTAGAGTTGTCTGACTATGATGAGAGACATCATAAAATAAGGAAATATGATTTGGTGATGAAACTATAGTTTGATTAGGATAATAATAAAATTAATCACAAACTAGTGAATTCCTATATATTAATAATATAAAATAGATATGTATGGGTCCATGTATGGTGAATGGTTAGTAAAGAGTTTGGTAAAGATTGATGTATGTACTCACAATTCATGAATGGTAACAATAGGTTAAGGCTGAAATTTCTAAGTTTCTAATATCAAATTTATGTGTCTAAAAACTCCCCTATTTTATTATGGTATTAAAAATTGTATATTAAAAAACATAAATAAATTTCATACTTGTTTAGGAAAAGCTATAATAAAAATTTGAAAATTAGTGTCCATATATGATATGAAATCTAAAGTAAAATAGATCAATGAAACATCTGATATTTAGAGAGTAATTAAGGAGTATATATGTAAGTATGATAACTATGTTACCTTATTAATTAATGGATATTGGGTTTATTATTCCCTAAGGTGAGTGCCATTTTGTAAAACATGGTCTGGGAAGATAAATGACCTAACCCTCATGAAGATGGAGAATTTATTTGAGAGACAAATAACCTCAACCACACTCTCATTTAACTAATATTTAACTTATATTAGGTATAATATAGAAAGTATTTACTACCATAATAGGTTAAATGTAGAGGTATAACCCCAAAAAATGTTCATATGTAAATTTGAATAGACTAAATCAACTAGTGTAGACATTTTAGATTTAGATTATTTCCTTCAGTACCAACTTGAAAAAAAAGTAATTGCATAAAAAAGATCGATGCCCCCATAATATAATCCAACCATCCAAATATGATATATAATTCCATGAAATTATGTGTTATTCCTCCCCCAATATGATAATTTGAAAAATGTTTCACTCATGTGCTTATAAAATGTCTACACATGCCCTCAAATCTGTCTCAATCTTTATATATATATATATATATATATATATATATATATATATATATATATATATATATATATATATATATATATATATATATATATATATATATATATCATAATCTAAAAATATATGATAATTTGTATAAATTTGAACCCTTTTAATATTATAATATGTCCCAAAATTAGAGTTATCTATGTATAGAGTCATGAATCTCTATGCCAAACCCACTAATATGTCCAAATTTTTAGGTGAAGAATGTTTCTAGAGATACTCATCTCAAAAGAAAAGAGTTATATGCATCATGTTGTGAACTAGTAATTTGAAATAGAAGGTAGGTTAATCTTGTGTTAGTCTCATAACTAAAGAAATGAACACATTATATTCCTAACACCTCTAGCCTAGACACTAGGGAGAGCTTAGGAATAAAAACTAAATGAAATCACAACAAAAACATAAAATACATAAATATTTTACCTTCCTTAGAGATCCAAATGTATTTGTTGAATGACTTACTCAACTTGTGCATTAATAAGTCTTAATCAATAGAGGTTTCTTGGTTCCTTCTCTCCTTGGCACCTTGGCTTGTGATGTTACTTGGATTAATAGTTTGGCATGGTAACCTTACTTGAAAAGTATTTAGGTATTATAATACTAAATAAAAAAAGTTTTTTGAAGATATTTGAGCATAATAAATTTGCACCAAAATAGCTTATGGTTCAATAGGCAAGGCCTTGTATTTATAGGCTTAGTAATTAGCTATTTCCTAATGTGAGTTAAGATTGAGTTTAGGATTGGAATGGGTTCAAACTAAACCTAGGTGTGTTGAAAATAACTCTAGTAGAGTTAATAGTTATCAAGTAATTATTATTTTCAATTACTAGGAATGGCTCTCAAATTAAATATTTTAGGATATTTTCAAAGAGCTTGACAACTCATAAAGGCAATGATGAAAGGCTAGGATATTTTTAATTTTTGAATTTGATTTTTTAGATATTATTTAATTTATAATGGATGATACAACTAGGAATTTAATCATATTTAGATTTTTAATTAAATTTGATTAGCCTTTTATCTCTTTCAAGTTTTAACCAAGTGCGTAAGTGCCCCACTTAATATGTCCATAAGTAAAATTGATAGTTCTGATGTCTCAAAGTGATTAGAGATGAATAATTAAGAAGTTATTATTGCATACAATAGAATATACTGATTATGGATGTATCAACATCATTCTAATATTTGATGAATGATGCACAAGAAAATTTGGGGTGTCTAGTGATTCCTGGGCTTAATTTATAATGGTTGGTAGGAATCGGTCTGAAGTCTAGGCAAAATCCATTTGTGACTAGTTTTAGGTGTCTATAATTTTCCCTTGTTTGGGAAGGAATTACAATTTATATGAATAGTAACATCTTATCAAATAATTAAAAGGTCCTATAAGCCTACTACTTCAATGATAATGAATGAGCCTTGGATGTCCCCTCGAGGGAGCAATTGACAAAAATGGTCAACGATCGGTCCCTTGAAAGAAGGAAAATGATGGGACCAAAAGGATAAAATGGGGTGTAAAATACTAATTTACCCATAGGTGGTTATAATCAGTGGCATATGGAGCTACCCTAGTTGGGTGGACAAATAAGATGATTTTCCCATAAGTGGTTATAATCATCGACATAGTTGGGATAAAAAAGGGTAATGATTTGCCTAAAGATGGTTATAATTAGTGAAAATAGGATTAGGGTAACAAGATAATGATTCTTGAAAGGAGTTTATAATCATTTAAAAGGGAAAACAATGATTTTCCTACATGTGGTTATAATCATTGGTAGGATAAAAACATACCCCAGTTGGGCAGATAAAGATAATGGTTTACCCAAAGGTGATTATAATCATTATAAAAATGAAAAGATGCCCTAGTTGGTAAAAATAAGGATAATTATTTTCCTAAAGGAATTTATAATCATTAACCTTGAGATAAATTGAAACATAATGATTTACCGATATGTAATTATAATAATTGGCATTACAAGTGAAATGTTACATAATGATTTACCTAGAGGTAGTTATAATCATTAGTACCTTGATGATAACAAATTGGTACAAAGGACAAAGATGGATTTGGGAAAAATCCTAGTATGTAAATTCACGTCCTAACTATCAAGGATTAAAATTCTTTCATGATTTAATTACTCTATATGGAGAATGATTTAGACTGGATCAAGAATTTTTTAAGTGCCAAGGAGTAGTAATGCGGTCTCATTGCTTGTAAAATTTCTCAAAAGGATTTTTTCTATAGCATGTTATGGTAGGAATTATGATTTAACACCATGATGAATTAGTCAAAATATGTATAAGGACTAACATGCAATCTAGTAAATAATCAAAAATAATGCACTAATGATAAAAACCATGATGACAATATTGATAATGTTGACATATGGATATGAATGGATTCAAGAATAATGTGCAAGGAATCACCTAGTGAACACACATAAACTAAATCAAGGCACAAAAAAAAGAAAAAAAACATGAAAATAAGAAAACAAACAAAAAGATAATACATCAAGAACTAAAAAATCAAACAAAACACAATAAAGAGAACAAAAGAAAATAAACACATCAGTGGTTAATCATAATGTTAGTGAAAATAAATAATAAAAAAGACAATGAAAAATACCCATAGGATATAAGAGATAATTAATAAAACAAATAAAATGGGGGAATAGAAGAAAAGGAAAGGGGTGGCTGAGTTGGATTCAGATGCACTAGGCAAGTGGACATTTCCTACATAGTTTCATGGATGCAAGGTCTAATATAAACTTTAGGAAAAAAGTATTTATTCTAGGAAATGGGATAAAATAAAATGATGATAAGAAAAATTGATGATTCTTTGGAGTAATTTGGGAATGGGATCACAAAATGGTGAAAGCATGAGATGAAACTTGGCAGTCATTAAAATATCAAAGCTAAATACATAATGCATAAAAATATAAACTCATAAAATAGAAAGAGCATACGGCTTAGGCCAAATAAGGATGGGGAAAATAAAAGAAAAGTGGTTTCTTATGAAATAGCTATGGGTCATACAACCCTTAAGGCAAAGAAGTGGTTGATTTTTATGATTTTTTTAGATCTATTTCAAATGTTTTTGGATTGTTTAGAGCATTACGAGATACTAACAGGTCCAAGTTAAAAAAATGATGAGAGCCTTTGATGCAAGGGCATCTTATAAGGACCCCAAAGATGTTAAATTTTGTCTAAGTTAGTCTATTATGTGTTTAATAAGTTCTATATATCTTGGAAGTTCATAGGTGGAGTTTAGACAATTATAAGGTGCATAAAATTTGAATTCTAGTTTTCCCGCCAAAACCTCCTTTTGAAAAATTGAGCCTTATCAAGAATTATTTAAGGATTTTTTAAGTATGTGTAAAGGTGAAAATATGTATTCAATATTTTTACGGGTTTTGGACACTATATTAAGTCCACTAGATGTTTATTAGTCTATGGTTATGTTCCATATAGTCATATTGTGTAAAAAGCAAGTAAATGCAATGTAAGCAAGAAACCTCTACATGGGAAAAGTGGCCAAGATTAAGTTATGCATACTTTTATGAGTGTAAGATTTAGTTTTGTTTTGATATACTCACATTAAATTTGAATTATATTCATAGAGGGATAGACAAAAATTTTATGATGGAAGTTTGGTTTGTTTTGTAATCTCTATTGTTAAATGAATGAATTCATACCTCTATTATGAGGTTATTATTCATGTTGTTATCTGCATATGTTTATTGATGAATAAGTGAGATTATAAATGGTTTATAAAATTCTAATGAAATAATAATGCATTTTTTATGGAGATAATACTTTGAAGGAATTAAAGAAAGAAATACCCTGTTCTTGAGGGATTAAGGTACAAACCCTATTTAGATGTTATATCTATTATTGCTAACTATAGGTGCTTTGTTGATAAAGAATGACTAAGTGATTGCATCCTAAAATGTTTAAAAGATAATATATGTGATTTTTTTCCTATTATGAGGACAATTTTCAAGAAATTGTATGAAAAAAATTTGGTGTTCAGGTATTATCATAAATAGACCCCTATTATATGGTGAGATTCTATAATTACAGACCAATCTTATCAAGATGGTTAATAATGAATGTTAGTATATTTTATTTCATGTTTTTTAAGTTGGATTTGGAGTGTTTTAAGGTTAAAAAAATCATATTTGATAAATAAACCTTGTAAGTAAAGGCATATCTAATTCTAACCCTATTTCCTGTAGTAAATGTTGTCAAGAAGGACTGTGTATTGATTTATTGAAAGATATGATTAAAGAATAGACTTGAAAATGATCTAGGATGATTTATTAAGTGTGATGGAATACAGTAAGTGTTTTTATATCCTTTGGTTTTATCAATAACATGCTATGAGTTTTCAAACCTTGAAACAAACTTGTAGGATATGTATTTTCCTATACAGTTGAGACATTCGGAGTCAGAAAACCATGATAGTAGATAGGAAAGTGGAATAAAATTTTTGTATCAATTTCATGAGTTAATGTATACCTAATTAAATTATTTATAGTATTTTCAAATAATCACAATTATCACAATGGAATTATATTTTCTCTTGAGCTGAGATAGGCACCAAAAAGCCCTAAAGTAGGGTTTATGAGATATAACCAATTCTAACCATCCAAAATTCATGAAACCTAGTGATCAAAAATGTTTTGATATAGGTCAAGATATTTATGAGTTTCTAAGGTTATACCATATGTTTTTATACTCATATAGAGGATTTTTTTAAAACCAAACCTAAAGAGGCCTAATAGGCCTAACAAAAACCTAGAGAAAGCTTAAAGACTAATCAAAGGGAAGATTTGGGTCATGAAAGTTTCTATAAGGCTAAAGGAAGATAAAGGGTGTTTTAATAAAGTGTTATATTTAAAATTAATGATGGTATAGATCTCTACATAGCTAATAAGCCCAAAAATAAGGCTAAAAGGTCCATAAAAATAATAGGTAGAGTTGTGAAAAAGGGTGAATTGAGACTTGGAAAGTGTTGGAGAGCTATTGGTTGAGAAGAGAGGATTTTTGAGACATATATGATTAGGATATAGATTTTGGAAACAATGAAATTTTTTAGGTGGACCTAAAAACCAATGCTAGAACAATGAACCAAGAGACCATTGTCAAAGGAAGTGGACTTAAAAATAAGGTTTAGTATAATAACTTGGTATATGATCTACACCATTTTGGTATCATAGTGAGTAAAATATTCATATAATATTTTGAAAGGATTGACATCATGTGTTTTGAAGTGAAGTACATGATAAGGAGAACCAAGAACAATGTTCCACTGAGAGAGTTATCAAGGATGAAGATTTGGTCAAGCATGTGGTGGACCAAGTGACATAGTTGATTGCTCCATTGATTATGAGGATGGAGGTTATTGAGGATGTTTTCATAAATAGAGAAAAAAGAGTAGTGATAGAGAGAGAAGAATAAGAAATAAGTCAGCAAGTTCAAATAGCACTTGTGTAACCAAGACTAAGTGAGAGAGGAAATGAAGAGGTGGTTCAAGATAGACCACAAGTGCATGAAAAAATAGTTAAAGAAGGCATGGGAGTAAAAAAGCATGCGAGGGAGATTAGACCATTTGCATGAAGTAGGTTGAGAAGGGATGAAGGTCCTATGAGAAGTGGACCAAGACAAAAAATTTCAGGGACAATGTTGGCAATGCCATACAGAGGGACATAGGGTAGTAGAGTGTCCAATGAATATGAGCATAAGTATGTAGAAATAGAGTACAAGAGAGGTGAATGAGGAGAGAAGGAAAGAAATAAATGAGTCTTTACTCATGAGAAGAATACTATTATAGTCGAGAAAGCAAGTCAAAGAACTAACCCAAAGAAGATGTATATTCAAAAGTAGGTGCAAAACAAGAGGTAAGGTTTGTAATTTAGACATTGATGGTGGAATCACTAACAATATTATGTCTTTAGAGATGGTGCAGAAGTTAGGCTTGAAGAGAATGACACATCCACAACCATACAAGGTTACATGGGTTTAAAAGGGACATCAAATCCTAGTAAGTGAACAAAGTTGGGATGAATTCAAGATAGGAAGATATATAGACAAAGTATTGTGTGATATTATGCCTACAGATGTTTGTCATTTGTTGTTAGGGAGACCATGGTAGTTTGATACACATGTTATTCATGATTGATAAGCCAACACATATACCATCAAGAAATATGGATATATACATATACTTGTCCCATTAAAGGGTGAATAAGAAAGAAGAGATGAGAGGATAATGATGATGACAACAAGGGAGTATTGGAGAAAAGCTATGGAGAATTTAGGTTTGGTTAAAGCATCAAAGGAAGAAAATAGCATAAGTTGTCCTGAGTTGGTTATAATAAAGAGTTGTGAGTCCACAAAGATGGACATAATAAAATTTGAATAATAATGCAAGGTGATAGTGAAGAATCTTCAAAAGAAGGAAGACATAGCACCTAGGAGAGTGCTCAAGAAAGAGGAAAGACAAAATAAGAAGGGTAATCAAGCCTTTGAGAGAGAAGACAACATAATTTTACTATAAATTATAGTTAATATGGATGAGTAGTGGTTTGGAAAATACACTAAGCAAGTGAAGAAGATGGAGATTGAAATGTACAATGAGGTATCCTAATAGAGAACCATGAATGAATCCATATTTTATTTCTAATGAGTTGATTTTTGATATAAATGTAGATAAGTATCAAATAGCCAAAAAAATAAATGGTTAACAAACTCAAATTTTTTAGAGAGATTTTTGAACAAGGAAAGGATATCAAAAAGTTAGGTAATATGCATTAGTCACATGAAGAATAGTTAATTTATTTCCAAGATAACCCCATAATAGTGATAAATCAAGGATATGAGATAGTGAATATGAACACAAAACCCTTGCATATGAATGAAATAGGGATAAATCATAGTGGTGTTACACAAAAACAAAGTAAGAGATTCCATAAGCATGTGGCATGCAAGGACCAAGAACAAGTTGTATGTGATGTGAATTGGATAGAACATGAAGCATATATGAATAAAGAAGAGTGCATACTTGTAGTAGTGGTTGATTATGGAGATGAGGAGAATATTAATTATTTTTCAAAGGAGGAAAAGTGGTATACACCTCTAAACCAAGAAGAAGATGGAAACAATTATATTTCCCTTAATACTGTTGTTTTATATGTAGGTATGTTATTTAAGGAGTTGAAATAAATAAGGACTAAATGTGAGGCCTAGAAACATGTTCACCTATATGAGAGGAAAATAGAATATGATACCTTCTATAAGGAGGATCATTGTATTCAATAGGAGCATATGCCAAGTGCATCACCAAACATACGACAACATTTCTTTTTAGCTTGGTAGTATTATGAAGGGGCATCCTATAAGGACCCCAAAGATGTTCAATTTTGTCTAAGTTTGTATATTATGTGTATAATAATTTATATAGGTCTTAGGAAGTTCATAGGTTGAGTTTAGATAGTTATAAGGTGTATAAAATTTGAATTCTAGTTTTTCTACCAAAACCTTTTTTTAAACATTGAGCCTTGTCAAGCATTCTTCAAGGACTTTTTATGTATGTGTGAAGGTGGAAAGATGTATTCAATATGTTTATGGTTTTTGTAAAATATATTAACTCCAATATATGTTTATTAGTCTATGGTTATGTTTCATATGGTCATATTATGTAAAAATCAAGTAAATGCAATGTAACCAAGAAACCTCTACATGGGAAAAATGGCCAAGATTTAGTTATGCATCATTTTAGGAGCATAGGTTTTAGTTTTAGTTTGATATACTCACATTAAATTTGAATTAGATGCATTTATGGATGGATAAACTTTGTCTGATGGAAGTTTGGTGTGTTTTGTAATCTCTGTTATTGAATGAATGAATTCAGACATCTATTTTGAGGTTATTGCTCATGTTGTTGTCTAAATATGTTTATTAATGAATAAGTGATATTATAAATGGTTTAAAAAATATGAATTAAATAATAATTAATTTTTTATGGAGTGAATACTTTGAAGAAATGCAAGAAAAAAAGACCCTGCTCTTGAGGGATTAAGGTACAAACCCTATTTAGAGGTTATAGTTGTTGTTGCTAATTGTATGTGCTTTGTTGATAAAGAATGATTGAAAAATTACATCCCAATATTTTTTAAATACAATAATTTTTTTTTTTCCTATTTTTAGGACATGTTTCAATAAATATTATGAAAGGCATCTGGTGTTCAGGTATGATCGTAAATAGACCCCTATTGTATGGTGAGATTCTCTAATTGTAGACCTATCTTATCAAGATGGTTATTAATGAAGGTTGGTATACTATATTTCATGTTTTTTAAGTTGTATTGGGAGTTTTTTAAGGTGATAATACTAATATTTAACAAATAAACCCTGTAAGTAAAGGCATCTTTAAATCTGACCCTATTTCCTGTAGTAAATGTTGTCAAGGACTATGTATTGATTTATTGAAAGATATTATCAAAGAATCAAATTTAAAATGATATAGAATGATTTTTTAAGTGTGATGGAATCCATTTAGTGTTTTTATAACCTTTTTTTATTATAAACATGTTATGATCTTTCAAACGTTGAAATAGACTTGTAGGATATGTATTTTCCTTCATAGTTGAGACATTTAGAGTTGGAAAACTATGACATTAAATAGGAAAGTGGAATAAAATGATTGGATCAGTCGCATGAGGTTAATACAGACCAAATGAAATTATTTTTATTCTTTAAAACTCATCACAATGATCACAATGGAATTATATGTTCTCTCAAGCTGAGATAGACACCAAAAAGCCCTAAACTAGGGTTTGGGAGATATAACCAATTCTAACCATCCAAAATTCATGAAAATTGGTGATTATAAGTGTTTTGATGTAGGTCAATATATTTAGGATTTTATAATGTTGTAACATATGTTTTATTACTCCTATAGAGTATTTTTTGAAAACTAGACCTAGGGAGGCTTAATATGCCTAATAGAAAGCTAAAGAGAGCTTAAAGATTGATCAAAGGGAGGATTTGGGTCATGAAATTTGTTAGAAGGATAAATAAGGATAAAGGATATTTACATAATGTGTCACATTTAAAATTGGTGAGGGTATGTATATGTACATATCCAATAAGCCCAAAAATAAGGGTAGAAGGACTATGAAAAGAATAGGCAAAGTCATGAAGAAGAGTGAATTAAGACTTGGAAAGTGTTGGAGAGTTGTTGGCTAAGAAGAAAGGATTGTTGTGACATATATGATCATGATAAACATTATGTAAACCATGAAAATTATTAGGTGGACCTAAAAACTTGTCATATAAAAATGAACCAAGAGAACCATTGTTAAAGGAAGAGGACTTAGAAAAAATGTTTAGTGAAATAACATGGTGTATGATTTGCATTAAACTTCAACTTAAAAATATTTCATGTAAAATGGTGAGAGAGAGGTAAATGGGTGACTAATCTGACCTTAACATGAATTGAGTGTTGCCTACATAGTCTCAGGATGGGAACTCAAGTCATTATAGTTATACCTTATAGTACAGGAATATGACTAGGTAGCAACAAATTCATAAACTAGGGAAAGTAAGCAAATGACACAGTACATCATAGGAATGGTAATGTGGTAATTCAAGGCATGATAAAGATGTTTTTATCAATTTTCTCATATGAAGTTATAATTAATAAATAATGACATAGGTTAATGATACTAATTTTCCCATAGGAGGTTATAATTACTAACATAATGGTAGTACTATAATTTTCCTAAAAGTGGTTATAATTAGTATCACGTGAATGGAATGAAACAAGGAATGAAGGATGCAAATTCGAAACCACTATCATACTACTCTAAAAATGGTTTTTGTCTAGAATGTTGAATCAACTATTGAAACTTTATCTAAATGCCATCACTAAAGGTGTCCGAAGAATAATGGAACAAAACCAAGGTCAAAGGGTTAGGTAAGGAGGGTAAAAACAACTCAGTTAATAGGGAAAGATATGGTATAATGGTACATGGTATGGTACAAAGAATAATGTCAATATTATGATATATTATAAAAGTGCCTCATAGATAATATATAAAGTCTCTCAAGTGAAGTAATACTTGAGGTATATAATGTTCATCAACTCATCAAGTTCATCCCCATCTGGTGTAGTGAGTATGTGTACTCTAGATCCATAATTTTTAACAATGATATAAGGACCCATCTAGTTAGGTTTGAACTTTACCTTGTGTTCCTTCTCAACCATGGTATTCTATTAGTTTTGTTTGAGAATAAGGTCACCAAAATTGAATTCTCTATGTTTGATGCATTAGTTGTAGTGGATATGAAGTCTATAAATCTATGATTGAAGGTTGTTGATAACAACCATGCATTTTTCATCAAGTAACTCCAACTCTTGTAGGTGATCTACTCGATAAAGTTTATCATCGAGAACATGTTTCAGTAAAATGCACAAAGAAAGTAACTTGAACTCAATAGGAAGAATGACCTTAATTCCATACTAGGGAATATGGAGTGGTTCCTATTAGGGTATGGTAATTTGTACAGTATGCCTAGAGGGTAGGGAATATTTGGAGGTGCTAGTTGTGACCAACATCATTGATAATATTTTTAAGGATGTTGAAAATGGTTTTATTGGATGATTATACTTGGCCATTATCTTGTAGGTAATAGGTGGTAAAAAAATGTTGAGTAATGTTATAGTCATCACATAGTGATTTGAGATCCTTGTTCTTAAATAATCTACCATTATTAGATATAATGTCGGATGGGATACCATAGAGGCTATTGAGATGGTTAAAGATAAATTTGGAAATTTGTTTTCGAGTCACATAAGTGAGGGGTATAGCTTCAACCCACTTAGTGAAATATTTGGTAGTGGTGAAGATGTGTTTATGGACATCAGATGATGTTGGGTTAATATTACCAATGAGATCAAGGCCTCATATAGAAAATGGCCATAACATAAGCATTGGTTTGAGTGCTTTGGTTGGGGCATGAATAATATTGGTATACCATTGACATTTCTCACACCTTTTAATGTAACTAGATGCATCTACATCCATAGTGGGCTAATAATACCTAGTACATAAGAGATTTTTGGATAGGATGAGCCCACTAGTGTGGGTTACACATACTCATTCATGCACTTAATATAACACTAATGTTGATTATATTGAATTTAAATTACTAAGTTGATTTCCATCAAATCTATGATGATAAAGGGTTGGTCTAAGTAAGGTATAATGTGTGGATTGGTGGGTAAGGGCCTTTTGTTATTTGCATGATAGGTCTAGTGGCATAATTTGGTCATGAAGGTACGTAAAAAGATTTGAATACCATGTAGAGCTAGGAGAAAAAATATCAAAGATCATTATGATAGTTGAAGTTTCATGAGCTAGTGATAGAAGATTTTCAATAAGGAATTGATATTCTTATACCTTGTTGGTATGATGAATCATAAATCCAATGGTGGCTATGGCATACACTATTCTATTACTATCCCTTTGTATGTGTTCAAATTATAATCAATAATCTATTGTTTGAGAGTCTCAATCAAGGCCTTGTATGTCACTAACTTATCATCCTTGTTCTAAAAGTGATATGTAACCTGATTGATGATCAACTAAGAATCACCATAAAGATTGAGATACTAAATACTCCATTGTACTACCTATCAAATCCATTTAATGAGTGCTTCATATTCAGCCATGTCTTTGGTATGACGAAATATGATAAAAAATGATTTAAGGATAAGATACCCCTATGGTGTAATAAACAATAGGTCAGCCCCCAATCCATGTGTTTTAAATGATCCATCAAAATATAGATTATAGTGTTGTTACCAAAGAGGTGTTTCAATTATGGTCATAATGAGCTCATTTGTAATTGAAATGTTATAGGTTTTATACCTATAAGGGGAGCTTCAACAATATAATCTATATGTACTTGTCCCTTTATAGATTTTTGGTTGACATATTCTATCTTGAAATCACTGAGAAACCTGATCTATTTATCCATATGAAATTGTAAAGTTGTCTTGGATAATATATACTTAGGTGGATCTACTTTTGAAATGATCATGGTCTTTTTGTTTAACATGTAATGCCATAGTTTATGAGCTATAAAGACCATAGCTAAACAAGATAATTTATGAGCTACAAAGACCATAACTAAACAAGATTTTTTTATGGGCATATAATTGTGCTCATATGTGACTAGTGTAAAACTTAGATAGTACATAACATGTTTTTTTACATTATCATCATGTTGAGATAAAACTATGACTAGGGCTTTATCTATGGCTGATAGGTATAATAGGAATGACTTTCCTAGCATAGGTGGTAGTAAAATAGGTGAATTGGTAAGATAGTCCTTAAGGTTCTAAAAGGATATTTGGCATTCATCATCCTAATGAAATGTGACACCTTTCTTCAATAAGTGTGTAAATTTATGAAATTTGTTGGCCAACTAAGAAATGAAGCATCTGATAGACTAAATCTTGCCCTAAAAACTATAGAGTTGGTTCAAATTGGAAGGTGGTGGTATCTTGGTAATGATTGTATTTTGGCTGGATCAACTTCGATGCCTCTATGAGACATAATGAAGCCAAAATATTTGTTTGATTTAACTCTAAAAACACATTTTTTAGGATTGAGTCTGACCTTATATTCATTTAGTCTCTTAAATATTCTTCATAGTTTTGTTGGATGATTGGTACTAGTCTTTGACTTTCACAGTATGTCATTGATGTACAAAATATTTGTTTGAATTAACTCTAAAAACACATTTTTTAGGATTGAATCTGACCTTATATTCATTTAGTCTCTTAAATATTCTTCATAGTTTTGTTGGATGATTTTTACTAGTCTTTGATTTTCACAGTATGTCATTGATGTAGTCTTCAACAATGTCATGCATCATATCATGAAATATAATGGTCATGACACTTTGGTATGTGGCCCTAAATTTTTTGAGACCAAATGGCATAACCTAATAATAAAACATTACCCATGGAGTGGTGAATGCTTTTTTATGTTGTTGTTTTAGTGAAATCTAGATCTGATTGTATCCTAAAAATTCATCCATTAGTGAAAGGATTTTGTACCCAACTATGGTGTCAACTATCATGTCAATGTTTGGTAGAGTAAATTCATACTTGGGTCAAGCCTTGTTTATATCTCTAAAATTAGTGAATATTTTGATTCCTTCTATCTTCTTATTGACTAGAATAACATTTTACATCCACTATGAATAGTTGATTAGTCAAATACATTTCACTTCTAAGAGTTTTTACAACTCTTTCTTTACTAATAAAACAATGTGAGGATGCATGTTGCATACTTTTTATTTCATAGGTTTGGCATCAAGATGTACAACAAGGTGGTGTACACCAAGGTAGGATCCAAACCTAGCATGTCAGAATAGGCCCAAGTAAATGTGTCAAAATGTTCCGTTAAAAGGGATGTAAATATGTCACATTCCTCCTCAATGAGGTATGCACCTAATTTGATCCTTGTCATATCATCTAAAGTCCTAATGTTGACTTATGTAGTGTCTTCTACAAGGAGAGTCAAACCATCTTATAGAATGGTTAACAAATAATTAAATTGGCTTGCAATGGAAAAGTATTTTATTTGGACTAGCTCTTCAAGTTTTCCTAGGCAAGATGACTTGAAATATCTTAATGGTAGGGATAGACATATGAAAAATACTATTATAAAATTTTGAATGATTTGATAAAAGTCATACTCTTAAGAACTAAACTCACACCCAAAAGAAAGTTCATTATTGGTGACCTCTTGAGATATGTTTTAGGAAGGTTGAGCACCCCCTTATAATGGTGCTTAAAATAGGTTTTCACTAGAAAACTAGCCTTTCTCTTTACTTTTACCTTGGTCTAAAAGTGCCTCAAAGAGGTTTTCTCTTTGGGATCTCAATGATTTATATATTTGTGTCTAAGGGTGCTCACCAATTATACAAAATAGGATATAGGATCTAGTTTGATTGAGCACCCTTGTTTATGGTCTCCCAACAAAACATTGTCTATTAGGCATAAAAAATTGCAAAAGGCCTCATCATTATCAAACCCATCTAAAAGCACAATGTATTCTTGTTGGTCCCAAGATATAAGTTGAGGGTGATATAGAGGAAGTAGATTATGTTGATTAATTGGGATAAGAGTAAAAATGGTATGGGTGTCAAATAGATTACTATTGGCCAAGTATTCATAAAGGTTGTGATTAGACATTGCTTCATTGCTGAGATCATCATCACTACTCATTGGCATTGAAACATGAATAAGATACATGAGGTTTAAATATGAGACCATAGGTTCCTTTATACTAAGTGATGGATATTGTCTCAAATGTACCCTATTGATTTAGCCTAAGGCATCCTCCTTGATAGGCATGATTTTTCATGATCCTTTTAGGAATGGGTTTTTGGAATTTGTGTAATAGTTAGCTAATTTGTCATTATATAACCAAGATTCATCATTTAAAAGTGGGTCATATTCTTGGCCAGTGGCCAATGTGAAAATTATAGTAGCTAGACTATGTAGTTTTCTTTTTCCCTTTTGTTGCCATTTTATGTAAGGTGGTTTGGATTTATGACTTCAATAAGACTTTGGTTTCTATGGAAGCTTAGAAATGTGGAATGTATCATGGGTCAAATATTATCTTGGGACATTAGCCATGATGGTAAAATTATTAGACATTTAAGAAGGTGGCATATGGGAAGATTAATCAAGGCTATTTGGGTTGATGCAATTGGCCTCTAGAAAGTCAACAAGTATTTCTTTCCCCTTGTCCTTTGTGGGAACTATATCTAAGCCAAAATGGTAGTTATAGATTTTATACTCAGTCTCCAAATGATTGAAATGTTTATATGGCTAAAAATTTATATGAATGGATACATCCATACCTGAATAAGAGAAATTGAGATATTGATTCATTTGAGCATTTTTCCTATTGTTGAGGTTTGACATTGATGTATTTATTGATGTAAAAGGTTTTCAATAAGGTCTTCATGAGGCATTTGATGAGTGTATATAAGAGAGAGTATATTGATCAGTATTACATTGATTATGATAGTATAATATATGATTGATATATGTTATTATGAATGCATGAGTGATGTGAAGGAAAACATGGAAGGTCCTTGCTATCAAAGTTGTCAAGTGTTTGAGACTTGTAGTATCTTAACCTTCAGGAAAGAATATTAAGGATGTATGATAGTGTTTAATAATATATGAAGTTTCTTGAATAAGTGATAGTGGTGGAGAGTGTATGGAAAGAGGCATTAATGTCAATTTCAAGGCATAATGTGGTTTATAGGTCAAGGTCTAAGCAAACAAAGAGAGAGAGAGTGTGTATGGCCTAATGGGGCATGAGGTTATATTTCCAAGGCAAGTATGAATAGATGATTATTTTAAAATTTATTATATGTTTCTTCAATCATGTTAAAAAATTTTGAATTCATGGTTTGCAATAAAAAGCATGAAAAGTGGTTTTAAGGTTTCTCGAGTACACAGAATGAAGGGTTCTCTACCAAAGAAGGTTTTTCTTGCTCTCATTAGCTTGTAAAACCTATGAATGGGAATGTAAGATATTCATGGTAGTTAGGGAAGGGTAATAACTCAAAATTATAAGAAGTTTTTTTATTAAAGGATTATGCTTTATGAATGACTATTAAGAATGGAAATAGGTTTAAACCTCTTAAAACCCTAATAAGTACCCAATGTGAAATATATTATAAAAAATAGTATATAATGGTATAAAATGAATATAAAAACTATTTGGGGTTTAATTAAACTCTCTTAATAACCTATAGGTATGATTTAGTTGTTAGGTGTGTGAGTAGATCCTATAAGAAAGTGAATATTTCTGGGAGATTTATTGTAACACATATAGTTGACCAATTCAAAGATTGAAAATAGATGGAAGATGAATTTTGAGATTCATGTTTAATTTACATCAATGATTTTTAATAGGTTATATCCATCAAGTATGTTAAACTAGTCATCTAAATTAGTCAGTCATTAATAGGCCTAATGGTGAAAATAGTGCGTAATCTAGGTAGTAGTGAGAAGGTGATTAGGGATGTGTTATCATGAAATAATGATGAAAACAAGTGCATAGAGATTTCATATAGAAATTTTAATAAATTTTAATGTTTATTTATAAGTTTTATAGGTCATTAGTTATAGTTAAAAAATTTCTCACAAGTTGACATGGCTGGTTTAGATGAGATAATGAGATGTAAGGTTATGAGATTGGTTTGAAAGACCAATATTACCATTTGACCATATTATATTTATATTTTTAAATGGTATAATTATATAATAGGATCATATACATGCATCATAGTTCATTTAATTTTTATATACATGTTTTGGAGGTTTGATTCACCATGATTGGTCTTTGAAGAAAACTGGCAGTTCTGAATGAGCACGTTGTAGGAGTATTTTTTAGTCATTTTTCCATGTGTAATGAATTATAATAAAATTTGTGAAGTTTTTGAGGTATTTAATGTTATATTAATATGATTTATTATTATTTTTGTGTGAATAAACATTGTTTTATCTTCATTTATTCAAGGCAAACCTTTGTATGTGTGTGAGGGCCTAATATAAACATTACTAATGGTATGCTTCAAGTGGTGATTGGAGCTTAAAAGTGTCATGGATGTAATATGAGATTATTATGGGTATATTTAAGTGGAATATGAATTTTTAATTCTATGTATGAATTTTTTATATGTTCCAAGGAGATCAAAGGGTAATGTGTATTAATGAAGGCCTAATTGAATTAGGTCTCCTTAAGGCCTAAAGAAGGATTTCATCTATTTGAGCTATGGATGACCTAATGTAATGATTGATTCATATTTTTGGAATTTAATAAGGCCTACTTTTTGGAAAATATAATTAGTATAGTGTTTTTTACCAATAGGTGTATGATCAAGATCCTAGTATAATAACAAGGATTAATAGGCCTAATTGATGAGTTAGAGAAGGTGTGGGTAAAAGTGAAGGACAAATAAATTTAAATAGATCAAATAGGTATTTTATACCATAATTATTTGTATAAAAACTATCATCAATATATAATATGGGTATTTTATATGAATATCAAGTTCATATGACCTAATCTGTCTTGAAGAAACTTAGTTGAGCAAAGGAGTCTAGAAGGCAATTTGAGAGGGATATAAGAGAAAGGAGAGCTGAAGAAGGTGATTATAATATACTATATGAGAAAAAATATATAATAAAGTTTAAAAAATTAATAATGTGAATGATTTTTTTCTAATTCATCTAAGGGGTTAGAGCCTTCTTACAAGTTAGTACTTGTTTAATTCTAGTTAGGTTAGTGCTTAGCTATTTGGGGTTGGTGCACTATGTGGAGTTGGTGATTCACAACATCATGATAGTTTGACTTATAATATTATAGTATAATTTCATGGATTATTTTGTTTTTTCCCTTTGAGGATTTCCCACTTATATGTGTG
Source organism: Torreya grandis (assembly GCA_037957365.1). Lineage (NCBI taxonomy): Eukaryota > Viridiplantae > Streptophyta > Pinopsida > Cupressales > Taxaceae > Torreya > Torreya grandis. The sequence goes on along the minus strand of JARHVA010004350.1, from coordinate 159,599 downwards.
TTTTGTGTTATGCTCATGTGAATGACTCTTTATGCATTGTTATATCTTTGTATTGCCTTGATGGTTCAATGAATGTTAAATTAAATATGAAAGAAACTTTTAAGAGATTAATTCACCCCCATCTCATTCATTGTTTTTTCCAAAAAATGGTATCAAATCCTAGTCCTTTGAATAAATTCTAATAGCTTGAAGGTGATCTTAAGAATCACAAGATGCCTAGTGATCAAAAAGAAGAAGACACCATATATGATGAAGTCTACTATGAAAGTAAAGAAGGAGAAACTAAAGTAGACATTGAATCTGAGATCATAAGTTCCATTGATGATTTTAAGCATTAGAAGAAGATTATAAAGGATCTCAAGAGTCATTTAGAAGGTATCAACATAAAGTTTAGATGAACAAAAGTTGAGTATGACCAGTTGAATACAGATCTAGATTCCTTGAAGGTTGAGCATGAAAATCTCATAGATAGGATGGGAAAGATTGAGAAAGAGAATTATAAGTTAAATAAATCCAAGAGTACTAATATGAAAATATCAATTAGGAATCCCAATGCAAAAAGGGATAAGTTATTATGGAACCATGGGAAAAGGAGTAATCAGTCAAGAGGTAAGTATAGAAATGTTGTTTGCTATAGTTGTTAGTATTCATAATATGGGACACATTTTAATATATATTATAATAGAGTTATAATGACCTCAGGATTTAATAAGATATATGAAACTCCTAGAGTGAATGATAAGGGTCAAATATTGGTATGAAAACCAAAATTAGCTAGGATTGATTATATTAAGACCAAGAGTCAAGATGGACTATTTATTAAGGAAGAACATAATGCTAAAGTGGATTATATGATATCTCATACTAACATTCACATTCAAGATGAAGGCATGAAATGGTATATAGATAGTGGTTTCTCAAGTCACATGATAGGAGATAAAAATAAGTTCATCTCTTTAAAGAAGAATTTTATAGGACCAGTAAGGTTTGGAGATAACTCAACTACCAATATAGTTGGCAAGGGTATCTTGAGTTTAGATAATTTGGGAAGACCAAGACAAAAATTTTGTTTTATATGGAAGGTTTGAAACATAACATATTTACTATAAGTTAAATGTGTAATCAAGGACACACACTAACCGTTCATGACAAAGGATGTGAGATAAGGAGAGCCAAATCAGGAATGATAATTACCAACGCTAGAAGGACTGAGAACAATTTATATGTCTTGAATGAGATCAAGAAGGAGAGATGCTTTATGATCAATATGGATGAAATTTAGCTATGGAAGAAAAGGTTAGGTCACCTAAACTTTGATAATCTAGTCAAGATAAGCACTAATAAGTCTATAAAGAACATGCCTAAGATCAATAAACCTATAAACATACTTTTCAAATCATTTCAACATGTTAAGCAGACTAGAAAAAGGTTCAAATACAAGGAGTATTCTAATACTAGACCCTTTAATTTAATACACACTAATCTCTATGGACCTACAAGAATTCAAATCATTTAATGAGATAACTACTTCATGATACTTGTAGATGACTACACAATAATGACTTGGGTAGCATTCTTGAGAGAAAATTTAGAATCTCTTGACAAGTTCAAGGCATTCAAGGCTCTTGTTGAGAATGAGAAGAATGGGAAGATCAAGTGTCTAATATCTAATATAGGAAGAGATTTTTGGTCTAAGGAGTTTGATGACATATGGGAGGTTCATGGAATTAGGAGACAGTTCTCAGTAGCTAGGAAACCTCAATAGAATGGGTTAGTGGAAAGAAAGAATAGGAAAATTTAATAGATGGATAGAACTATGATAATTGTGTTTATATTATCTAATGGATATTGGAAAGAGGTAGTAAGCACTTTATTCTAAATTTTTAATAGAGTATAGATAATTAATAATGGAAATAAGACTCCTTATGAACTATTGGAAAGGTAGACCTATTAATGTGGTAATAAGAAGTAAATTAGCCTGCAATAGAAAAGTCTTTTGTTTAGACTAGATCTTCAAGTTCTCCTAGGAAAGATGACTTAAAATCTCTAAATGGTAGGGATATCCATGTGACAAATGTTATTAAAAAATATTGAATGATTTGATCAAAGTCCTTATGCTCTTTAGAACTAAACTTGAACCCAAAAGCAATTTCATTAATGATGGCCTCCTAAGATATGTTTTAGGAAGGTTGATCACCCCCTTTTAATGGTGCCTATAATAGTTTTTCACTAGAAAACTAGCCTTTTTCTTTAATTTTTCCCTAGTCTAAAAATTCTTCAAAGAGGTTTTAACTTTGGGATCTCAATGTTTTCTTTATTTGTGTCTAAGTGTGTTCACCTATTATCCAAAATAGCCTACAGGATCTAGTTTGATTGAAAACCCTTGTTTATGGTCTCCTAATGAAACATTGTCTATTAGTCCTAAAATTTTACAAAAGGTCTCATCATTATAAAACCCATCTAAAAGCACTATGGTTTCTTGTTGGTCCCAAGATATAAGTTGATGGTGATATAGAGGAAGTGGATTGTGTCAGTTAATTGGAATAAGGGTATAAAAGGTATGGGTGTCAAATATATTAGTATTGGCCAAGTATTCATAAAGGTTGTGATCAGACTCTGCTTCATTTCCAACATCATCATCACTAATAATTGTCATTGGAACATGAATAAGATACATGAGGTTTAAATCTATGACCATAGGTTCCTTTGTATCAAGTGATGGATATTGGCTCAAGTGTACCCTAGTGATTTGGCCCAAGGCCTCCTCCTTGATAGGCATGATTTTCCATGATCCTTTTAGGAATGGGGTATTTGGAATTTATGTAAGAATTATCTAATTTTTCATTATATAACTAGGATTCATCATTTACAAGTGGGTCATATTCTTGGCCAGTGGCCATTGTGAAAATTATAGGAGCTAAAATATGTAGTTTTCCTTTTCCCTTTCATTTCCATTCCATGTAAGGTGGCCTGGATTTAGGACTTCAATAAAACTTTGGTGTCTATAGAAGCTTGGAAATGTGGAATGTATCATGGGTCAAATATTCTCTTGGGCTAGTAGCCATGATGGAAAAATTATCAGACATTTTAGGAGGTGGAATATGGGAAGATTAATCAAGGCTATCTAGGTCGATGCAATTGGCCTCTAGAAAGTCAACAATTATTTCTTTCCCCTTGTCCTTTTTGGGAGCTAGATCTAAGCTAAAATGGTAGTTATAGCTTTTATACTTAGTATCTAAATGCTTGAAATGTTTGTAGGGCTACAAATCTATATGAATGGATACATCCATACCTAAATGAGAGAAATTGAGATATTGATTTTGTTGATCATTATTCCTATTTTTGAGGTTTGGCATTGATGTTTTCATTGATGTCAAAAGTTTTCAATAAGGTCTTCATGAGGTATTTAATGAGTGTATAAATGAGAGAATATATTAATAAGTATTTCAATGATTATGAGAGTGTAATATATGATTGATATATGTTATTATGAATGCATGAGTGATGTGAAGGACAACATGGAAGGTCCTTTCTATCAAATTTGTCAAGTATTTGAGACTTGTAGTATCTTGACAAGGTATATGTATAAAATGCCTAGTCTTGTGCATGAAAGATCATGATGGCTTGGTGAAATGACTACACACAAGCATGAACAATTTTATGAGGTTGATTAATAATTTATATGATGCATTGGAACATTCATGAAAGTCTCAGGGTAAGTCTATAAGGGTAACACCTTTAGACTAGGTCTACACATAGACCACTCCTAGACCCTATCTAGCCTAATGAGACATCATGATTTGTTTTAAAGGAATATTAAGGATGTATGATAGTGTTTAAGAATTCATGATGTTTATTGAATATTTTATAGTGGTGGAGTGTGTATGGAAAGAGGCATGAAGGTCATTTTTAAGGCATAATGTGGTTTGTAGGTCAAGGTCTAATTAAGAAAAGAGAGAGTGAATGGCCTAATGGGATATGATGTTCTATTTTAAAGTAAATTATGGATATATGGGTATTTTTAGAGGTATTATATGTTGTTTCAATATTTTTTTTAAAATTTTGAATTCATGGTTTGCAAGAAAAGGCATGAAAAGTGGTTTTAAGGTTTTTTGAGTACATAGTTTGAAGGGTTCTCTATCCAAGAATGTTTTTATTGTGATCATTAGCTCATAAAACCTATGAATGAGAACTTAAGATATTAATGGTTATTAGGGAAGGTTCCTAACTCAAAATTCAAATCATTTTTTTATTAAAGGGTTGTGCTTTATGAATGACTATTAAGAATGGAAATAGGTTTAAACCCTCTTAAAACCCTAATAAGGACCCAATGTAAAAATTATTATAAAAAATATCCTATAATGGTCTCAAATGACTATATAAAATATTTTATTTTGAATTAAAATCTCTCAAGAACATCTAGGTGTGATTGTGTTGTTAGGTGTGTGAGTAGATCCTACAAGAAAGTGAATATTTCTAGGAGATTTATTGTAGCACATAGAGTTGACCAAGTCAAAGTTTGAAAATGGATGGAATATGAATGTTGAGAATCATTTACATGAATGTTTTTGGATAGATTTTATACCTCAAGTATGATAAACTGGTCATCCAAGTTAGTCAGTCATTAACAGGCCTAATGGTGGATATAGTAAGAAATCTAGGCAGTAGTGAGAAGGTGATTAGGGATGTGTTATCATGAAATAGTGATGAAACCATGTGCATAGAGATTTTTTTTGGACTTTTAAGACATTTTAATGTTTTTATAATTTTTTGAGGTCAGTGCTTATAGTGAAAAAAATTCTCACAAGTTGACATATCTGGTTTAGATGAGATAGTGAGACGTAAGGTTATGAGATTGGTTTAAAAGAACAATATTTCCATTTAACCATATTATATTTCTATTTGAGAATGGTATAATGATCTCATGGGATCATATACATGCATAATATTTCATTGAATTTTTATATACAATTTTTGGAGGTCTGAGTCACCATGATTGGTCTTTGAAGAAAATTAATAGTTCTAAAGGAGCAAGTTGTAGGAGTATTTTTGAGTCATTTTGCCATGCATAATGAATTATAATGTAATTGGTGATTTTTTTAATTCTTGGATGTTATATTAATATTATTTATTATCATGGTTTTGTGGATAAACATTGTTTTATATTCATTTGTTAAAGATAGACCTTTTTATATGTGTGAAGGCCTAATATAAACAATACTAATGGCATGATTCAAGAAGTGACTGGAGCTAAAAAGTGTCATGTATATAATATGATATTATTAGGGGTATATTTTAGTGTCATTATAAGTTTTAATTATGTGTATGAAGTTTTTAAGTGTTCTAAGGAGATCAAAGGGTAATGTGTATTACTGAAGGCCTAATTGAATTAGGTCTCCTTAAGGCCTAAAGAAGGATTTGGTCCATTTGAGATATGGAAAACATAATGTAATGAATTATTAATTTTTATGAAATGTCATAAGGCATATTTTTTGGATAATATAAGTATGAAAGTGTTTTTAGTTGACTAAGAGGTGTATGATCAAGATCTTAGTATAATAAAAAGGCTTAATAGGCCTAATTGATGAGTTAGAGAAGGCGTGAGTAAAAGTGAAGGATAAATAACTTTAAAGAGATGAAATAGGTATTTTAGACCATAATAATTTTTTATATAAACTATAATTAAGATATAATATGTGTATTTTATATGAATATCTAGTTCATATGACCCAATCTATCTTGAAGACACCTAGTTGAGTGAAGGAGTCTAGAAGGCAATTTGATAGGGATAGCAGAGATAGAAGAGATAAAGAAGATGATTATAATATATTGTATGAGAACCAAGGTATAATAAATTTTAAAAAATGAATTATGTGAATGAGTTGGTTCTGATTTATCTAAGGGGTTAGAGCCTCTTTGCAAGTTGGTACTTGATAAATCCTAGTTGGGTTAGTGCTTATCTAGTTGGGGTTGGTGCACTATGTGGAGTTGGTTATTCAAAAAATTGTGATATTTTGACTTATAATAATATAGTATATTTTCATGGACTAGTGTGTTTTGTTTCCCTTGAGAATTTCCCACTTATATGTGTGTTTTGTGTTATGTTCATGTGAATGAGTCTTTATACATTGTTATATCTTTGTATTATCTTGATGGTTTAAGGAATGCTAAATTACATATGAAAGAAAATTTTAATATACTGATTCACCCACCCACCCACTCATTCATTTTGTTTCCAATACTTGGCATCAAATCCTAGTCCCTTGAAGTAATTATAATAGCTTGAAGGTGATCTTAAGAAGCACAAGATCTGTAGTGATCAAAAATAAAAAGATAACATCTATGATGAAGTCTACTATTAAATTGAAGAAGGAGAAACTAAAGTAGACCTTGAAGCTGAGCTCAAAGTTCCATTGATAATTTGAAGAATTAAAATAAGAGTATAAAGGATCTTAGGAGCCATTTATAAGGTATCAACACAAGTTTTAGATGAAAGGAAGTTGAGTATGACCAGTTGAATAGATATATATATATATATATATTCCTTGAAGGTTGAGCATGAGAAGCTAATAGATAAGATAAGAAAGCTTGAGAAAGAGCATCAAAAGTTATAAAAATCCAAGAGTGTTAATATGAAAATACCAATTAGGAATCCTAGTGTATTAAGGGATAAGTTATCATAGAACCATGGGAAAGGAGTAATCAATCAAGAGGTAAGAATAGAAATGATGTTTGCTATAGTTGTCATAATATGGGACACATTTTAAGATTTTATTTTAATAGATATAGAAGGACCTCAAGATTAAAAAAGATATATGAAGCTCTTAGAGTGAATGATAAGGTTCAAATATTGGTATGGAAGCTAAATCAAGTTAGGACTAATCATATTGAGACCAAGAGTCAAGATGGACTATTTATTAAGGAAGAACATAATACTAACATGGATTATATGCTATCTCATAATACCTTTCACATTCAAGATGAAGGCATGAAATGGTATATAGACAGTGGTTTCTCAAATCACATGATAGGAGACAAAAATAAGTTCATTTCTTTAAAGAAGAATTTTATAGTAACAGTGAGGTTTGGAGACAACACAACTACCAATATAGTTGGCAAGGGTATCTTGAGTTTAGAGAATTTGAGAAGACCAAGAAAAGAAATTGTTGTATATGGAAGGTTTGAAACATAACCTATTTAGTGTAATTTAAATGTGAAATCAAGGACACACACACTAACCTTTCATGATAGAGGATGTGAGATAAGGAGAGGCAAATCAAGAATGATAATTACCAATGCTAAAAGGATTGAGAATAATCTATATGTCTTCAATAAAATCAAGAATAAGTGATGATTTATGATAAATATGGATGAAATTTGGCTATGTAACAAAATTCTAGGTCACCTAAACTTCGAGAATCTATTAAATATAAGCACTAATAAGTCTACGAATAACATGCCTAAGATCACCAAACCTATAAACATACTTTTCAAATCATGTCAACATGTTAAGCAGACTAGAAAAAGTTTCAAATCCAAGGAGTATTTTACTACTATACACTTAAATTTAATACACACTAATCTCTATATAACTACAATAATTCAAAGCATTCAAGGAGATAGCTACTTCATGTTACTCATAGATGATTACATAATAATGACTTGGGTAGCATTCTTGAGAGAAAATTTAGAAGCTCTTGACAAGTTCAAGGAATTCAAGGCTCTTGTTGAGAATGAGAAGAATGGGCATATCAGGTGTCTGAGATCTGACACAGGAGGAGATTTTTGGTCCAAGGAGTTTGATGACATCTGGGAGGTTCATAAAATTAGGAGACAGTTCTCAGCAGCTAGGAAACCTTAGTAGAATGGGTTAGTGGAAAGAAAGAATATGATAGTTTAATGGATGGATATAAATATGATAAATGATTTTATATTATCTAATGGATATTGGAGAGAGGTATTAAGCACTTTAGTCTAAATTATTAATAGAAGATGGATAAGGACTAATGTCAATAATACTCCTTATGAACTTTTGGAAAGTTGGACCTGTTAATGTGGTACACTTTAGAGTGTTTTAGAGTAAATGTTTCATCAAAAGAGATGATGAAGAATTATAAAAGTTTTATTCTAGATCTGATGAAGGTATATTCTTAGGATACTCATCAATGAGCTCATCTTATAGGTGTTATAAAATAGGGTTACAAAATATAGTGGAGAGAACTAATGTGAAGATTGATGAGACAAGGAAATCAAACTCACAATCAAAGGATAATTTAGATAATATATATTTCAAGAATGAAGGGGAAATTATAGAGGTTTATGAGGAATAATAAGAATTTGAGTAGAGATAGGAATTAAAAGGCCCTTCAAGATATATTCAAAGAGTTCATCCTAAATCTCAAGTCATTTGTGATAATAATGTGGGTATGCAAATAATTAGGAGACTAATAAGTAATCTAAATCAAGATAATGTTGCTCTATTATTTAAGATTAAACATAGGAATCCTATAGAAGAAATTAGAGACAAATTTTAAATAGGTGCTATGAATGAGGAGTTAGACCAAATAGAGAAAAATGAGACTTTGGAACTAGTTCCTAGGCCTAATGAAAAGAATGTCATTGGGACAAAATGGGTGTTTAGAAACAAGTTAATAAAAATGGAAAAGTCACTATGAGAAAGGCTATATTGCTATGCAAGTGATATTCACAATTTGAAGGGATAGAATTTTAGGATACCTTTGCACTAGTAGAAAGATCAGAGGTTATCAAATTATTTCTATCATATGTGAGATTCAAAGGGTTCAAGGTATACCAGATGGATCTAAATTCTACCTTTTTGAATGGAAATTTAGAAGAGAAGGTGTATATAGATAAACCTAATGTTTTCTCACTATAAGGTGACAAGGACTATTTTTTTAGATTGAAAAAGGTTCTTTATGGTCTAAATCAAGATCCTAGAGCTTCATATGCTAGGTTGGACAAGTACCTATTGGATCAAGGATTAAAAAGATGAATTATAGATACTAATCTATACATAAAGTCAAAATATGACCATTAGTTGATTGTAGTTGTCTATGTGGGTGAAATCTTGTTTGGTCAAAATAATGAAAACATGAGCAAGGACTTTACAGAGGTGATGAATAAAGAGTTTGAGATGTCCATGCTAGGATAACTACCACTCTTTCTTAGGTTACAAATCACTCAATTTGAAAAAGGCATATTATTTTCACAATTCAAGTACATAAGAGAGATGTTGAAGAAGTTTGAGATGGAAGACTAGAAGGTAGTTAATATGCCTATGATCATAGGGTGTTAGTTGAGTAAGGAAGACAAGTCTCTAAAGGTCAATTAGAAGTCATATAGGTCAAAAATTAGATTTTTTATATACACCACTACCTCTAGACCTAACATCATGCAAAAAATAGGTTTTGTAGTAAGGTTTCAAGAAAATCCAAAGGAAAATCATCTACAAGTTGTCAAAATAATACTTAGGTATCCCAATGGGACTATGGACTATGGGTTATGGTATCTGTTATCACATAAGATTGTACCTATCTTGATTTTGTAGCTTTTTGTGCAAGTGCCTAATGAAATAATAGAAAAACCTCCAAATCCATGGGAACTTGGAAATTTGAGGTTAATATTTAAAGAAATTTAGCTTCCTTTCACTAAAATTTGATGCAAACTGATATAAATATCAGCGTTTTAATATTTTTTCTCTTTAGTGCTCTCATATCCCAAACTAGGGATTTGATGGGAAAAGGTTTTTCAATAAATTTAAATTGTAGAAAATTCTAAAAGTATGGTGATTGTACCAAATTTATATAGTAGATCTAGATGCTTGCTTGAACAGTACAATAATTTATAAAATAGATTGAGTTAATTTTAAACATAGACTTATGCAATTTTGGAAATTAGAGGTAATATTTTATTTATTCTTAAACAAAGGGAAAAATATATTTATTTAAAACAATAATATTAAGAGGGTAAAATACCATAGATAAATTATCTTAACACTAAAATAAAAGACAAAACTTCAACAAAGAATTAGATAACTTGAATAACATAGAAATTCGAAAGACAAGAAAGTCAAAAATTTAAGTTTATTTATCTCTAAAGGATACAAATTGTAGAAAATACATTCAAAATGAAAAAAAATATCACTAAAAACAAAATATATTTCTCCTTGGAGGAGGGGTTTGTAAAGGCAAAGGTTTTTGCATTTGTTGAGATGGTCTAAGATGTTGTAAAGGCTATGCTTATTGAATGGGTTGTTGGTGAGGATTAATTTGCATTTATAGCATAGATTAAGTAGATGTTGTTTGCACCATTTGGGCATGTTTAAACTTTATTAATCCATTTCCAACAAGATTCTTGTTATGATTAAATTTCTTGGATTTTTCACAATTACTAGTTTGGGTTGGTGTTGATGCTTATGCTTAGACTTAGTTTTGGTTTTGATTTTGGCCATTTCCTTAGTTTTGGTTTTAATTTTGTAAATTTACTTAGATTTGGTTTTGATTTTTATTTTACAATTTAAAATTGATAATACTTTTGTTAATAAGGTACCTTTTGATCAGCAAACCTTTGTCAATGACATCCTTGAAAATGTGTGCACACTACAGATCCAAATGGTAATATATCTCATTGTGAAATTTTTTGGTAAACACAATGGATAATTATTTATCTATTAAGATATGGGTTAATCACCTAGCAATTGATCTACATCACTACAGATAAATTTTAAAATATTCATCGACCTTCTATTTAGTTTGAGTTTAATATACCAATGAAATCTCATGTTCAAGATTATAGGAGAAATGCTACACATTTTTTTTTGAAAGGTCATCAAAATTAAATACTAATTTCTTTAACAATTTTAAGAACCACTCCAAATCCTATCATTCTAGATTTTGAGGAAACAAAAGTATGAGGTATATGTCACTGTAAGCCACTAGCTAGAAAGAAACAAAGAACTCTATTAAGTGGGCCTTAGGGTCTCCTTTACCCTTGTATTTGTCAAAATTTGGTGGTTCGTACACTAGAGGAATTGGTATTTATAGATACTCCATGTTGAATGGGTAAAAACACATGCCATCCATCTTAAACATCTTGGTCTATTTCCCAACTTGGATGGTGACAATCACATTCTTCATTTGTTGAAGTTATTTTGCTAGGAAAATGGATGGAATATTGGCCTCAAGTGGAGGCTAGGTGGTTAAAGGTGGATTACCTTGATCTAGGTATAATGGAGGCATGGTTTGTTATTTAATATTGGTTTGGTTAGGGAAATAACTAGGAATATGCATCCACAGATTGGGGTGTGATTGTTGAAATTGCATGTGTTGTGGTATAATATTATATTTTAGATTTGGTTTATAGGCCTAGTTTTGGGGGAATTATGGCTGAGATGGAAGGATATGTATTTGGGATAATTACTATGCTTGATAAGGTTGAATAGGGACTTACTACCAACTAGCCAAACCTGGCTGAATTAGGGGAACTTATTATGAAACAAGCCCCTATCATTGAATTTATGGCATGTTTAAAACAAAAGATAAATATTTCTTGATTGGAACTTGTTGAATATTGATACCTCTTTTTTACATGAAAACATTTTGTTAATTAGACACTTATAAAGTGTTTAGTATTCATTTTTGACCAATGAACATACGTTGTTGATTAGGCAATATTTGTGAAGGCATGTTAGTCTATGATTGAAGAGGTATATTTGTCACTACCTAACAAGGTGTAACATTAGTTACTCCTTACTGAAGTGGTAGAATGTTTGATCTTTATTGCATTGGTATACTATATTTTGCCTATTTTTTGGTAATGTTAGTCGTCACCTATTTTGGTAGAGTAACATTCATAATGTTTTGCTGAGCCAAGGCACTAGTTTGCATTTGACTACTTAATCCTTGTGATTGTGTAATTGAATAAGTATCTAGTTGTGAATTAAAAATAGCTTGTTGTGGTTGGGGGTAAGAGTTCCTACCCCTTACTATTGGAAACCAATTATGGTGTTAACTAAAGGCAATTATTGTAGACTACTTATTTGTGTAGTTAAATCACTTTGGCCTAGATTAGATGACACATGCATGCTATCCACCATGTTTGGCACATTTATTTGTGTATAAGTAACAGACACTTATTTGATAGATGGGACATTGTAAACGTCTCCAACTAAAGTGATTTACATGAATGGGTCCATATCATAATTATCTTGGGTTTTCAACTCGATCAATACCCCCTTTGAAGGAGCTAAATCTATGAGAGGATCACTTGTCATGGCCATGTTATTAAACTTTCACATTAATCTCAAATAAGTTTGGTATGTTGTCTGTATTTATATGAAGTGGTTCTCCATAGGGCCCTTGCCTATTACAAGCATTCATAGATCTTGGTATGATATTGGTATTAGATCTTGAGGATTGATATAAGAGGCATGTTCAATGGTTTGATTATAAGGCATCTAATAAGTCAATCTAACTATACTAGGCAAGTTTTTATGGGGGAAGTCTATTGGAATATTGGCCCCTACCTCTATAGATTTGATTAAAACTTTTTCCTTGTTTGAAATCAAGTGATGACAAAAAAAATAGGAATCTTATGTTGATGGTATCATAAGATAGTATGTTTTTTATTGGACTTGTTCTACAACTAAGGGTACACTAACAAGGTACTACACTCTTTGTTGCTCTGATTATGGACGCATGTTAACCAAATATTGGGCTAAAGGATCTTAGATTTTTTCCTTAGATTGAATATTCTAAGGAGGATAAGTATCCATCTCACAAATTACATTATCACCATAGGGGTCTTGAACATAGTCTTATTGTGTAACCACATTATCATATCTTAGATTGTACATGGCTCTACTATGATTATAGTGAGACATATTCAAATCAATGATAAGTTTTTTTGTGAGAAATAGGTATAGAGTTATACAAAATCTTAAACATAATGTCTAAAAATACTAGTGGTTTGAAACTGATATAACTTGGTCTAATAATGGAGCTTTATCTACAAACAATCTATGCTAAAACTTGGTACAAAATAGTCTAACATCAAATTTATAATGTTAAATGTCTTACACAAAATTTTAAAGTGGATGAATAAAAAATAGAATTCCAAAATCTATGTTAAAATTGTTTCAAACAAGTTTAATCTAAAGAAAATAAAATTTGGTAGGTCTTTTAGAGAAGGCTAAAAAATAATCATGTGCTGGGTCTTTTGGAAAATACACAAATTCTAGACTTTAAACAAACAAGGTAAGATAGTTAATCTAACAAGTTTGAAAAACATTGGCTTAAACTAGGCATTAAGATTTAAACATGAACTTAGTCAATTGGTATAAGGTATGAAACTCTAGGCATATGGAAATAGGCTACTTCTCCCAAATCTAGGCACAAACAATAGTTTTTAAAATTTAATAAAGAATTAACCTAAGTTGCACAACCCAAAAGAGAAATATTGATGTCTAGGCCAAAATTACACAAGGCATAGGCAAAATTCAATCAATGTTTAGATTTAAACTTGTCAAGGCTAATTAAAAACTCACCTTAGGAAACTAGGATCGTTAAACAAAAAATAAGCTATACAAGAACATACAACATAACGACACTAGGTGAATTTGGATTTGAACACAAAGAAAACAAGTCTTTGAAAGTATTGAAGTAGTGTAATGATGTTATCGCACTCTAAATATATGATCAATGGTTTGTTTCAAAACTTAAAGGCACAAAATTTAAAATGAATTAGGCAACATAAGGACACCCTTTTAAATCAAATGATAAACACAAAGGTTTGACAAAAATTCCAAGGTACATGCATGATGCCAAATAGGTGGCATAAAACCTCCTTAAACAAAAGAGTGATGTATAAAAAAGACTCATTTTGATGCGGTAAGATAAAAAATAGATAGTTTCACTAAAACCCATGAAATAAAGGATAAAATGACATAAACACCTAAGTGTAATGTCCTAAATCCTAAAACTAACAAGGTTGCATAATACTGTCAAATTTTATTAATATACTCACTCTCGAGATGATTTTATTTGTTAATCTAAAAAGTAAAAAACACATTAAAATTAGGGTTTTTAGACCCCTTCCTCTCTTAAGAGTTTTTACTACAACATGGAAGTTTTCGTTACTCACCCTGCATTAATAGTATGCCTACAACAAGTGGGGTTTCTCCAAACTATCAGTTTTTTCTCATTTTTATATGGTCCGAAGTGTGGCTAACACTATAGATACTCACTTCAATTAGATCCATGTCAATTGGATTTTCATGAAAGGGTATTGTTCTTTTCACAACCACTACATATTTACACACATAATATTTTCAAACTTTTATTGATTACTGACACTTTGTATCTTGTAGGAACTTTTTGAGTCTCAATCTCTATGAGTGCATGCCTTAAGGGGTACACTAGGAAAGGAGTGGGTAGACCATCAGTGCTTCATAATATTATTTTCCCTTTTTCCACTTGCCATCTACATACTTATCTCCTAAAATTATTTACCTTAGGCTTATTCTCTTCAGTCCTACCCATTCCTCTCAGTTGTCATTCCTTATCCATCCTTTTCTTCCCTTAACTCTCTTTTGGTTAGTTGGATATACTAGGTAGATTGGGTTGACCCAAGATAGTTTAGGGAAATTTTTCACTTTCTTATCTTGTTAGCCTTTCAGCCAACCTAGATTAGACCTAGTGAATTATCCTCTAAAACACATTAGGTTGATTGGGTCAACCCTATACAACCACCAATTTTAGGAGGATTTAGCAAAAGATCTACTTATATATACAAGATCATATCCCACCATTTCATAAGAGAAGAATTAGGAGTGAATAAGTGTAAATGAACATTTACTTATTGACCATTCTACTTGAGGAATAAAGCTTAAGGTTCCATATTTTATTTATAGATATGGATCTTGTCTTGTGGAGAATTATTTTGGATGCTTAGATAGGTTGTGTATCCTAGAATTGATTTATCTTCATTATCGTTACATACCGTAATAATCTCTCATGAAGCACCTTGGCCAAGAGAGAGATTAAGGTTCGGTGGGTTCATCTTCAAAGTTAACTATTCCTAACTTTGTTTCTCCTTTGTAAGAGTATATAGATAATGGATTTTTATTCTTCTCCCATGTATTATGATTTTTTATACATTGAAATGAGTATATGTCTTATAATACCTATTTAGTTTAGTTATTTTATTATTTCTAACCCCCCACTTTATCCCACAAGCTTTGGTGCGCACTATATTAGATTTACTTTCTTGTTATTAAAATAGGTGAATGAATTAAACCTTATGACTCCATTAGGGTTATTATGTGTATGTGTTAGACTTTAGGCTTTATAACCTTTCCTATCATGATAAGTTATGATAAGTGATCCTATAATAGAGTCTAGTGGATCCCCATATTGGTCATTATCCCACTTAACAAGTGTATCCCATTCAGAAGTGTAGGTATGCTCTATCTTCTCTAAGCTAGGATTGATTTATATACATGATGCATTTATGATTGCATACATTTTGGTGAACTCAATGTGAATCTTATCCCACCACTAGTTGGATTGTCTTCACATTTCCATTTTGGTTTCTTTTATTGTTCGTATTAGCATTCACTTTGGTTTCACCTTCATATTACATTCTGGTGAACCTGATGTGAAACTAACCCTTGCAAGATTTATTTCACTTATGTTCACTCTTTTAGTCATTATTTTTATCATATTGGATTGATTTTATCAACCCAGGTTTCTAACTTATATGCTCAAGTTTCAAGAAATAGGTAAGTGGATTGACTTAGTCAACCCTATATAGGTTTCAAGCCTTTCAAACATCTAGTTTAACCTAGTCAACCTTATACATTTTATCACTCTACAGTAGGTTTTTGCATAGCTTGATTGATCTTATTGGCCCAATATGTAGGTTTTGATAACATTATTTAAGATTCTTGATCAACAATCTTCATCCTTTGCATCTTTGATCCACCAAGGTTCCTTTTTATCTCTTTTTATCTTTATGTTAATGTCTTTCCTTTCTTAGTTTACAGTCTTCAGAAATTCCCATACAAAATCAATTGGATTGACCATGTCGACCTAGTTCTATGTTATGTGTGTTGTCTAAAATAACTAGGTTGATCTTGGCCAACCCTGTACATTTTTAGACCTTGCTTCTAAATTATGGGTTCAACCTTGTCGACCTTGTTCTATATTTTTTTCATATAGTGTCAATATTATACCTTGTTTCAAATTAGAATTAACCTCATATCTTCTAGTAATTAACTCACACATTTCTTTTCCTATATCTTGCATGCTTAAAATAGCTCACATAGTTAAATTAGGGGATTTTTAATTAATCACTTAGTTTCCCTATTTCTATTTTATGCACACATGACCAAATCACAAAAACATAAATAATCACTTTAACATTTTGTCTACCCAAGGTCAACCTACTTGGATTTCATCACCAAGGGGGAAGTTGACTTGATGCTCTGGTCAAGTATAAAGCATGGTTAATGGTATATTCTAGCTAAGTACCTGACACCCTTATCACTATAGTGTGTGAATTGAGATAGTAGGACATAGTACCAAGCCTATATAATTTCCACTATAGTCCCTTTCATCTCAAGCTTCATGAAACCATCCTTAGATTACTATCTAGTACCATGATTATAGCCAATTTTCAATCACATTAAAAATCATATCTTAATAATCTAATAAACATTCATGTTGACCAATTATTTATCTCTTTACTTTTAAATTTGATTTCTTTCTCTTTGCTCAATTATGTGTGTAAAATATTGCATTATCCATCATTAGTAGAAGGTTTTGTTTTACGTTATCTAATTAGATTGGCCATTATTAATCCAATTGACTATTTATTTCCTTTTAGTACTTAATACTTTTCATTACTTACAAAATTATCTTGTTTCATTTTCACAATCTATTTTTAGGCTTATTAAATCCCCTACCTACTATTTTGGATCAACCCAATTGACCCAATACCTTTTATCCCTTCTATACATTATACTAGATCAACCTAGTTGACCCTATATAGTTGTAGAATCCTTGTTTATGTGCTAGGTTGACCTATTCGACCATGAACTATATTAGTCACATATTTTTCCTTTTCTTTTTCATCTCTCTTATTTTCCTTTCATCATGGAATTTATATTGTGTGTTGATATTAAATTATATTCAGTAGATGTGATGGACTTTACCAATCCTAATAGGGTCTCCCATAGACAAAGTAGGGCTCCTATTTTAAATGCTAGTAATGTTCATATTTCCACTCACACAATGAACTATGGGACCCATCCAAATATATCTTTATAACATAATCATCCTCTTTTCTTAGAAGTTCAACCTAAGTTATATTATAGTCCCAAATTAGAGTATAATCTCAAATTAATCTTCTCTATTTCTAAATTTCCTCAACATCAAGGAAAAGATCCTTCTACCATTTATAACCTCATGATTATTTGTCAAACCAAAGAGCCTCATTCACCTACTCCTACATTCAATATTGGATTTGGGATTACCACCTTCCTTAATTCTCAACCTCTTCCTTCAATTTTTACTCCTTATTCCATGACATCTTCTTCTCTAACTTATTCTACCTCCATGCTTAGTATCTCAACTAACATGGTAGCTTCTATATCTAGTAGGCCTCTCATAAGATCTACTATCCTTAATCCTCTCACTAGTTCATTGTTTGATACCCAAGGCAATCATGATTCTAGTGCTTTATCTTCTCAACCATTCACTAGTCCATATTTTTCTATACAAGAAAAATTTTCCACTAGTCATTCACATTCTCACAATTCCTCTCAAGCTCATATCAACACTAATAGTGGTAATCAAGCCACTAATACCAACACAGATACCAATTTTAATTCTTCTAATGTTAATCAAACACATCAATTTTTTTTGAAAATTCTCAATCAAATGAATACCTTTCAAGCACATAACACAAATCAAATGATGAGAATGTAAAAACACCTTATTAATCTTCAATCTCATCTTCAACCAATGGATTGGGGCACACATAACCAAAATGTTCCCCTTCATCCTCAACAAGATTCTAAAGGAAATCTCATTCCTCAACCTACTTTACTCAATAAAACCATCAAGCATCTACAAAATAGTCCTCTCACTACTCAAATTTCCAACATTGATATGGGAGGTATAACACATAAAATTTCTTATAATGGGTCAACTAATCATACCCTTCACATCAAAACATTTGGAAATATTTACAAGTATTTTATAAAATTAAACACTTTTGCTGCTACCAAGCTCCTAGAAAAAACCCTTATGGGTGATGCCTTGGATTGGTACAATCAACTTAGAGCTCATTCCATTTCTATCTTGGAGGACTTAATGAATGCATGAGTACAAGAATTCCAAACTAGTGATCTTCCCAAAAACACTTTGGCCCATTTCATAAATTGCAAACAAATTGAAAATGAAACTGCTCAAGCCTTTGTTAAGAGATGGAAAACTTTTTCAAACAAATGTGAACATAACATGGTAGATGGAAATATTTTTTATCTCTTTATAAATGATATCTTTCTTAAATTATAATATCAACTCTTTACTCTTTCTCCATGCACTTTAGAGGAAGCTATTGACCAAGCTAAATGACAAGACTTCCTAATGCACCAATTTGAGCCACTCCAACCTTCTATAGGTCCTCATCTCTTAATAAAGAACAAAACTCACAACATTACCAATGATGGTGTTATCGATTCTTATGACACCATTCATAATTTTCAAGTTATCATTCCTAACCCTTATTCAGAACCAACTCCTTCTCAACAATATACTAATATTCATTTCTCTTCACAGAAAAACATCAATGTTCACAAACCTCTATCCTCATATAAATTAATTAAGAGACTACTTAGTCCTATTACATGAGAGCTTGACCCTATTCATCCTATGAAATCTTGGTATGATCTTAACAATTTTTTTTGGTTTCATGCTAGTCGGGGTCATTCCTATGAGACTTGTAGATAGCTTCATAATTTAGCTATGGATTTTATTTTTGGTCCTAATTTAAATCATGATTCCATTATCCATAAGTGTCAACAAGCCTATGAGATTTCTTTCAAGGACTATGAAACACATATTAAAACTCAAACCTTGAATCAAACCAATGCTCATTTGGCTATCTATAAAGATCCTTTACCTAATCATCAACTGATCTAATAAAATCAAGATAAGTGTACCTCTTCCACCAATAATGTATAAATTTTTATTTAACTAACTCCCAAAGATAATGTGGTTATCATGACTAATATGTGAAGGGTGGTGGCTTTATTTGATTCCCAAACTATCTATACTCTTACTTTACATAAGACATATTGTGTTATCTAGGATTCTTCTCCAACTCATTTAAATGAATTGGGGAAATATTATCTTATTACTTTTGATAATCTAATTTTTAATTCTCCCTTGGATATCACTTCCCATTATATTTATACCATTCTTTCATCATCTTAAAACACTAATGATAACCAAGTTTCTACTAACATTTCTTATTCCAATTCACAAAATCAAATCGAAACAACTAGTTCATCATCTCACCAAGTTTTAAAACCTTCTTCCAAATCTCTTTCTTATTATTATCAACAAAAATTTCATTTTGGCTCCTCCTTCTAAGGACCTCCTAAACCATTACACACCTATATATAACAAAATTATTATGGGTTATAATGAATGGGATCCCATAGTGAATCTCACTAATATCCCATTCCAAATTCCATTTTTTGAGCTTATCAAGACTTCCCCACATCATAGAAACTGTCTCATGAAACTCTTATTTAAGTTGAATGTCTTTCATCCTCCTTTAAGAAGATGGGATGCATATTGATCTAGATCCAAAGATTGTATTATTATCACTTGAATGCACCCAATGAGGATATGGGAAAAAATTCTCCTCACTCAAGTTAGACAACGAAACCGCCCCAGGGATATGGCTATCCCTATTGGAGGGTGGATCTCTAGATTAGGGGTTATCTTCCCTTAATGCATCATTAAAGCTCATATTCCTACTATTAACAACTTAGGGGGATGAAAAGGGTTATAAAAAATGAAATTAAACCTATTATATTGGAGTTGATTCACCAAAATATTTTCTCTACTCATGCCTTTAACATACACTTGAAACTAAGGATAAATAACACATACACTCCATTCAACATCAATCTTGCCTCTCACATTGATGTTTCAACATGGGGTTTTGGAAATGACATATGATAGGAGGAACTAAATGATAGGAATTATAAGAAACTATTGAGTAGACTACTCACTTACACCTGCATTCTCTTTAGACACTTCCTGTTGGCCTACAAGAAGGAGATCCCAATACACTAGGTACTAATGGAAACAACATGTGAAGGTAAAGGAAATTACACTTACACAAGACTAATACCAAGCATGTACACTTAATTAAATATTTTAATCAAGTAAAAAAAATGTATTTATTGATTAAAGATAAATTTTTTGAAGGGATTAACCATACCTAAGCAGAGAGATTCATACAATAGCCAAAAGGCCAAAATTTATAGAAGAAAATGGAAGGTAAGGAGAAGGGAAGTCCAAGAGTCACTTGGAAATGTGTCCATATAAGATAATTAGTTAAAATTTCATGTGGAAGAGAGGTGGGTCAATATATGCCATATCATAGTGTATACTTATCCAAAACAAGTCATAAAGATAGTGAAAAGTGGCACAAAACTACCATTTTGGCATAAGAAATTGCCCATCTAAGTTGCCTTACAAAACTATCCCTATCCATACATATGTTTAAGTATAATGGTTGGTATAATAAATATGGGTTAAAAAAATCCCCCATGTGTATTGGATTGGTCCTTGACCATCCCTATTCTTATGGAAATGCAAAATCATCATTGGAAGTTTCTAAAAGGCTCTTTTCCATGCACCTTCTCCACTTGGCATTAAAAAATATTAAGTTTTCATAAATTATCCATGAAAAATATGTAATTAAACTTTTTAAATGCTCCCATACCATCATTTTCAATAAAAAACCTTTAAAATGTCTTCCTTATTACTTTTCACCACTTTCCCAAGTGTTCACTAGTCTAGCTCACTAGAGTGGCTGAAAGTGAGAGTCTAATTGAGACACTTAGAGTTTTATTCATGAGATTAAATTAATTTTTTTAGTTAGATAAAGTGTATATATTCCTTATAAATCTTATTTCATCCTCTAACTCCTCTTTTAGTTTGTACATGACTCAAAATGGCTAAAACAAGCTTGGTTTTCCCCTGTTACATGTAATTGTATACAAAAAAACACATGTGTGAGATCCTATAAGATTTATATAAAATTTACAGGTGGTTTCATAGTCATTACCTTTCATTAAATTCTCAAAATTCTCTATCTCTCCAATCAGGTCCTTGTCAGGGTTTTACTAGGGTTTTGAGTGACATGGAGTCCTAACCTTTATTCATAAAGGTTAGAAATTTAAGCCCATGAAAAACACCACTAATATATCATTAATAACCCTCCATAACATTTATAATTTTCTCAAGGTTATATGTAAATGTTTGTGAGAGATATGAGTGTCCAAAGATGACCTTTGAGTGGCTTTCATGTTTCTCATGAGGGTTTGAGTATGTCTAGAGTTGGATGTGGCTTCCTATGGATTTTTTCAGGATTAAAATATTATTTACCTCTTATTTTAACCTAAAAAAATTTTAAAATACTCTGGAGAGTTCAATAATACCCCAAAATGGAAGTTACCCATGTTTTGGAATAAGGACTATGCCATGCCAACATGCCTGTTATAACCTTGTGAGCCAAAATATGACAATATTCACCATAAAGGAATTAAAATAACATGAACACATTATATTTTCCACTTTATGCATCACAAAAAATATTAGAGTAAGTGGAGAAGCTAGAACTTGAAGTGACATATCATTAGGGGTTGGGTTTTCATGTTTTCCTACTAGGTCTGCCTACAAACCTCCTTATCTATACCATATCCTTGGAATTAAAACCTCCTGATATTATTAATAATTTTATAAAGTATGTAATAAAACTTTAAAAACATCACAAATTGATTATAATGACCTCTGGTTCATTATCTAACTCCTTTCCCAAAAATTGCCAACTTCTTGCATGAGAGGACTGACCTACCTCTGAGACAAAATAGAGGGTATTAGGCCTAATTTATTGGGAAATTTTAATATTTTTAAATATCCAAAATGTATTTATTACTAATTTTAATAAAATATTTCATCATATTCCAAGTTTATGTGGTCCAACCAACTCAACTTTGCCAAAAAGGGGTCAAAACCCTATTTTTCTATATTTCTTGTGCAAACCTCCATGTAGTTTCTCCTTCCATGAAACTCCCATTCCTAAATTCAATTAAAAAATATTTCTCATCCTTATTCCAATATCATTAATATTTTTTATTATTTAAATATCCTATTTACTATTAAGAATCACCACTTACCCCTTGGAACAAAGTCTACTTAGTCTAACTATATGGACTGTGTCAACTTTGCTTAGGTGAAAAGGTGTTTGGATAGATGTTTTAATGTTATTATGAGTGTAATTACATTAAATTTATGTTAATTTATAATACATAATTCATGAAATCCTTCATACCTCTCTAGGAAGTCAAAACTTGACACCTTGCCATCACCAACTAGTGCCTTGTTAGGACTGAGACAATAAACAGGGGTTTTATTCATGCTTTAGTAAAATAAGAATTTTTTTATCATGTTTGTGACCTTGTGTAAGTGATTAAATAACTATCTTGTTAGGAAAATCTTATTCTTTTCACATTTATATACCTTTCATCCTCAAATTTAGGCATTTTCAATGTTAGGACTAAGACATACCTACATCCCTGTAGGTTGCTATGTAGGTTTTTGACCTCAAATGTATGAAATTATTTTTTTTAAATTTTTATAATCATACTATGTTAATTTAATCCATTTAAATTCTTCATTATCTTCAAAAACCTTTCTTACTACTGATTAAGACCAACTTCTAAATAGGTTGGTTGTGTATGCATGTTCAGGCCTCTAGTTTTAGGAAGCATTTACATCATGCTTAGGAGTGTATAGAGATTTATTATATTTTATTTAAATCTATATTATTCATAATATTACTTATATTCATCCATATAAGCTTTCAATACCATTTTTTGTGCCACCCATTGAAACATTGCCCTCACTACCCTATGTACCCTATTTACAAGGAAGGGATGGCGAAGAAAGGTAATTTCATGCAATCACTTATTTTCTCATGATAAAGAAGCCTAAAGTTTATTTTTGGAGTGATTTTAATTGTTCCCTCTTTCAATAATGTTCTTATGACTTCCTCCTATTGTGTAAACATCAAACCTTCCTTGGAAATCCTATAGATGTCACTATTTAGTTTCAGTGGTTTTTTGCCATTTTAGAAGGTCTCAAAGCACACATGATTCTTTCCCATTGAATAAAAAACTTGTCATGAAGTGTGTCCATGGATGGGACTACAAGGTTTGAATTTGAGGACTCCTCAAAATCAAACATAGCTTCATCTTAGGAAAACCCAAAAGACCTATGGGAGTTCTGTTTGGGGTGTTTAGGGACTCAGCCCTTAAAGTTAAATTAGTTTTCTTGAAGCTATCCATCCTACTTACTAGGATCACCACTTGGTCTAAAAAATAAAAATAAATAATAATACATCATATAAACCCTTCTTATCTTTTAAATAGTGACTATCACACATGAACACCTCCATCGAGAAGGATTAGAACCTGTAGGTGATAATATTGAATCACATGTATGGGCAGAGGTATGAAAGAATGAAATTATGCAAGGTGAGAAAGGTATCCAAACTACCAAATAATTATATATGATTAAAAAACTTAAAACAATCCTCTATTCCCTTTTTCCCATGTCAAAAACCTATAAAAATTAACTAGAGGTGAATATTTGCAAGCAAGTATGTAACTTTGATCTTTAGGCTAAGAAATAAGCCTAGAAGGGACTCTATCAACAAATGAACTATTTAAAATAAGTATAATCATGAAAATATATTTTAATATCATGTAGAGACACTTAAAACACTCAAACACATCAATCCAAAGTAAGAGAAGTTGAAACAGATTAAAAAGGGACACCTTCTTGGTTGAATAGGCATAGAAAATTGCCTAGAGTATTAACAATCATTCATAAAGTAATAGTCACCAAAAAAAATCCTAATGTTAAAATAAATTAGACGAATATCACCATTCATCCCCAAGATAATTTATTCCAACTCAAATATATGGTCCATAGTGAGCATTTGAACTTGACCTTCATTTGCATGCCAAGAGGAAGATGAAGAAAAATGAGTTTTAGATACATATTTTTGAATTATCCTTGAAGATTATATGTGAAAATGGATTTTTGGAGGTGAATATACACCCCACCCACATTTTTAGTTGAATATCTAATAATGGGATCCATACAAGTGCCCAAAACCCCCTAAAAATAAGGAGAAACTCACATTTTCTAATTGTAACTAACCTTTGGATATCATCTAACTGATCCTAACATGATTCTAACATCTCCCATATTTCAACTAATTTTGGTGACACATTTTTCATTTTAGAAGTCTGTACAAGTCTATTAATGAGCTATAAAGTGGGCAAAGGACCCCTTTTGCACATTAATCTTAGGAAATGAATAATTCATGACTTGTAAACACATTGAAACATTCTAAAAACCATTCTAGGTCAAATTTACATAAAATGTACCTTTTGAATTAGTTTGAGTAAGGTTTAAATAGGTTAACCATGGTTGACTAGGCCATTTCAAAAGGAAAGAACTTCAACCAAGACTGGGACATGGCTAAACAAGATATCTAGGACAACATGAGACTCTATAGGATGCATGTAAACCTTGTTAAAAAGTTTAGAATGATAGGGGTTGACCTCATTTGACTAGAAGTAAAATTTGGTCAATAATTTAGAAACTCTTAGGGGTAACATGCTTGCATATGTTAAGGACTAGTATCCGTATCAATCCATTGGGATTATGGAGTAATAATGTGCTTGGAAAACATTAGGATCAGACCTTGAAGAGACCAAAAAGTCAATAATTCTACCTCAAACACAAAAAGGAAAGAGACACACAATAAATACTAAAGAAAACACACATGTTATTCACACTTAGGGAAATAAATACAATAGAAAAGAAACAACTATGGACATTCACCTTGCTCATGATTATACCTCCCTTCCTAGATCAAAATGGAAATAGCTTAGGTCTCCTTCCTCACTAGATGAGTGATGATGCTATGCATGTTTCTTTTTGTATGGGACACTATATGACTCTTGTTTACTCTTTGTCCTTTGATTTTGTATATCATTCAATGTAATCATCTCCCATGCATTCTCAAAGTAGTCAAAGTCTTCTTAAACCTCAAAACATGCCTCAAACTACTACCCCTTTATCTTAACATGCCAAATCTAAAAATCCATGTATGTATTAGCTTGTTGCAAGTTCATTTCTCCTATTCATTCTCTTCCATTCCCATAATCTCTTCAAAATATTTAAGGATCATTGTATCATAACCATTTAAAGGTCTTTCTTTATTGCATTCTTCATGAATATTATTAGATGTGGCTGCATAAGTGTATGTAGAGACAATCTCCAAGTTATATCCAAAAGGGCTACAATCATCATAGATTAATATATTATGATCTAGGATCTCTCCATGACGTTTATCTTCAACATGTATTTTCTTTCTCTCATCTTGAGCTTTATTGTCTAAGAGCTTGGTCTTATTTCCCTCCTCATACTCTTGGAAAATTTGCATGTAAATCTACCACATGTCCTCTTTTTGAACCACATACTCTTTCTTATCATGACTGGTCAACGCCAAGGAATCTATAGGTTCTTTGAGAGCTTCAACCTTATTACATATTCTCTCAAACCTTTGCCATAGGTCATCATCTTATATCTATCTTAGATTATGAAAAGGAGAGACAAAAAGGCAATTTCTTCTTCTTGCTTAGAGCCTAAGAGAACTTATTCTAAGGCATATTTTCTAACACAAGGAGAATCTTCTTTCATGTCCTCACAACCTAACTTCCCCTCTCCATCACTCATCCCTTCTTCATCCTCATTCCAATATGATATTTCAAGTTCATCTTCCCTCTTAGTGACATCAACCTTAGGCATTCAAAAATGGGGAGCTTGGCCAAAGGGGATTCCCAAGTAGAAAAACAATTCTCCACATTAGGAAGGCAAACTCAATCAGTTGTAGGGGGTGAAAGGATGGATTTAATGATCTATTGAGTAGGTGTGGGAGGATGATGAATGGCACCAAATTTATCTTCCCTAACAACTTCTCCATATGACTTCTTCTTTTCCTCATGAGTTGCCATCACATTTCTCCATTTAGGTAAGGTGGGTTCAATGATAGCTTCATGGGATTGAGAGGCTGATGAAGGGGTAAAAGATATGTCTAGGAAACATGTAGTTTCCTTGGGGTTGGCACCTTGATTGTAAGTTGGAGAAGTGGGTTTATATATTTTACCTTCTTTTGCTACGATGGATTTCTTCAAGGCCTGATTAACCAATTCAAATCTCCTTTCAAGCTAAGCTTCAAATTTCAATCTCTCCCTCTCAAAATCCTCTCCCAACAAATGAACCTACTCAACCATGATGTTATCATCCCTTGGGCTACTTTCTTGGATGGATATCCAAGAAGGAAAACTTGGGGAAGTACATTAGGGGTTTGGGGTATTAGGAAACATGGTTGGATTAGAATTTTGAAAAGGTAAGGATGGCACACTTGAAGGTGAATGTGGGGAATTTTGAGGTTGACAAGATGGGATTTATTCATAAACTCTCAATTTCTCATCTAGATGAAAGATAAAACCACACACATCAAGCATTTCATATGTAATATTTGGACAATTATCCACCTCTATGGGTAGCCACTCCTTCTTAATTTATTCCAAGGCATTCCTCATGCTCTCAATAAAAACACTAGGTATGATTTTATGACAACCATGTCTAGTTGCAAGGTCTAGCATGTATTCTTGGTAACCAAGGAGAGTCATTTTGAAACTAGTAATGGAATGGCTTGGATGAGATCCAGGTGGGCTGGATGGATTACAAACTTGATATGTTTTGCCATTGGTAGCATATTCTTGATGAGGATCATGATAAGGCTAGACAAGAACTTTCTCATAATCAAGAGGGAAAGGCAAAGCTGGGTATAACTCCTCAACTTGTGTTAAAATAAGCTCAAAATCACAAATCTACATGGCTCACTTCACAAAATAGTATATAATAAGAAAAAAACTTCAATTAGTATACTTAGGTTGCTCAACTAGTAGATATGTACATGGAGTCACCATTGATGTTTATTAGAATTGCATCCAAAGGTTGATGTCTTGAGGAGAACACCAAAACTCCTCAAATAATGGACTCAATAGTCCATCCAAGCATTCCAAATACTATTTTCTCTTGAATGCACCTAATTATGAGATATGACAAACTTCTCCTCACTCAAGTGACACAATGGAACCACCATAGGGATGTGGGTATCCCTATTATGGGGTGGATCTCTAGATTAGGGGCTATCTCCCCTTGATGCATCATTGAAGCTCATATTCCTACTAATAACAACTTAGGGGAATGAAAAGGGTTATAAAAACTGAAATTAAACCTATTATACTAGAGGTGATGCAACAAAATATTTTCTCTACTCATGCCTTTAACATACACTTAAAATTAAGGACAAATAGCACATACACTCCATTCAACATCATTCTCGCCTCTCACATCAGTGTTTTAACATCGGGTCTTGAAAATGATATAGGATAGGAGGAAATAAACAATATGAATTATAAGACACTATTTAGTAACTTACATCTTCATTCTCTTTAGACATTTCTTGTTGACTTGCAAGAAGGAAATCCCAATACAGTAGGTACCAATGGATTCAGCATGTGAAGGTAAAGGAAATTACACTTGCACAAGACTAATAGAAAAAATATACACTTAATTACATATTTTAATTAGGTAAAATACTTGTATTTATTGATTCAAGGTAAAATTTTGGTAGGGATTCACCTTAGCCAAGAAGAGAGATGCATACAATAGCCAAAAGGCCAAAATTTATAAAAGAAATGGGAAGGTAGGGAGAAGGGAAGCCTAAGAGTCACTTGGACATGTGTCCTTATAAAATAATTAGTTAAAATTTCATGTTAAAGATATTTTGATTGAGATATGTCATGTCATAGTGTATAATTGTCCAAAACAAGTCATAACGATAGTGAAAAGTAGCACAAAACTACCATTTTGACATAAGAAACTACCCACCTATGTTTCCTTCTTAAACTTCCCCTATCCTTGCATATGGTTAGGTCTTATGGTTTTTATGAGAAATATGGCTTAAGAAAAAGCTCCCACATGCATTTTATTGGTTCCTAACCATCCCTATTCTTGTGGACATGCAAAATCATCATTGTTAGTTTATAATAGTCTCTTTTCCATGCACCTTCTCCACTTGGCATTCAAAACTCCTAAATTTTCATAAATGATCCATGAAAAATATGGAATGAAAATTTTTAAAGGATCCCATACCATTAGTTTCAATAAAAAAAACTTTAAAATGTCTCCCTAATTGCTTTTCAACACTTTCCCAAGTATTCACTAGTTTGGCTCACTAGACTAGCTGAAAGTGAGAGTCTAATTAAGACACTTAGAGTTTGATTCATTAGATCAAATGAATTTTTGTAGTTATATAAAGTGTATATATTCCTTATAAATCTTATTTCATCCTCTAACTCCTCTTTTAGCTTGCACACCACTCAAAATGACTAAAACAAGCTTGGTTTTCCCTTATTTTGTATAATTTCATAAAAAACACGTGTGATATCCTCTAATAGTAATTTAAAATTTCCAAGTGTTTTTATGGTCATCCCATTTCATTTAGATTCTAAAAATGCTCTATCTCTCCAATTAGGTCCTTGTGAGGATTTTACAAGGGTTTTGAGTGACCTGGACTCCTAACCTTTGTTCATAAAGGATAGATGTTTAAAACATTGTAAAATTACACTAATATCTCTTTAAGTACCCTCCTTAACATTTCAAATTAGCTCAGGGTTCCATGTAAAGTATTGTGAGAGATATGAGTGTCCAAAGTTGACCTTTGAGTCACTTCCATGCTTCTCATGAGGGTCTAAGTATGTCTAGAGTTAGATGTGGCTTCCTATGGAGTTTATTAGTCTACAAAAAGATTATTAACCTCTTATTTTAACCTAAAAACATGGTAAAATTCTTTGGAGAGTTCAAAAATACCCTAAAATGGAAGTCACCCCTATTTTGGAACAAGGACTATGTCATGTCAACAGGCCTATTAGCACTTTGTGAGCCAAAATATAACAATATTCACCATAATTAAATTATAATAGAATTAAAAAAATTATATTTTCACTTTTAGGCATCATAGAAAACATTAGAGTACTTAGAGAAGCTAGAATATGAAGTGACATATTGTTAGGGGTTGGGTTTTCATTCTTTCCTACTAGGTCTACCTATAAACCTCCTTGTCTAGACAATATCCTTGGAATTAAAACATCATAAGATGATTATTCATATTATAAAATATGTACCCAAACTATACAAACCTCACCAATTGATTATAATGACATCTGGTTCACTATCTAACTCCTTTCCAAAAAACTGCCAACTTCTTGCATGCGAGGACTGACCTACCTCTAAGACAAAATATAAGTTATTATGCCTGATTTAATGTAAAAAGTTTAGAGTTTTTAAGATCCAAAATTTATTTATTACCACTTTTACTAAATTATTTCATCAGATTCCAAATCTAGGTGGTCCAACCAACTTAACTTTTCCAAAAAAGGGGTTAAACCCCTATTTTCTATGTTTCTTGTGCAAACCTCCATGTAGCTACTCATTTTATGAAAATAACATGACCAAATACCATTAAAAAATTAATTTCATACTTATTAAAATATCATGAATCTTTTTTAAGTATTTAGAAACCCTGTTTGCTATTGAGGATCACCACTTACCCCTTGGAACAAAGTCTACTTAGTCTAACTATACGGAATGTGTTAACTTTGTTTAGGTGAAAAGGTGTTTTTATATCTATTTCAATGTTCTTAGGAGTTTAATTACCTTAAATTTATTTTAATTTATCATCCACAATGCATGAAATCCTTTATACCTCTCTAGGAGGTCAAAACTTGACACCTTGCCATCACCAACTAGTGCCCTATTAGGACTGAGATAGTAAACAGGGATTTTATTCATGATTTAGTGAAACAAGACAAAATTATATCACACTTATGACATTTAAAAATTTATAACATAACCATATTTTCAGGCCAAACTTAGTCTATGCACATTCATATACCTTTTATCCTCAAATTTAGGCATTTTCAATGTTAGGACTGAGACATACCTATAGGCTTGTAGGTTGTTATGTAGGGTTTTGACCTCAAATGTATGAAATTATTTTGTTTTCCTTTATATAATTGTATTATTTTCATTTAATCCATTTATATTCTTCATGAGCTTTAAAAACCTTCCTTACTACTGATTGAGACCAACTTCCAAATACGTTGGCTGTGTATGCATGTTTAGGCCTATAGGTTTCATGAAGTATTTGCATCATGATTATGAGTGTATGGAGATTTAATAGATTGTATATAACTATATATTATTATTATTATTATTAGGACTTATATTCCTCCCTAGGAACTTTTAATACCATCTTTTGTACCACCCATTGAAACATTGCCCTCACTACCCTATGTACCCTATGTACGGATAGGGGATGGCCAAGAAAGGTCATTTCATGAAATCACTTCTTTTCTCATGATTAATAAGCCTAAAGATACTTTTCGGAGTTCTTGAAATTATTACCTCTTGCAATAATAGTCTTTATACTTCTTCCTATGGTGTAAACACCAAACCATCCTTGGAAATCCTGTAGATGTCATTGTTTAGTTTCAATACTTTTTTGCCATTTTGGAAGGTCTCAAGGCACACATGATCCTTGAAAATTAAAGCTCAAACTTAGAATAAATCTTTTCTGTGAGTAGGAATAAAATTTTAGCATAGGAGGAATCCAAAAAATTAAACATAGCTTCATCTTAGGAAAACCCAAAAGCCCCCTAGGAGTTCTATTTGGGATGTTTAGTGACTCAGTCCCTAAAGTCAAATTAGTGTTCGTAGAGCTATCCATTCTTCTTCATAGGATCACCACTTGGTCTAAAACATAAAAATCACTACCAATTATTCCTATAAACCCTTTTTATCTTGGTAACAATGACTATCACACATGAACACCTCCATGGAGAAGAATTAGAGCCTATAGGTGATAGTATTGAATCACATGTATGGGTAGAGGTATGGAAGGATGAAATTATGCAAGGTGAGAAGGTATATAAACTACCAAATCATGATATATGATCACAAAAATTAAACCTATTCTCTATTCCATTGTTCCCATGTGAAAAACCTATAAAAAATAGCTGGAGGTGAATATTTGTAAGCAAGTCTGCAACTTTGATCTTTAGGCCAAGAAATAAGCCTGGAAGGGAATTTATCAACAAATGAACTATTAAAAACAAGTATAATCATGAAAATCTCCTTAAATAGCATTTATAGACACCTAAAACACTCAAACACATTAATCTAAAGTAAGAGAATTTGAAACATATTCAAAAAGAGACCCCTTCTTGGTTGAATAGGCATAAAAAGATACCTAGAGTGTTAATAATAATTAATAAAGGAGGAAGAACTATAAAAAAACTCCTATTATGAAAATGAATTAGATTCATATCACTATCCATCCCCAAGATCATTTCTTCCAACTCAAAATGTACGACTCATAGTGAGCATTTAAACTTGACCTTCATTTGTATGCCAAGAGGAAGATGGAGAAAATTGAGTTAAAGATTCATATTTTTCCATTATCCTTGAATTTTAAATGTGGAGAGACACCCCACCCATGTTTCTAGTTGAATATCTGATAATGGGAGTCATATAAGTGCCCAAAACCCCTTAAAATAAGGAAAAATTCACATTTTCTGAATTTAATTGAAATATAGTTGTTATATTACTTATCCTAACCTTATTATAACCTCTCCCACATTTCAACTGATCTTAGTGACAAATTTTTCCTTTTAGAAGTTTGTATAAGTCCATTAATGAGCTAGAAAGTGGCAAAAGGACCCATTTTTGCACATGAAACTTAGGAAATGAATAATTCATCAATTGTAAACACATTTAAACATTATAAAAACCATTCTAGGACAAATTTACACAAAATAGACCTTTTGACCAAGTTTGACTAGGTTGACTAGGCCAATTCAAGAGGAAAGAACTTCAACCAAGACTAGGACATGGCCAAGCAAGATATCTAGGACAACATGAGAATCTATGGGATGCATGTAAACCTTCTTAAATTTTTTAAAATGATAGGGGTTGACCTCATTTTACTATAATTCAAATATGGTCAACAATTATTTTACAACAATTTGAAGTGATGTCTATCAACATTGATGAAACTATAAACAATTCTATTTCTTTAAATTTTCCTATAGCTTTTATTATTCTTGATGAGATTATCCTTTATACATATGATCCTCCCTTATTTATTAGCATCCAAATAGGTGATATCCAAGTTTAGTATGCATTGATTGATGAGGGTTTTGGCATGTGTGTTACCTCTCTTAATTTTGTTAATACTCTTGGGTATTTAGAATTCAATCTCAAGTCTACACGCAACACATGCCAATGATACAATAGAAGAAAAATTCCTCCTCTAGGTTGCATGTGGCTTCCCATTATCATCCCACCTATCACCATCCATATGAAGGTGATGATATTTAACTTCCATCTTTCTTATAACATCTTGCTTGGTATGCCATGGACTTACCTCATGAGATATTACTTCTTTCACCTACCAATGCATTAAATTCCCTCATAATAGATCCATTTACAGGATTTAAGGTAACACTAACCCTTGGAATTTCAAACAATTCCAAGATCATGGTGTCTTCAAGATTCCTACTATTGAGTCTTTGGCTATAGTTCTCTTTCATGAGTCTCAGTGTCTCAACTTTCTCATTAACTCACTCAAGGTTATAGTGGGCATCCTAAGCTCATTGGTAACATTCCTCCTAAACTCTTAGATTTTGATGATTATGAGCCTAATGAGATTAACTTAAAGGTCAAATTTTTTGATCTCTCACCTCATCTCATCTCATAGCTTCCTACATCCTTGTAACCTTATTCTCGTAAGCCTTCCTGCAATGACATTCTCATAGTCTTGACCAACTAGGCATTCTGTTCACCATGCTTCATCAGATGACAATTTTATCCCTACCTATGTCATTGATATTCATACCTTGGATTATGATGATGGTTACTCCTTAGATGATCCATTATTAGGTGGTCTTGTACAAGCTCATGATGTTGAGATTATCCATTATCACTCTACTTTACTTGAGTCTTTTCATACATCTCATCATTTTCATTCATTTATAGTTCCTAATTTTTATATTTTCCCCTTTTATTATAGGGTATGGATGGCATTGACACCTCCATTTTTTGAGGATCCACGTAGGACTATGCTCATGGATCATGTTATGACTAGGCGTTATCACTTTACTAGGTTCTTTTACCCTCATAGTTGGTTTACCCCTGAGGTTAGTGAAACTCTCCTTAGACCTTCTATAGATCCCACTCCTCCCTTAGTAGATCTTGATATAGTTGAGCCTCTTCCTACTCCTACTATATTTTATCATGTTTCCACTCCTACTATTGTTGATCCTACCCCTATTTCTAATTCCATTGTTCCTTCAGTTGAGCCTAGTTCCATTCCTTCCTCCTCATCACCCTCCCTTGTTGATGGTTTGCTTCCATTGCCTAAGATGGCTCATCTACCCACCAAATGGGCTGATAAGTTCTCTATGACTTCTTCCACTCCTATTTTACCTCCTTCCATGAATGCTTCTCTTAAAACCACTCACAAGCATATATGTTGCTTCTATGTGATAGATAATCACTCTTCCAACCATTATCATAAGTTTTGACAATATATTGATACCTTGCATCCTTCTTCCCCATCATAAAAAAAATCCATACCTCCCTCAAAGGTAATTCCTAAATATCTACCTAAAAATGGTGAGGTATATTATCTATGGCATCTATGTGGCACCCATCACATTGATCATTATTGTTTCCTATAACAACATCTTAAGGATCATATTATATCCATTTCAAGACCTTATTTTATTCCTACCATAGGTCATTCCCACAAGAAGGCTTCTCCTTCTTCTCCCATGGCTCCACCTCCAAAGGTTCCATCCCCTCCTGTGTTCCCTTTATCACTTTCTATGCCTCCACCTATGATTTCTTCCCCTGTTGACCTTCTCTCATCTGTGCATCCTTCTCCACCCATGAGTCCTTCACCCATGGACCCTTCTCCACTAGTGATTGTTTTATCTATGTTAGATATTGCTCCTATGTATTCTCCTAACCATACCTTTCCTAATTTTCCTCCTCAACATGATCCATCAAACATTTCTGGTGGAGATCAAAAAAGAAGTATTTTCCTAGTATTCATTGAAGATTGATGAAACTTTAGCAACAGTGCATATCCAGATTCATTGAGACTTATCTAATGTATTGGATAATGTGTGTGGATATATTTACTAGTATTTATGATCACATGCATGGTGCTTTCAAATTTTTATTCAGGTTAGATGTGTGCTCCAATATTATTTCTATTTGTTATATCATTTGACATTGTGTAAAATTTATGCTTATATTATATCATGATTTCTTACTTGTTGTACTATACCTTGTTTATATCATCCTTTATATTTTCATATGATTATCTTTTATCATTTATTTCCCTTTTTCCCTAGAGTTTTTATCAAAACTCTCTTTCTCATATATTTATGATTACTTTTCTTTCTTATCCCTCTTTTTCATAAATAATTTGTCATGGTGACTTGATTATACAAACCCTATTCCCTTTGGTTATTATCTCCCTTTACCATAAAATCAGTTAGCAAATAATCTATATCATTATTATGTCCTTTTATTGGTCTTCTTTGGATCTCATTTTTCTCTATTCCTTTTTTTTCTAACTAAGCATATACATGGTTAAGACTTGATATCACATGCTAGTTCATTGTCAAGCCTAAGTGTCCTAGTCAATCTTTATCTTTAGTTACTTATCTTCCTTTAGCCTTAGCTTATAGTTCATTCATTTTTATCACTATCTCTATCATGATCATGGTTGGTCATTCCAAATCCTTATGGAAGAGGAATCTTAACAATCCTTCAAAATAAAGTTAAAAGATAAATCATTTAAACAAAATTCTATTATATCAAAAGGGAAAAATATTCTTAAAAGTATAATCACATTAAAAGATGTAATTCAAATCACATCTCCTTCTTCTAGTCAAATATCAAACTCCATATTTGGCCTCATAGTAGAGCTGAGGTCCTTTGGGGTGTGATAGTCCAGTAGATTAGAAGAGAATAAAAAAATCTTTTAGTGATACCTACTTTCTCATGCAAGTACCCAATCTTCGCAGTAGACTAATGGATCTATAAGGGATCCTATAAAATGGGGAACATGTCATGAGAAGGTAGGTCCATTTTAATTCTCCTATACCAATCTACCTTCATGATTTGATCTTAGTAGCACACTTATTTTCTTACAAAGCTTGTGTCTATAGAAAAGAGGTTTCCTTTGTACATAGATAACAAATAGTCACTTAGTGTCTTCTCATGTCCTTAGTATGCCTCTTGCCTCCTAAGGTCTTCTCATAAGATGCCTAAGTATTTCTTTTTACACTCCACTTTTCACTCCTTATATCCCTTATATTTACTTTTGAGAAATATTATTTTGTCTAGTGATTACTCCCCTTGGGATTTCATTTGTGAGTTTCTTTGTAAGACCACAGATAGGACCCAACATTCCTCACAAATTACCATATTTTACTCCCTATTAACCACATCATTTATAACCTAATATTCCTATTTATTCCATTCCAATGATGTTACATTTATTGAGTTCCAGTGTAAGATCATGAATAGCACCCAACCCTCACAAAATTTTCTAATACCCAAGTTACCATCCAAATTACATGTGTCAAATTTGAGATAATTACAATTTATTATGAAGTACATGTCATTTTACATGTTTCCAATCTTGATTTAGTATGTTTTATGCTTAATTAATTTTTATTTCACCTTTTTATCTTCTTATTTTTTAAGTGTGTGTAAGATTACAACCATTTATTAAATTTTTCATACTTTTGAGCTTGAAATAGTATGACCAATTTAAGACCAAAATTTTATAATTTTTTTTTCCTTTTATACTTCCTAGAATGATTTAGTATGATTGATTGAATTAATTAATTTGTTTTTATACCATTTATGCCCTTTTACATACTTTCCATTTTATTATATTTTTTTCATACTTCTTAGCATGATATTAGTATGATTTTACTTGTTTTAATTTGGTGCAAACATCTTTCACATTGGTTTATAAACAAATTCCTTTTTACCATCTTGTGTTACTATCTCTTGGATATTTATACTTGGTAATTTTTTATTATTACTACACATTTTCCATCTTGAAATAGTTTGTAGTACATTTTATTGATTGATTACTTTTTTCCAAGTCCTTTTGCCTATTTATTTTTTACCATGCATGTGCTCTACATAATGCTAGAAAAGAAACCACATCACATATATTTCCTATAGGTTATACAACAAATTTAAATACATATTCTATAAATAAATATATCTTAAGAATAAAAAACCTCAAAAATAATAAACCATAATGACAACATACACAACCAAATAAAATATGCCAAAATGATCCATATATATATATATATATATATATATATATATCATGAGTTTAATACAACTATATACATTGCCCTAGCTATATAGCTGGGCTCAATCCTATCTATCTCATGGACTAGCCACATTGCCTATTGAGACCTTAGTAAAATCATTAAAATATTACACTATAAGGAGGCTATCCAAGACCTCAATCCATCTACTTGTCCCTATAGGTATGCTACTTGCACCTATGAATCTACTAGCTAGGTCTAAATCTCTATCATCTATGATACTATATATACATATGTATCTCTCTCATTTGTTAAGACCTACCATGCCTATAGCTCCCCTACACCCATCATTACTAGTGGTTGCATCCTCTCTCTACACTTGTATCTACCTTATTACCTCTCTAACTAATTTGTACTAGCTCACCTAAGCTAGGGTAGATGGTACACTTAGATCCTCTAATGTCATGGGGTCGTATGGCTATAGAGTTTCATCTAGGATGTCATGTATTACTCCCCTAACCAAGGACCCCCATCTCTCCTCATCATCCTCAGTTACACCTTTATAATACCACAATATGGATATTAAATCATTGTTATATCTCAAAATATCTATATATCTATCTCCATTTCCAAAATAAAAACCTAAGTAATAATATTCAATAACCTTTTTTACCTATCTTTGTCTTAGCTAGAGTGGTCTCATCATCTACATGAATACCTAACACAATCTCCCCATCTATGTAGCCTCTTAGTACTTATTCTATGGGCTTCCTCCTCATCTCAAATCCCTCTATTGTTAGGTTGTGGAGCTAAAAGCTTCAACCCTTTGCAAAATGAAGGAACAAGAAGGTTACTGAGATCCAAGAGCATCGACGTCGGTAGCAGGACCGACGTCGGTCGTGACCAGTGCAGAAGGCCACCGACGACGGCAGGGAGTCAGCTGACGTCGATAGAACCAGACTAGCAGGGACCGACGTCGGTTGCCTGTGTGTTTCAGAACTATTCATTGCATGGACAGTTA
This sequence comes from Torreya grandis, assembly GCA_037957365.1. Lineage (NCBI taxonomy): Eukaryota > Viridiplantae > Streptophyta > Pinopsida > Cupressales > Taxaceae > Torreya > Torreya grandis. The sequence continues at coordinate 121,665 of JARHVA010004350.1, read as the reverse complement.
GTTAAGTGAATGAAGTGTTTGCATGTAAAGACCAATTAGAGTCTTTGGCTGCGAGGATAATTATCTAAATTAAGAGTCTAAGTTATTGTTTAAGTCTGGAATCTATTTATAGACCCATTGGCATGTATTGTAATAAGGCATGAGATAGAAAGGAAGAGTTCTTTCTAGTTGTAAGATCATTGAGTTACAGGTTGTTGTAAGCTCATAGGAGATCTACATGTGAGTATGGTCTGTTGAATTGCAGGTTGCAGGTTCATGGGAGATCAACTTGAAGTACTATAGTGTGCTTGGTGTACCGGCAGGGTTATTACTGACTGGTTGGTGAGGTGAACACCAATTCTATGTGTGAGTTGGTTGTTGGGACCATTTTTTGTGTAGGAGAGTGTGTGTGAGAAGAATTATCGTACACTTAAGGCATGGGAAACCTCTGTAAGGTGGAAGAGTGTGGTGGCTCTTTGTTGTATTCTTTTCTATAAAGTGTTAATACAAGACAGTGTATTGTCTCTCATATTCTATGCTATTGGTGAATTTTAGTTACTTGTGTTTCTGGTTATTTCCGCATTTATAATTGCTTATATTTGGTAATCATACTGTGCTCTTTCTGAGGAGCAAGATCCAACAAGAAGAATCAGAACAGAGGTGTGTTTGTTTTTGGACTTTCCTGACAAGTGGTATCAGAGCTTTTGGTTGGGATACTAAAAGATTGGTTTAGATCTGGGTAGTGTGTTTTGATTACAGGTTACTCATAGGGTTTCTGTTTGAGTGGGAGTTGAGCAATGTCAGAAGACAGTCAACTACGAATGGAAAAGTTTAATGGCAAGAACTACCAATTGTGGAGGATGCAGATTGAGGATTATCTGTATTAGAAAGATTTGTACTTACTGTTGGGTGGGGTTAATTACAAACCCTTGGATATGAAGGATGAAGAATGGGAGGTTCTTGATTGGAAGGCTCTGGGATCTATTAGATTGAGTCTTGCATCATCTATGATTTCCAGCTTATCATAGTGTAAGACAATGGTGGAGTTGATGGAATCTTTGGCAAATTTGTATGAAAAACCCTCAGCTTCTAATAAGGTATTTCTTATGAAGCATTTATTTAATTTGCAAATGTTGGAAGGTGGATCTGTTCATAGCCATCTTAGTGATTTCCATGGTTTGGTAAACCAGTTAAGTTTGGTCAATATTGTATTTGATGATGAAATTAGAGCTCTCTTAATCTTGTGTTCATTACCTGAAAGTTGGGAAGGTTTGGTAATGGCAGTTTCTAATACTATGTCTCCTTCAAAAGTCTTAAAAGTCGATGATGTTGTGAGTGTGATCTTGAATGAAGAGATACGTAGGAAAAGCACAGGTGAATCATCAAGAGATGCTTTGAGTGTTGAAGGTAGAGGAAGGCCAAGAGAGAAGATAGAGCATGGGAGATCAAGGTCTAAGATAGGTAAGAGATCCAAGTCCAGGTATGGCAGAATAACCTGCTAGAAATGTGGAAAGCAAGGGCACTTAAAGAGAGATTACAGATCGGGTGAAGATCAGCATGAAGGACATGGAGAAGAAGTAGATGTTGTGGATTACATTGCATAGGATGCTCTGGTATGTTCTTTGGATAAAGTAGAATCTTGGGTTTTAGATTTTGATGCCTCTTTTCATGCATCCCCACATAGGGAATTTTTTCATGAGTATGTCCAGGGAGACTTTGGAGAAATTTGTGTAGGGGATGGTAAGCCTTGTCAGATTGTTGGCAAAGGAAAAGTGAAGCTGAAATTGTAGACAAGTGACACATGGGTGTTAAAGGAGGTCATGCATGTCCCAGTTCTAAAGTGGAATTTGATTTATGTTAGAAGTTTGGGTGATGAGGGTTGCACAGTAACTCTCACAGCGGACTCTTGGAAGGTTACCAAGGGTACACTTGTTGTAGCTAGAGGTAAGAAAGTAGGTACGCTTTATCTATCTACTTGTATTACTGATTCTCTTTTTGGGTTATCTACTTCAGTTGTAGATTCAGAGATGTGGCTTGATAGGCTTGGTCACATAGATAAGAAGGAGATGCTTGTTCTTGAGTCAAAGGATATGCTTTTGGATTTGGAAGGCATGGATCGTGGTTTCTGTATGCAGAAGAAGAAGGTGACATTTCTTGAGGAATCTGATGTTAGTGACAAGAATAGGAAAGCCTTGGTTTTTAAGGAGAAAGTGACGGATAGATTTCAGCACAAGGTGCAGAGGAATTCTAAGCAGAGCAAGGGTGGTTTGGACAAGGGTTTGGTCCAAAAGGAGCTCACGAGAAATAGTCAGGTCTCACAAGAAAAACACAGAGACCGACGTTGGTAGGAAAATCGGTGTTGGTGTCCAGATAGGGATCGATGTCAGCTATGTGCAGCCTGACGTCGGTGACTCAGGCAGATAATGACTGGCATCGGCCAGGGGAAACTGACGTCGGTAAGGTGGCAGTCGCAGGGAACCGACATCGATCGGCTATAGACTGAGATGTGACCAGCATCGGTTACTGAGATGAATTTTGGGTGGATAGCCAGCTGTCATGGAGTCTCAAGCACCCATATGGAGGACTGAAGGTGTAAGTAAGTTCTTAAATTTGTCATTTCCCTTCTTTACACTACTTGTTGCTCACTTATGGCATAGGACCAGGAAGTTATCGAAGAAGCAGAACAGGTAGATCTAGGAAACAATGGGAGCTAGGCATGGATGAGGATGTGATTCCTTGGAGGAGAACCAAACAGATGTTTTAGGTAGAGTGGCCAGCTGGAAGTAAGCACTGAGAGACGAATGGACGTTCAGGGTAAAGAAGAGCAAAAATGGATATGTGAGATGGAAGATCAGGGTATATGGTCTTGTATTAGCTGCAGGACAATGGTGGTTTAATCATTGTGTTTCTCTTTACCAGGTTGGATAATATTAGCTACATTATCCTAAACTGTATGGTGTGCTTGTTGCAGGGTTACATATACAGGTATTGCTAAACTAAAGGTAAAGCTAGTTCAGGTGTGTGTCATGGAGAATCTAGAAGCAGCAAGATTCTTTGGTATGAGTGTGTTCTAGAGACATGGAGGTTTTTTTTTTTGACTTTGTTTTAGGATGATTGTGTGAAATTGGTTAGCATGCCGATGGTTGGATAGTTCACAGAACAGGTGTCTTGATTCACATAATGAGGTTCAGTGCATGGTATGTACTAAACCTAAGTTTTCCCATATAGTGGGAGTTGTCACAAGTTGGAGCCAATTCGGGGGAGAACCATTAGAGGACAATTCAGTGGATTCTTACAGGGACTAGCAGCAGGTGCACATGCTATGCAGGTTTAGGTTATTTTCTACATGGTTGTAGATGCGGATGTGGCAGGTAATTTAGATGACAGGTTTTGCACTACAGGATTTGTGGTGGTTGGTCTTCAAGAGTGATCTTGAGGAGGGATACAAAGCCAAGAGAACAAACTAGACAGAGTACAGGTACAGGTATAGGCTGCAACTGTTTATCTCCAAGTGGGAGATTGTTAGGTTGTGGAGCTAAAAGCTTCAACCATTTACAAATTGAAGGAACAAGAAGGTTTCTGAGATCTAGGAGCACCGGCGTCGACAGTAGGACCGACGTCAGTCGTGACTAGTGCAGAAGGCCACCGGCAATGGCAGGGAGTCGGCCGACATCAGCAGAACTAGACTAGCAGGGACTGACATCAGTTGTCTGTGTGTTTCAGAACTATTCATTGCATAGACAGTTAGTTAAGTGAACGAAGTGTTTGCATGTAAAGACCAGTTAGAGTCTTTGGCTGCAAGGATAATTGTCTAAATTAAGAGTCTAAGTTATTGTTTAAGTCTGGGATCTATTTATAGACCCATTGGCATGTATTGTAATAAGGCATGAGATAGAAAGGAAGAGTTCCTTCTAGTTGTAAGATCATTGAGTTGCAAGTTATTGCAAGCTCATAGGAGATCTACATGTGAGTATGGTTTGTTGAATTACAAGTTGCAGGTTCATGGGAGATCAACTTGAAGTACTATAGTGTGCTTGGTGTATCGGCAGGGTTATTACTAACTGGTTGGTGAGGTGAACACCAATTCTGTGTGTGAGTTGGTTGTTGGGACCATTTTTTGTGTAAGAGAGTGTGTGTGAGAAGAATTAATGTACACTTGAGGCGTGGGAAACTTCTGTAAGGTGGAAGAGTGTGGCGGCTCTTTGTTGTATTCTTTTCTGTAAAGTGTTAATACAAGATAGTGTATTGTCTCTCATATTCTGTGCTATTGGTGAATTCTAGTTACTTGTGTTTCTAGTTATTTCCGCATTTATAATTTCTTATATTTGGTAATCATACTGTGCTCTTTCTGAGGAGCAAGATCCAACAAGAGGAATTAGAAAAGAGGTGTGTTTGTTCTTGGACTTTCTTGACATCTATCATAGCTCACATCCATCTCAACTTGAGTGTGTGTGGTATCTTTATCATTCATCCCTCCTCTAGCTCCTCTAATGGATCATCAAGGATGAAATCAATCTATGATATCTCTTATTACCTCCATCATCATTGTGTCCTCAATGGTCACATCTCTTCCTAGTATGGAGTGAGTAGTGATACATCTAGTATCTTTGAATATGCATCCCTATCCTCTTACTTAGCTCCTCATCATGCCTAACTAGTCCATGTTCACTCTCAGTGTGGCCTTAATATTAACCTTAGTATCTATGGTATGTATCCTCTCTTCTCCCATGGATCCCTCACACATAGAGCCCACTACTCGGGCATCAATATTAGTTTCTCTAGATGAGGTAGGCCCATATACCCTAACACCCATGCCATTGGATGTATCTCTCTCTACTATAAATAGTGTCCAACCACCTCTATCTTCCTTATCATTAGTGCAACTATGTCCTAGCTCACCCATGTAGATACTATGTGCTCGTATGACTTCCACACTATGTCTGCACATCTCACTAACTATAGCATTATCATTTGGGGCATGACCTACACTACTGAGTCCTTCCTCCATATCCACACTTAAGGTGACCTACCATCTACCACATAGGGTAACCCAACTGACTGATACATAGGAAACCTCTCATATATCCAAGTTGTCATAAATATGATCAATTCCATGTTCCTCTTCCCTCTAACTAACATCTCTTTCATATCATATGCCAGTTAGATCTAGATGATAGAGCATAAATAATATACAAATCCCTCCTACAAGATCATCCTACTCAAGGCTACCATGAATAGTGGTATCTTGCCATCTGACTTGTAACATAACACCTATTATGTCACAAGACCTATCACAACCCGATAAATGTCTAGAATATATAATTTATAGACATCAAACATGCTAAATCTCTTACTAATATCATCTTTGAGCTTGTAGCCCACATGGCTAAAACTCTCCTCTCCTCTAAGCTATTTGATATCCCTATGGTCACCTGTGTTCCTATTATAGGTATCCGTAGGATGGAATGAACATATTCTAGTGTGATAACCACCTCTATTATATCCCCATCCACATCCCAACTAAAGGTGTTAGTCAATCATTCCCAAAAACCAAGGAACATGACTAATAGATCATCACTAAGGGGGATTTGATACATATTAGTTATCCTACCTAAACCTATGGATCTTAGTCTATCCCTATCTCCATATGATAACCTATCTAACAACTCTAATAACCATGCCACATCCATAAGTCTCCAAAATCTCCATCATCCTTCCACCCAAGAAACAATAAAGGATGTATTAGTTCCTTCATGTCATGTATAGTCATAATACATTCTTTTAAAAAACAAGCCTAAATTACTTCATTTTATCCTATTTTTAGCCTACTCAGTCATTCTTGACCTTATTTGGTCATTTAGGACCATTCTAGCCATCTTTTGGCATTTTACATGCTTTTTCATATTATTCAAAAAATTTGGTCAAACTAGTGTGACCAAAATTTTCCTATCTTTTCAGCTAATTGACTAAAAAATCTAAGTCAACCCCTTATCTTTCCCTCCTTAGTGTTGAGTTTCCATTTTAAACCAATTATACCACCTATAAACTCTAAATTAGGCCATCAAATTGACAAATATGTAGGGTTTACCCATACCTACTAGGTTGACACTATGGATTCTACTTAAATTTAGCTTGCTGGGTCGATTGACCCAGTGCTTTCTGCCTATCAACCCTTGCATTTTCCTAAAAAAGTGTATTTTTATTGATTTTTTCCTAATTCTATTAAACCCATTTCCTGTATTCCTATTTACTACCCGTATAATCTAATTTTGTTTCATTTTGACATATAAAAATGTTTCAAATAAAATTTTAATAAAACTACACTTAATTCACTAAAAATTTCAAAAACTAGTTTAAGATTCATAATTGCATGCATGTAGTGAACCTATTGCTACCTCTGGAGCCTCTCCCTATCTAGCCTATCATTTCCTCACCATCCTAGATTTTTTTATCTCTAGAGCTCTCTTTTCCCTCTCTCACAAATCAAAATAACAAAAGAATTGTCTTTTGCCCTATTTTAAAACACTTTTCAAAATTCAAAGCTTTCAATTATTTTTTAGTAGATTCTTTATTTTGATTATATCTTTGTTTCTACTCATCCATTTTAAAAAACATATAGTGCATTAGATTTGTGATGAATTAGAGAATATTTTCCACTATCATATGTCTATCTTTTAATTTTTTTGATTTTTGGCTATTTCTGCACTAACTTCTACAGGTTCATCTAGTGTTCTCTACATTAGACACCTTCACATTTCTCATAGTCTACTTATTTATCTACATCATTAAAGTAAGTAAAGGTATGTGTTTTTAAATTTATTCCTTTCATTTATCTTATATGTTTCTTACTACTTAGCATCAACATTGTGTGTTATCATGTTCTATCTCAAAGCACCATCCCATGTTGTACTTATATGAGACATGATGGGCTTCGAGTGGGGCATATATATACACATAATATTTTAAATATTTTATCGATTTTTGACACTTTATATCTTTTAATAACCTATCGAGTCTCAATATCTATGAGTGTATACCTTAAGGGATGCACTAGGAAAGGGGTGGGTATAACATCAGTGCTTAATAAGATTATTTTCCCTTTTTCCACCTACCATATACACATTTGTCTCCTAAAACTATTTACCCTAACATTATTCTCCTTATTCCTACCCATTCCTCTTAGTTGTCATGCCTTATCCATACCTTTTCTTTCCTTAACTCCCTTTTGGTCAATCAATTATACTAGGTTGATTGGGTCGACCCAGTACAATTTAGGGGTATTTTTCACTGTCTTAGCTTGTTAGCCTTTCGATTGACCTAGATTAGACCTAGTGAATTATCCCCAAAAACACATTGGGTTGATTGGGTTAACCTTATATAGATAAAATTAAAAGAGCATTTAGGGTAATATTTGCTTTTATATACAAGTTCATTTCCCACCATTTCATAAGAGAAGAATTAAGAGAGAAGAAGTGCAAATGAACATCTTCTTATTAACCATTCTACTTGAAGAATAAAGCTTAGGGTTCCATAATTTATTTGGAGATATAGATATTGTATTATGGAGAAGGATTTTAGATGCTTAGATAGGTTGTTATCTTCATTATCCTTACATACCATAATAATCTCTTGTAAAGAACCTTGGCCAAGGGAGAGATTAAGGCTTGGTAGGTTCATCCTCAATGGTAAGTATTCCTAACTTTGGTTCTCATTTATAAGAGTAGATATATAATTAATTTGTATTATTCTCCCATGTATTAGGATTCTATATACATTTACATGAGTATATATCTTCTAATACATGTTTAGTTTAGTTGTTTTATTGTTTCTAACCCCCCCCCCCACTTTATGGCACAAGCTTTGGTATGCACTAGATTAGATTTAATTTATTGTTATTAGAATATGTGAATAATTTAAACCTTAGGAATAAACTATGTTTGTTAGATATTTTGATATATTCTAGGATTTATAACCCTTCCTATCATGATATGTTATGACAAGTGATCTCCTAATCAGGTCTAGAAGATACCCATATTGTTCATGCTCTTGATTAACAAGTGTATCCCAATTGAAGGTGTAGGTATGATATATATATTATTTGAGATAGGATTGATTTATATTTTTGATTGAATACAACATTCACTTATTGCTCAGTATAGCGTGATGTCTGAGTTGATCATACATTCTAAGGATAGCAGTTATTAATGGAGGTAGTCTAACCAATCAAACTACCATCCTAGAAATTCACCAATTCAATTCTTATACCCCACCATGGAAGGGGGTTGAAATTATTTAAAGATATGAATTCCCAAGTCAATTATTCCCTAAATAACCTATGAGGAGGTGATGAACTCCCACTCATAATCCAAAATGCATGAAAAATAAAAAGAAGTGAAAAGACTTTATGGTCATTTTAGGGTCACCCAAACCATATGGATTTGGGGAGGAACTCAACGACTTTATTTTCATGATTTTGGAATAAATAAAAAAAGGAAAATAATAGTAAATTTTTTTCACTCAATTTCCCTAAAGAGGATAGGAAGAACATACATGCATGCTTTGGTTTGCTAGAAATAAATAACTTTCAACAAATAAGCATAAAATGAATAAATCTTAGGAGTATGCAACTAAATGTGAAAGTTCATTTTAGTGCACCAAAAAAAATTATATTATGAAATTTGATCCCATTGGCATTTTTTTTTAAATTTGGAAAAAGGCTTAAAAAATAACTAAGGAATGAAAATAACTAAGTTTTTTTTAAACACCAAAGACAAATTGTGTAAAATTTAACCATGTTTAAACTTTTCTTTTTTACACCTTAAGACCTAAATTTTTTAGATGTTTTTCCTACTTATAATCCCAAAAGTGAGTGAAAAAACAATATTTTTAAATGATCTCTTGGGTTTCCTATTTTTTTGTCTCAGATAACTAGACATCGATCCATGTAGGGATCGATGTCGGTCTACAGAGATCAACATCACGTGATCCATAGAGATTGATGTTAGTCAATAGATATTGACATTAGTTACTATAAAAACAAAGAAAAATAAAATATGGTTTTTTACAACAATATTTAAAATGAGGTTAAAACCAACAATTATCACTAAATCCTATAAGGAAATGGTTTGACAAACAATATGTGGGTTCTTAGACACAAAATAAAAGTCTAAAAACTCAAGAAAACCCTCGTTAGTCACATTTTGACTATGCTCTACTAATTTTCACATAGGTATGATGATCAATTCAATGAATCAACATTGGTCTAGGAGAATCAACATTGGTCTCTATCAAATTTTGAAATAAACCAACATTGATCACCTACAACCTATGAGTTTCTAAAAATAGAAATACATGAAAAATAGATTAAAAAAACTCAAATTTTGAATATTTTAAAGCATCCATTAGGTAAAATAAAATTATCATATCATCCTCCTTGGTTATATAGGATCATCTAGATTCCCATTGGGCGTGCCAACAATTGAACTAGAAATTTGACATGGAGGGGAGGTTAGTCTTGTGTTAGTCTCATAAAACCAATGAAATGAACACACTAAATTACTAATACCTTTAGCCTAGATACTAGGGAGAGATTAAGTAACAAAAAATAAATGAAATCACAACAAAAACGTTAAAGACATAATTATTCTACCTTCCTAAGAGTTCTAAAGGGATTTGTTGAATAGCTTACTTGACTTGTGCATCAATAAGTCTCTCATTGGCCTCTTGGATTTTGATGCTACTTGTATTAACATTTGGGCATCATAACCTTAATTAATAAGCATTTAGGAATTATAACGCTACATCAAAATATATTTTTGAATATATATGAGCATAATAACTTTGCACCAAAATAGCTTATGGTTCAGTAGGCCTTGTATTTATAGCCTTAATAATTATCTCTCACCCAAGGTGAGCTAAGGTTGAGTTTAGGCTTGGAATGGGTTCAAACTAAACCTAGGTGAGTTAAAACTAATTCTAGTAGAGTTAATCGTAGTCAAGTAATTATGATTATTAATTACTAGGCATGGATCTCAAATTAGATATTTTAAGATATTTTTAAAGAGTTTGACAACTCATAAAGGCAATGATGAAAGGCTAGGATATTTTGAATTTTTGAATTTCCTTTCTTAGATATTCATTAATTAAAAATGGATAATTAAACTAGGAATTTAATCTTGTTTACCTTATTAATTTATTTTTGATTATCCTTTTAGCTCTTTCAATATTTAATCAAGTATGTAAGTGCCCCACTTAATAGGTCCATAGGCCAAATGTATAATTGTGATACCTCAAGGTGATTAGGGATGAATTTATGAGAGTTTATTATTGAATATGATATAATACACCAATTAGGGATGTCTCAACATGATTTTGATCTTTGATGAATTATGCTCAAGAAAATTTAGGTTGTATAATGATTCCTAGGATTAATTTTCAAAGGTTGGTAGGAATTAGTCTAAAGTCTAGTAATAAGCCAATTGTGACCAATTTTAAGTGTCTACACATGTTATTTATTAATATTTATGCATGAATCATATGATAAAATGATCATAATATGTCATCATAACATTATTACATCATAAAATCATATATGAAACATGTATACTAAGGCTTTTAATTCAAATGTAAATAAAAATATAAAAATTAGGCATGTAGTAGTAGTCATTAAAAATATAAGCATTTAATAATATGCTATTCAATAATATGAATGATATTGATCATTGAAAAACACAAAAGTGGAAAGATGCATGATATGAATCATGAAACCACAAGCTCATCAGATAATCATAGATTTATCCACACACATAAATACAATGTCATGGCCATGAAGCCCACAAATAGAATAAAACGTGATGGGACACAATTCCATGTAAAGAAAGAGTTGAAAATAGTATATTAAATTAACTCACGATGTAACAAAAGTATAAATCCACATGCAATGAACAAATAATTCCACACAAGGAAAATATCATATACAATGAAAATTCAATGTCATACAAGGAAAGAACTACACACAATGTGATAACACTCAAGGATAAAACCATGAAAAATAGAAGGATAGTCTTACATAAAGGCATTGAATGTAACACAAAATGGTTGGATAATGTAAAAAGAAACAAAAACAATCATGCATATAAAAATCAAATCTAATCCACATTATCAATGTTTATAATCATCACACATGATAAATTGCAATATTGATATATCACTCTAAGTAGTATAATCAATTCAAAGACATATATATTAAATCTAAGGTTGCTCAATATATTGAATTGAATTTTCATATAACTAAATAGATGCACTAAATATATGCCACCTATGTATACATGCCCTAATCTATGAGGGGTAGCCCACTAGGTGTATGAATGTCTTGTACTTGAATTTCCTCGTAATATGAAATTTATATGGCCTACACTCACTCATTATGCTATTAAATGAATTGTCATAAGAGATATTATATTAAATATGCCATAATGTCACTTAAAAAAATGAAATATGTAGTTTATAAATACATGTAATGCATAGGTTTTAATTTTTTATTTTTCCAAATATATAAATGTGTTTTTAAATGGTTTTTTTGAATTATATTACTTATAAAGAATGGACCCATCAATAGGATACTGACTTGTAATTCATATATCAATTTTGGAAAATGTCATCTATTATGATCAAGTATTCCATATGTATTTTTATTTGAATCCAAGAGGTGTCATCATGTCTTATTGCATATATCATCATAACTCATATGATATTACATACAATAATTATCCATAATACCCATTTTATCTTTTAAAATATATTGTATATAAAAATAATTTATTTTTGTTTGATGTGGAACATGTGAAGATATTTGTGACACTAGTTTAGGTCATGATAGATGGGATAATATTCATTGTGAATCCTAAATAAACATATAATGTAATTTTATAGATGAGGAAATTACATTACCTTGCTCTAAATTCTTATATATAACTAATTTAAATAGGTTGTTTAACTAGTTGTGGTGCAATTGGGGGTGGAGGTGGAGGCTGAAATGTATTTTAATGATTGGTATAATCATATTGAATATCTAAATGTTGAACATGGTAATACATTAATATTATGTATGCAAGTATGTTTTAACAACATATAAAATTCCCCTATACTCAATATAGATAATAAGAATGTATAAAATATAGTAGGACCAACCCTAAGTGGTATCACAATACCCCCAAAATGGTTTAATTTTCTTATCAAATATTTTTACTATATTAGTTGTATCCATAAAATCTTTATGTGTATATCCTAAATTATTATAAAGTGTCATAGTGGAAACATTACCACTTGATCCATTATTTATGAGTCAGTGTAGGTGTGTATAAATAATTATATATAAGTAAAATCATCATCCATAATCTCACTATCATCAAATATGATTCTAAGTTACTGTAGATTTATTCTTGTAAGTCTACCAAAAATTCAATCTACTCAATGCTCATATTTTAAGAAGGATGTGAATTGTAAATCATAATCAACTTAAGATTATTCTTAGTTTATTTTGTAGCGTGAATTTCAAATGGATCATAATATATTTTAATTTTTATATTTGTATGTAATGGGATATGATTGGCCTATGACTATCATATCTCTAAGGATATAAACTCAGATAATTTTAATTAAATAGATGCCAATGATACCTAATTTTTAGGTAATGATCAATGGATCTATATACTTAAGAAGAGGGTTACCTATATCACCAATATCAAAGGAAAGGGTTTCAAATCATTTAGGCCTACAACATAATGAGATAAATCTAACTATACCTCTACACAAGTAATGTGCATTAAAAAAGAGTAATGTATGTAATTGTGTGAGTAAAGTAAACAAAACTAAGGGGGAAGGGTTAGAATAATCAAATAATGTAAGGATCCATTGTAGAAAAATGGGGGTCTAGGAAATAGAAAAATAGATATATGGAAAGTGCAAGCAATATTATAGCCACACTAAGTATAAGTGTTTATAAGATCAAATAATGATGCATACACATTCATTCACTAAGTAAAAATAACTTATATCTAATAAATGAAATAAGGTAAAGAGCTAAGTTTAGAAATATTTACCTTGATGGGGACCCATCAAGCCTCAATCTCCCCCTTGGCCAATGTTACTTTGTAAGAGATTGTTGTGGCTATGAATATTTCAAAGGATGAATCAATATCTAGGATAAAATACTCTTCCTAATGAATATATAATAATTTTACAAGAAAATATTCATTGAAGATAAGATTCTAGGCTTAACTCCTCAAAATGTGAATCAGGGAATAAGTTCAAGTGAAATTATATAATAGCATGTGTATGATATGTTGAAAGGAAAATGTGACTTGTATAATATAGTAAAAAATTACACAATCCCACACAAATTTTAGGTCTATAGTATCAACCCAATTTGATAAAGTTAAAATGAATTGACTAACATCAAACTATGTCGACCGGGCTGAAATAACACAAATGCCAAAATATTAGCTCATAAGGACATTGACCAAGTTGATTTAGTGTGGAGAGGGAAAAATGTGTGACATATACAACACCATATTGGGATGATATAAAAACAAATAATGGATCTAACACGGTTGGGTGAGAATAAGATGAATGAAGATAGGTAAAATAGTAAATTTGAGGGAGATGATCTAGAAATATGAATGAAATACATACCAACATCTCTCATAAAGTACTAAATGCCTACCCATATATTTCTTGATACACCCCATATAGAATGCATTCAGGAAGATTGAAGCTCAAAAATTTGTTATAAGAGAAAGTTCCATTAAATTATAAAGTGGTAACTATTATATGTATACATATGCCCCACCTAAATCTCATCACATGTCAAAATAGTGTAATATGAGATGTTGCTTTGGGAAATAACATAGAAACACAACAACTGAGCTAAATCAAATGAAATATTTAAATAAACTCCTAAAAATTAATAACTAAAGCTAATATATGAATACCTTGACCTACCTTTCCATTGAATTAAAACATCCAAATATCATAGCTTCAATCATGGAGGGTGCAATACCTAAATTTGAGAAACCCTAGGGATAAAAGGCTAAAAATATAATTAATGTGTGCGTACACATTATGGTCATATTATAAATCAATAACTCTCAAAACTAATTAAATTACTTTTAAAATTAGCAAGCTAGGATCATAAAGGCTATGATAGAACTAAAATACCAATGATGTAAATAAAAATGATAAAAAAAAATGAATGTATAACACACTGAATCACATCAATATATGTATGTAAATTAAATATAAATGAATGAAAAAGTTGAACAAATATATGTAATTAAATGAAATGGCATCTCATGTCAAAAAAACATGACAATAACATAAAGAACTTAAAATTTAAATGTAATTATAAATACAAAATAAACACATCAAGTCAAACATTAATAAAAACATCTTAGTATGTTAAAAATAAAAAATATACAATGTAAGATAATTTAATTCCATAAAATTAAATCAATTACATGAATGAAAAGTTGAAAGCACTGAAGAATGACAATTCCTAATTTATTTATTTTTCTTAAATGTAATGTAGAAAAAAGAAACCACCTAAAGACATGATAAATATGACTATGAGATGGTGTTTAAAGGAATGGTGTAAGGGTCCTTATGAGTAATTCATGGTCTTATCCAATGTATTATAATTAAATTCACAAATAAAGATGTGGTGTAAATAGGCAGATGTGATCAGCTAAAAGTGATATACATCAAGTGGATAATGCAAATAAGAGGATTTATAATATCCAACACTGTTATGATTTTCAAGGTGTGTTTTCTTTTATAAACACTTAGACTAGTTTCCTTAAGCATCCATTGGGTATGGAGTGATATAAGCTTCTATACAACTCAATTTTGAAGGTATAACCTTGGTTGTAACATACGAGACTAGCCTTGAATAAAACTAAAAATTACCTACAACACACATAAAAATAAGTAGAGATAAATGATAACTATTATAACAACACTTAGAGGAATTGGAAAACACTACAATACTCAATAAACAATGTGCAATGACACTTAGAGGAATAAAAAACTAACCTACTTTGTACAAAGTCTAAAAATGACCACCTTAACCTGGATCAAAGCAAAACCCCTTGAAATATTTTCTACTCCATGTAATTATATCATCATGTGGTTGATAGGGGTAATTTAAAAATAATTTTTTAGACTAAATACTTGGCATATTAGCTCTTAATAATAGTTCCTTGGTAATGACAATTAGCCCATTCTTTCCCTCTTTGATCACCAATCTCACTTGCTTTCCAATTGCTCAACTGGGTCAATAATATTTTCAATATTGAAATCATTATATGATAACTCATTATCATTCATATACATATTCTAATCATCATATATATCTTATAAATTTGACTTATCTTTGAATAAAAACCTAGTCTCCTATTGAAATAAATGAGCAATTTGTAAACCATTATCAAGACTAAGCCAACTTACTTGTTTACTTGGGATAATTGATATTACCTCCAATTTTATAATTTTATTTTCATCTTTCATGATGTCTTTAAGCATGTCATCCTGAGATATGACTACAAGAATTCCATTGGTATCCTTGTGCTACTCCTTAGGGGTTGTTGACTTGCTAAAAGCTTGAAATTCTTTAATGATATCATAATAGTGCTACCAAGTTTCATCAAGCTCTTCTTGAGGTTATAAATGAATATTTATAATGGTGTTCTTGTGCATGTAAAACTAAACTTCAATTTTTTCAACCTCATTTATGTCTTTGACTTGATTGGTGATAACCTCAAGTTCTTCATTGAGATCAAGACATTGTTTCCCTACTTCATCAATATCTTCTTTTGGATTCATATGAGTTAGTATGAAGATGTATTATTCATGTATATAATAGGAGATTAAATATACATCTTTCATATAGTCATATGGATCAAATTCATAACAACTTTTTTCCAATCATCAAAATAATGATCATGAACTTCTTCTATTGGTGCAGTGGCATCATGATGAGTAACATATCCCTCATGTAAGATGTAAGTTCCTTAAATAATTTATTAAATGAGATTATAAGGGTAATATTAATTATTTTTAGTTCCCCATTCATTAATTAAATGATTAGGGATTCCTTCAAGAAGTGTGTTTGATTCATGGTCTAGGACATACTCTTCTTGATCAAGAATTATGCAATTAACATTGGAAGTATTAGTTATATATGTCTCTATGTCATATTTTAAATTTGGTTCATAATTTATAGTGAAAATAATTCCATAGCTTGTCTTAAAAAACATGTGAGACCAATATAATGACAAGTATCCCCAAATCTTAGCTGTGAAGTCTCTAGATAGGCATAATGCAAAATAGGGTGGGAAATATATAATGAAAACATCTTGGTGTTTTGATAAATTAGGACAAGCATTTAAAGTGAGACTCAATCCCTTTATAACACCAATTATTTTTTTGATTTACCATATAATTGTAATAATCCTTTAGTTTTTGGTTCATAATTCAATCTTGGTTTATCAACAACTTATTTAGGCATCACAAAACTACTTGCACTAGAGTTAATTATATATTTATAAACCAAGTAGTCACCTATGATAAGATAAAGGTAGAAAGGATAAGCTTTATCATAATTGGATGTTCTCCCTTAGGATAAGATGCATTAGTAAGGACTAATTTTACCTCCCTTATTGGTTTATCTAGAATATGGATGTTGGGTAATGCATCTTGTAACAAATATTTTTATGCTCAAATATAAAATGTCTCTCACATATAAATGTAGACATTTTTCCTCTTCATTTTTTCAATAATGTTGAAGAAAACATTACCAACCTTTGGATACATTTTGAGGGAAACAACTACACCTTGAAATTGAGTGGATTGGGGCTGATCCTTAGGCTAAACCTCACTTCTTATGGTTTGATTTATTTTGGTTATTAATATTTTGGAGTTGAGACAGACTTTGTATCCTCTTGGAGTACTATAGGGGCTGATACAAGACCTCTATTATTTGATTGGCCATTTCTAATAGCCCTTTTCATGTACCTATGTTAGCTATGATAGGATTACTTTATTAATTTGAAGTTTTAGTTTGATTCATGACACAAAAATTGCCCTCTTTCCAATTCATAAGAGTTGATTAACCTTGTACTTGAGCTTGTACATTAACTTAATAAGGCTACTTATGAGGCTAATAAGGCTAATAGGGAGGCTAGTGATGAGGTTGGTAAGGTCTAATATGTTGAGATTGATGCCTATTTAAGTCTACCTACTCATTTCTAAAGCTTTGAAATAAAGTATTCACTTCATGTAATTCATTAGGAGGGGTAATAGGTGTGGCTTGCTAGCCATTTGACACTAGAATAGGTGCCAAAGTGGGTTATGTTAGTGGAGGTTTAGGGAATAAAGGCATTGGAAGATTAGGGGTAATAATTCCTACTTGAATCAAGTTATTTTAATCCCTTATGGAAATATCATATGCAGTTGGTAGCACTGTGCCTCCTATGGATTATATCATGACAACAATATCATTGTACAAAGATCTCAATTAGCACAATAAAATAGTATTAGAAGTAGGATTCACCAAGGGTTGGATTATATTTTAGGTCTTATAGAATATTAAGTTGTCTTCTATAATATTAAGTTGAATTCCACCATATATTCATGTGGACCTTTGATGATGGTAGTTAGTTGTTCCATGAGAGAAAGATTGTCACTCTTGTCTTCAAATTACTAGTAAAATCTCTCTCCCAACTCATACCAATTATGGATTGAAATAGGTTTCATCCCTCTATACCTTTTAATATACCCTCATTTATATTAATTATCAATAAGTATCACTTATATCATATATTCATGTTGATCTCTCTTGATGGTAGTCAATTATTCCATGAGAGAGATGGTCAATCTTATCTTCAAACTACTAGTAACATCTCTCTCCCAACTCTTTTAAGATATGGATTGAACTAGGTTTTAGTCCTATATACCATTGAAGATCATTGTATTTCAATTAAGTAATAATAAGTCTCACTGCCACACTATCCTAAGTGGTGTTGTGGACTTCACAAATGTTAGTAATGTCTTAGATATTCTCTATAGGAGTAGTAGTATCCTCACCAGTGAAAGAGGGAAATATCTTAAGAGATGAAACTAGGATATCATCCTATTTTTTGAGATATAATGGGTTCCCCCATTACAATATATAAATAAATAATTACTTTAAGAAATCATATGAAAAATAAGATTCAACCTTCCTCTTGGACTAGGAAATATACCAAAATGATGTGTTAGTTCAACTCTTGGAGAAGGCTGCCTAGAAATTCTACCTCTTCTTTTAGGAGACCCTAATAAATTTCTTATTATTCTTCAAGGAATAAATGATAACTAAATGAACTCAAGATTTGTAACTATTTTTTAAGCTATTATCTCCTTTGCTATAAAAATGAAGGACTGATCTTAGACTAGAAATGTATGGAGTTGTTAGGTCCTAAAAAGTGTCTTCAATTCTATTGCAACATGGTAGGAATAACAATGAATTAGTAGCTTAGTTCTTCTATCTCAATGGAAATTATCCCGCTAGGCATGCCAAAAACGTTTTTCACATTTAAATTCACTATGTTATGTCTTAATACTTATTTCAACTCACAAATGGTAACACTCTTGGGTGTGGGTGACCTATATTAGGAGTTAATCTCTAAAGAGGGTTGGTTCCTTTTATAAACTATATTGCATCTGATTTAGGATTAGATTGTAGACATAAAACTTGTTTTAAAAGGGCCTAAATAAGCTATAACTAAGTATTTTATCATGAAAAGGGAGGGAGAATGAAACTAGAAATTACAAATATGTGATGTACCAAGTCTATGGATCTCCACCTACCTTAAACAACACAATAAAACCTATGAAAGACTAAAGTTTATCCTACACAATCTCCAAATTTTCCATCTCTTGCATAAGTGTTTTGTATGAAGGTGGTAGCCTATGCGATATCTAGTATGGATGACCCTAGGTCCTTGCATAATGTATAATTTGGGAATTTAACTAACACTTTAATAAACCAGATATGACACAACATACATCCTATAGAATGATGTCTTCTTGGACAAAGGTGAGGGGAATTGGACACAACACAAGGGAAAATATATTTTACCATAGGTGTAGATCAACAAAACATAATAATTCACATAAAGTATAAGCATAGGGAAAGTAAAACTAGTATTTTATTAGTCCAAAATCCTTAAGCCAAAATTTATAAGACTTCAAATAGGTAGAGTTTTATCATACTCAGTAGATGGATACTGAATAAGGCATTTACAACCTTATACATAAGAAATGAGATGAAAGAAAAAATATGAGCACTAATAAACTACATAAATTCTATTATTACATTATAATTAAACCTATGCAAGAGAATAAACAAGTGGAAATGGGGTCATTAATTCCTTGTTAATTCACTAGGCCTACCATCATGATGGTCTCTCATGGAAAATGGGCAAAGTAGTGGGAGAGGAGACCTTATTATTTTTTCATTAGGAGTGCTTGAACTTTATGGATGTGCTCCTTCAAGGCTATTATCTCTAAGAAAATCTTGAATTTATTGCTTTAGCTCACCCCTCTCTCCATACATGCATGTCAAAGCTTGTTGAATGGTTGGCATGGAAGTAGACATCCTACTCAATTTAGATCCTTGAGGGTTGAATTCCCATGATTAAAAATTCATGGAGGGGATCACACACATTTAAGAGTGTTTTATAATGCCTAATTTTCTCACCATGATCTTAATGACTATTTACACCATTAATAGTCCTAAATAACTTTGACCAATGGATCAAATTAATGTACTTGTCATGTTTAAGATATGATGGAATTGAGGCCTTAACCTTGTGATCATTGACATAATAATAAAAATTATATGGATGAGCTACTTACCAGGTCTTGGAACACTTAAAATGTTTTAAATTAGATTTAGAGCCTATGTGAAGGTCATTTGAAGGATTTGATAATCTTGTGTTTCATCATATTTTCTCATAAGAACTCTTGAAGGAGCTAAGAAACCTACATTTCATAGTTATACCTAGAGAATTATGCCCTCATTTCTTTATTAAGAGCTCTATAAATCTTGAATTCCTCCTGACAATATGAAATCCTACAAAACATACAAAAACCTACCTTATGCATCTTGAAGGAGCCTTAGAAAACTCTTCTTATGATACTCAAATGATATGGAAGCCTTGAATATACCTATCAATCTTTAACACATCTCTCAAAAGATCTAAAACACTATCACAAATCTTAAAAAAGTCTTGATGGATCTTAAGAAGAGCATTGGGATTGATGAGATCTGGATGGAGGTCTATTTTGACCCTAATCACTATTAAGGAGCTTTAAAACCCTATTGCAGTCTTGTAGTTGGTTTTAAATCTCACAAAAGACACCTTTAAACCTACATTTTCTTGTCCTTTATACCCTACAATCCTATAGGTGATCTCGGAGTCCTTGAAAACATCTTACTTATGCTTATAACCATGCCTAAGACCCACTTATCCTTGCATTATCAAGAGGAACCTACCCTAGAGGTCTATTATAGTCTTTAATATGTCTATAATGTTGTGTGGAAGTCATTACATTCTTCTTGAAACCCCTAGGAAATATTAAAAACCTCCTTTAGACTTGTGTAAAAGTCTTGAAATCATGAAAAGCTTTAAGGCAATCTTTCATCCCATTAAAGGACTTAATTTATCCTTACCTAGCCTTATATCTATTAAGAAATCTTAAGAAACCTCATCACTACAACCATTGACATTGACAATCCAATAGGAATGTCTATGAGGTTATGAAGGCCTATATTTCATTTAAAAATCTTTTGAACATGTCTAACAACCTACTTACAAGCCTTGACTCTTACTTAGAATTGTAACCTTTATCTTGGCCCTTTATAGGTTTGTTGATGCTTCTTGTCCCACTCATGGAAGTTACTCTCAATCCTTCTAAGTATCATAATGATTAGGGCTATAAATAAATATATGAAACACTATAATATGTCATAATAAATTTTAAAGTAGCTTGACAATCATAAGGCTCATGCAACCTATCATAAACTTGTTAGAACCTCATTGAGGTCATGAAACCTTATAAAATGACCTCATAGGCTTGAAACTTTTGGGATGCCTTATATCTTTCTCCTAAGACTTGTAACTTTCATTTTGCCTATAAATGAATACCTTAGAAATATAAGAATTCTCTTACAATTATTGGAGATTGGATCATGCTCTAAAACCCTTTAATTTTATCTTTAGCATACTTGTAGTCATTAAAACATGTTCTATAAACCCTTGAACTCTATTTAAGCTTGTATGATGGTCTTAAACATGCTTAAGAATCCTATAAATCCACCTATAGGCTTCACATACATATATGAAGGTAAGATCATGCTCTAACCTACTTTATCATTAAGGAAATTTTTATACTTTTATGTAAACAAAATAACTTTGTTTCCATTGTTGGGATTTATTACAGGCCTATACTTCCAATATTCTTATTCTTGAAACCCAAGTCCAAGACCTTATTAGAGGCCTATAGATGTTTCAAATGAAAAAATCCTCCTATTAACTATGTAATCATTAAAAATGTTGAAATTTATTATCATATCTATTAATGTTCTTATTCTTCTTTCCTTAAATTTAGTTCAAGACCATTAGAATCATGCAAATATCTTATTTTCAATTTGTCATCATCGTGAAGACCTATGAATTCTATTGTTTCATATTTGGTTATGTTTATAGATATTTTATTATATTTTAAAACCATCATAAAAGTCTAAGGACCTTGTAAACATGTCAAAATAATCATGAAATATTTAATGATGGCTCAAGAGACTTGGAAACCTTCCTATATTATAAATGTGTTTAGGGTTTTATAAGGGTGAATGATTGTCTACAAATTTATATTCAATATTATTGATTTGTTATCTCTTTTTTGATTTGATTGTGTTTCAAAGATTCCTCAATACCATCCTAACGTCCCTCAATATTCATTCCTCTCCATTCATCAAGATAACATTGAAAAGGCATGATTGTTTCATTTTGAAGACTTGGTTATAACTAGTTTTATTCCTTCTTAACAATTGTTCATATCCCTTTTACGTTTATTACTATTTTAAACACTTGTAGTTGACACTCATATACCTATTTGATGTCTTCCAATGTTCATACTCTTCCATTCATCTACATAATGAAGATGGCATGTTTATGTAACTTGATTATGGGTGCCTACAAATAGGGTTTTAGACCTGTATGATGGATTTTGATCTCATTTTATTATTATAAGTCCTATAGATGATTCAAAATTATGATAAAAGGTTTATAAATCATCTCTATCATGTCCAATATTTGTGTGAGGCTATAAAACATCCATTATTTAATTCAAAACCTATAAGTTTGACTCTTCTTCACTTATGAAACCCTAAATTTGTTGTTTGAGCATGGAAAAGGTCTCAAAAAGACTTGAAATTCCTTATATAAATATTTTATGGAATGTATGAAGGTTTTTTGGAGGATGAGAGTAATGGAACATGCTAATATCACCATGAAAACATTGTAAAACTTGTTTATAGGTCTAGGATGAATACATTTGAAAATAATGGAAACATTGTTAAAATTTGCAACTAGGCACTATGTGATTTTAAAACAATGTCTTCTAATTGAAAACTCTAGAATGTGTGCTATATGCATTTGATATTTCAATGGAACCTTGGTCTTTCTACCTTTTTTGTATTCAAAAGATACTTACATACCTCTGTAATACTTTAAATCAC
Organism: Torreya grandis; assembly: GCA_037957365.1. NCBI lineage: Eukaryota > Viridiplantae > Streptophyta > Pinopsida > Cupressales > Taxaceae > Torreya > Torreya grandis. Next base: position 98,849 of record JARHVA010004350.1, on the reverse strand, counting down.
ACTCTTCATCTTATAACATGTAATCTCTTGACCATTATCATATAAAATCATTAAATGAGAGTTGTACACCTGAAAAAATGTTCTTACAATCATGATATTCTCACCACAACATTTAAATACCTATAAATCATGTCCACAAGGCTAGAAGAAAAGTATACTACCATTAATTAAGTCTTAAAGATATGAAAAGTTTGGTTATGGTTTGAATACACACTTCCCATGTTGAGAGAATGGGAAATTCCATTATGAGGTAGGATGGAGGAAAACAACTAAATTCTACTCACAACTAACCATTTGTATGGATTAGAGAGTCTATAAAGATCCATAAAACATTAAAATGACTTCATGAAAATTTAGGAATTCCTCACCCTCTTTTTAAAGGCTCCACTAAGTGAAATAAGACCTCTTAACTCCTTTATATGGATCATAAGTACCTTTTAGGACTTTTTTATGTGTTCATGATCTTATTATGCCTCTTACAACTCTTTTTGGCCTTATTCTTCATTGGAAAAAACCTGAATAAACCTATACAAGTTTAATATGATGTTAAAAAATGTTTTTGACTCTTTTTGGATGCATTTATCTTTAAAAACCATCCTTTATCTCTAATTATCAAATAAGCCTTTGTTAGGTCATCATGATCTTAATATTGACTCATTAGGACTTCCAATAAGATATTGCATTGGGTACCCACTTGAATGGTTTAGACATAGAATGGGACCTAACAAGGCTAACAATACCTTAACAAGACATTAATATACATTTTTTCACTAAAAACCAACATAATAAGCCTCTTATAGGACTAACACCAGTATGACTTCAAAAAATGATTGCTATGCCTAGATAAATTAAGCTAAAAGTTAAAATTAACCTTAATGGTATTAACATACTTGTTCTTGGGTGGACACATCATCATTAAGGACCTTACAAGAACTATACCTAGCTTATTTTAGTAAAAATTGGTTCATCCCTATGCAAATTAGGGGTTAATAGATCAAGGGTTGATATGATATCCATCATTACCACCACCTAAGTAGCAACCTACTCACATAATTAGAGATCCATGGTAACATTTTCAAACCAACTAAAACTAGATAATATGTGTTGTAGTTGTCAGTGCCACATGATCAAGCATCACTTTGGTGTTATGTTGAGGAAGCACAAAGTCAAAAATATCATGGTTGAAAACCTCCACTTGTATCCTCTACCATCACATGTAAAAAAATTAAACAAAATCAAATTCATATCTCACCTAAATGTATATCAAAATATTAAATATATCTATTACTAGTAATTACCACGTATATCTCTACCTCTAGGAAATGAAAGTGATAGTATAATCTTAAAAAAATTACTTACCAATAGTGATAGTATTTTCATTTTGGTTTAAATCCTCACCACCTCTCCATAAAAATCATTACAACCTTTTACGACAACATGTGCACTTGTTGTTATATAGTCCAGATATTTATTAAAGATACATGAGGGTCTCTCTACTATCTTTAGGGAATGTTACCACTTTCGAACCTCCTACCTCTCCCTAAATATTTAACTAATCTATTGGTCATCATCTCACCACCATAAGTTTACAATGTCTTATCAAAATCACCATAACTATCACCCCTTATACTGCCACTCTTTTGGGCACCCTCACATGTCTAGTCCAATATCTTGGGACTACAAAGATGTCATTATGTGTGAAAAGACAAGCTATCTTGGGACATGTTCATAATGGTGAATCTCTATCGACCATGTGTAGTGATTAGTGATCTGAGACCAACCCCTCACATGTACTATGGTAAGCCATTATGGCCACCCATCCATAGTTCCTTTGTAAGGTATTCATGTAATTTGATCTTGCTGAGTGGTTTCTAGTGCAAGAACATATAGGATTTATCATATAGAATGGTCCTAAGTCTATTCACACACTTGTGGGATGAAATAATTTATAACATGAGGAAGTCTTATCAGTTTTTACATCAAAATCCTCTCATATATCCAACTACAAAAAAAATATAATTAGATCCATCATTTATGGGACCTTGCTCAAAATATTTTAAAAATCATTCACTAAATACACCTATATCATATCTCTTACAACAAATAATTTTCCCTTATCTAACATCGAGTGGCACATATATATAATGTATAATAAGATATCCCCTTATGACTTGTGAAACAAAATGTGTGTAGATATAAGTATTATTAAGGGCTTATAAATATATATAATTCCTAATATAAACACCTAAAACAAATGTACGATGAGCTTACACTCATCATACCTATATGATCTAGTATCCCATTATGATAGCTTCTTCCACACATATACAATCTTTGGCATCATAAACCATAGGCATAACCATTATAGATAGCCATAAAATTGCATGTATATCCTCCAAGTTGGTATCCAACTCAATATTATCCCCATCTACCACATACCTAAATGTGTCAATGAGTCTCTGCCATTTACCTAAAAACCATGGTGATTATCTCTACTATAAGTGCCACACAACACATATCCATATACCAACAAGGTATAATATGACAAGGTATGTTTGATCTACCACTGATATAATCTCTATAATATATTTTAATTGAATTTCATTGAGGCACTTAGACATTCATACAATAACACACTAACCTATGCACTTGAATTGATTAGGTGTGGTCGAGATTTCCAACATAATAGATAGATGAAGGGGCAAATTTATGGATTATATTTGTTAATCTAAGGAATGGGGTTTTAGGTTACCAATGGTATATATGAATGTGATGTTACCAAAATATTTATACCACATCATGATGTTAATCTATGGAATATAATTGGGAATATATATAAATCCAAGGTCCCTCTATGTTGGTGATGATAAGTAGTGAAGTTCTTAGTCAATGCTAGGAATAATAAGGTGGGTATGGTTCAATTGGATGAATTTAGGGATCTTATTGATATTTTTAGGTTGGTTATGCTCCATAAATTTCATATAAAAAGTTAAAAAAAAATTTATGTGGCTATTCTCGAGGAGTAAATAAAAATGGAGGTGGATAGCTAAGCTTAGATAACATTGTATTACTAGCCTTGAAAATGAGGTGAGATGACTATGGGAGGCTCAAGAATGCATTATTGATCATATAAAGAGTTAATGGATTTAAAAATGAGGTTTTGAATGGTGATACAATGGAATAATTATACTCTAATCTCTAAATTAATTTCACTTTGAAAATTTCTAGTAGGAAAAGGAGCTTTAACCCTAGGGAAGAGGTCATCTTTGACAAGATAAACATGTTTAGGAAGTGTCATGGAAGGAGAAAACAATTTTTTTTTAAAGTGTATAATACATAAGATCTTGATTGTATGATATTTTTATAATTATTTAATGTTTTATGTGTGTTTAAACAAGTTTTATGCCTTTTACTCATCTAACAAGGCCTTTTAGAATTTTTAGAGGTGTTTTGGCAATGTTTGATTAAAAAAAGGTGAATTACTCTACTTTATGAAAATGAAATCTTAAATTAATAAAAAAATAACTAAAATTAATGGAGGGAGGATTATTTTTTTTAATTTCATTTTTTTATTACATGCAAAGACAATAATGAATTTTTGGAAGAAGTATACACAAGTAGATTTTTTCTAGTTTTTCCTAGGTTATGAGATACTTTGTGAAAATCCAAATTAAATGAGACAAGTTTTTTTTAATTATATTTTTAAAATAATATGATATGATATTTTATAATTTATGTTTTATTAACATTAAAATATAAAATTAAGTCTAAACCCCTAGCAATTTATATTACTTAAAAAATTAGATAATTGTCTTCACATATGAAAGCTATAAACTAATTTTGAAAGTATTTGAGTGTTTATTTGTGATATTAAGTTATCTATTATTTAAATAGGAATATATAATATTGTTATTTATTAATTTTTATTTTTAAAAACAATTTTCATTCACTATGTAATAATGAAATTCTAGATCTAATATGTTAGGTTTTGATTGTCTAGATCGCATAGGTTCTTATGTGTGAGTGTGTGTGAGTTTACTTTATGTATGAATATTTTATTTAAACTGAAAATAAAATATTAAAATATAATACACCTATTAATTTATCTCAAATAGTTACATCTTAAGTTTGATGCAAGACTAAGTTGTTTTAGATAATCTGTCATGCAATTGGAAACAATGAATCTAAACTATATTTTTGTGCAAGGATAGAAAGAGTAAAAGATATTATATATTATATATTTTTTATTTTATGATTTTATAAATATGAAACAATATTTAAACAAATAAATTAAACTAATATGATATAATAAATAAATCAAATTGAAAATGATAACTCCCAACCTGAGCAATAGTGATGACCAAGTGAAGGTAGAAGATTTGTTGATGCTTGTAATTTATCCTCAAATAACTAGCTCCTCCATTCAATGTGACATTAGGAATTTTTTGATGTAATAATGGAAATAAAATTGGAAAAATAATAACACAATGTTTAAAAATAGAACAACTAAATAGTGGTTTTGTTGATTCATAGATAACAAAGAGCTAGCTGTTAGTTCGTATGAATTATCCCATTCAAAAATATGTGGAATGACTCAAATATGACCATAAAATGAAGAAAAATCTTTTATAAAACTGAAATAAAGTGTACTAGGGTTATGTATATCTTCAAAACTTCAATATCTAATGTAAATTTCAGATCTAAAATTCATTTAAAAGTAAGATACTTGTAGAGAAATAAGGGAGATTGTAAGGATGAGTTTAACTGTTGGTTGACTCAAAGCTAAACTTAGGAGGGATAAATAATGATAAAAAAAGAGTGGGATTGAGATGTATTATCATGAAGGTAAACAAATAAAATCAAGGAAGAGAATGAATAAAATAATATAAAATGCATGAGAACTCAAGTATGAGATGTTGAAATTGGAAGACAAGTTATTTGAAACCACCATTATTTACAGGTGATAGGGATATAGGCACAAATTAAAATGAAAAAAAATGGATGCTTCCTAATGTAAAATATCTCTTTAAGATAACATAACCAAAAAAATATAACTCTATCACTGGGGTGGTTTATGAAACTATCAAAACATAATGTATTTATATGAAGTGTTTTTTTATAAAAATAGGGGTAGTTTAATCAAACAAATTGGTGGTTTAATAATTATTAGAGGAGATTAAAAATTAATGTTGAAAACATTCAAAAAAATAATTAAAATTTCAAAATGGGGCCAAAGGAGAAGTAGGGATAAAATTGTAAAAAATAATCATGCCTAAGCATATTTTGGATATCCTACATCATAATTAGACTTTTAGAGATGTTATACCAAGTAATTTTTTAGTGCATACATATTTAACCCTATAGATGATGCCTTGTCATGAATTTATGAGGCTTCAGTCTTGACTAGTAGTGTACTAAAATGAAAATTAGGGTTATAAAACTTACTTTGATTACCTATGTGGTGTAATGAAGCCAACTGCGACTCTATTGTGACCTAAAAAAAGACAGTAATCAAGTGAAGTTTAATTTCAAAGTGAAAAATTTACTAACTAATCAAAACATTGATGATATTACTTACCATGAACATGGGGGTGAGTATACTACCTAAATCATTATGTCTAGGGATTGAATCTAATGCCAAGTTGATGTGAATGTGTAAGACTAAAATGACATACAAACATGCTATAATAAATGAAAAAACTTTAAAATTGTTAATTTCATGCACAAAGAACATTAATTGAGAAATAAACCTATCAAAATATGTAAAATATGAGTTCAAAATAAAAAAATACTAAAAATGGAAAATTTTAAAATTATAATAGCTAGTTAAAAGGCCTATAAATTCAAAAACTTTCCAAAAATAGAAATCATTGGTACAAATTGGTTTTGGATATTTTGAGCTCTTAATCGATGTTGATAAAATCATGCTAGGAGAAAATTGAATCAACAAGTAGAGTGAAAAGATGGCAGACATACTAATGGGAGGAGCAATGGGTTAAGTTTAGGTTGATTTTAAGCATTTTTACATTTTTACCCCAATTTTAAATTTTTGGTTAAAAATACATAAAAATATGTTTAATTTGAAATTTTATTTCATTTATGGGATTAAAGGATGGATAGAGTAGTAAATGCTAAAATTTATTAAATTTGGGTGGTTTCTTGGTTTCAAAAGGGTTTGGAAGTTAAGTGTGGAAAGACGTTAAAACTACCACATCAAGGTGAAATTATCAATCTTCGTAGACCCATAGTTACACATTCAATGTGATGATGTTACAACTATAAGGGTCTACATCTAGGGTACTGATGTTACTACCATTTATACAATGGTATTGAAACCAATGTAGTCAAACATGTAACTTATTAGGGTAATTTTATGACCACTACCTACAAAAGGTATTAGTTTCATCCTAAGAAAAAAAATTTAGCTTTGAAGTAATTTATAGGATAGAAAAGGGGTTTGGGGATGATTTAGGGTGTATTTTTTATTTATTGGATACATACAATGAAGTTTTGATAGGGATCAGAAGTGGTTACTATAGATCATGGATTTGCTAATGCTAGATGAGATGGCCATTCTAGATAGGGTTGGGATTTTATATATTTCTCAGGTGGAGATCATGCCCTAATCAATTAAACTTATATGTGATTTATTCACCTAATATAACATGGACCTAAACACTTTCATGTTATTTTAGGATCCTAGAGAGTGGATGGTCACTTTGGTAGATGTCTACTAGATTTTGAACTTATCAATGATAGGTTAGCTAATGACATTACAAGATGCCACATATAGGGGAGGGGTTACCATTTTGGTGGATCATTTTGGATATGTTAACACACCTAATATGGGTGTAAATTTTATGGTTACACTTTTAGTATTTTATGGATTTGGTATCCTTAACCTACAAAAATTTATTATTGGTATCCTTACATCTTGTCTAGTGAGAGATAAGGGCACTGACAAGTTAATCTATAGCTGGTCACCCATCATGCACCATATTGAGATGGGTATACACTACTCATGGGATGAGGAGGTCCTTTCTTACATGTATAGGGACATTTATATGATTGGGTAGTTGGGTCCCCTTTTGATTATCCATCACATGTTCCTCATGAGTTTTGTGTATGAAAGGATGGTTCCATATCATAGGGGAGTTTCCATAAGGGATGTTGAGGTTGCATATACTTAGTATGGATGGATGTTGTACCTTTTATAGAGTTACCCCAATTAATTGGACATTAATAGTGGTTAATGTTTTGGTCTTACCATATCATGGATGTTAGGTCAGTGGGATGGTAAGGAAATACACTCACGATAATTATAAGAGCATAGAAGATTAGGGACAAATGACTCTAAATTGAGATGCACCCTATTGATAGGGTGCCTTACCAATTTTATATTCCTTTTGTAGGAAACATCCTTATGCCTCAAATTGTATATAATTCAATTAGGGTGGTTAGGGTAGTGAGCCTACGGTAAATAAAATTGAACCCATTCACACAAGGAGCCCCTATTATAAGGGTTTCTAGGATGAGGGGGATTATGGAGGACCACATAAATAGCCCATATGATGAGGGGAAGATTAGATACCTTTGGACATCCTAGTGGAATTGTTAGTGTTAGGTTAATAACATCAAGTAATACTGACACCACTACTACCACAACAAAGTCCTCCAAAGTAGCAATATGCAGTAGATGATGAGAGAACATAGTTTATTGAGCTATATGATGAGTGATATGAGGAGGAGGAATATGAATATGAATTATAACCTAAATATCATGAGGATGATATAGGTAAATTTATGTATTTATTCAGTTCATCTATTTATTTTTCATATTTATATGACTAGATTTGATGTCTATCTATTTATTTTTGGTCTCAAATATATCCACTGGTTAGAGGACCATGATTAGGTACACCTTGATTAATATATTTTAGGTGGGAACCAAAATGAGTTTTGATTAGTTATTGGTAGATCTAAGACTACATAGAAAGATAGGCATGCATAAATATGTTATTGACCTAGCCTACATGCATCTATGACAATATCTAGTCTAACGTTGGAGTTGTGGTTTATAGGTGAGAGATACCATGACTTAGTCTTGGGTGTAGGCTTTGATTTTTATTTTATCTAGTAGAGGATGTTAGGATTATTTAATCTGACGAACATTATGGGATACAACCTCCCATAGAGGGACGAAAAAGATATGGGCTGGGATTCATGGCCCACAATAGTCTTTGGAATTATATCCTTCCTAAATGTTGAGAATATGATCTTATGGCCACTATTGTAAATGTATATTTTTTGAATTTTTTATATAATTAACTCACTTTCCCTTTATGGAGGTGATTATACTTGGACTCAATTTGTATAAACTCAACATTATTATGATATATATAAGTTAATTTTAGTGATTTTTGATTTATGTGTTATGCTTTCAATTTCATGTATGTTCTTTATGTTTATGCACTTTAGATGACTAGGCATGTAATGATATACCATGTATTTGTATACTTTTGATAATGATATGGTAATGCTTATATTTAAGAAATGTGAAAACATAATCTATGAAAACAATGAAATATAATGGATATATGTAAAAATATAAATGGGTTAATAGTTGTTTTATAGGTGAAGACTAAGTTATTTTGTCAACATAACATACAATTTTCAATTTGCATAAAAATGAGTGAAAAGGGGGGACTAGAATTATAATGGATAATGAAAATAAAAAATAATACGTTAAAATTTCCCATGGAAAAGGAAGATGAACTAGTAACTATGAGAAAAGGGTTAAATGTACTTCTTAATAGACTCACAAACACTAACTTAATTGGCTTCATCTAGGGATAACTAGCCCTGAAAAAATTATTAAATGGGATAAAGTTACCCTTTTTGGCATAGAAATCTAAAAATGTTTTTTAGAGAAACTTTATTAATTTTTATTGTCTGATCTTTCCTAATTTTATACTTATTTTTAATTTTATTTATGACCCCATATAGATAGCCTCATGTGACCAAGAAGATGCATGGGCTTATCACCAAAGGCTCTATGTAGGCGAGTGATAACATCTCCCCCAAATGTTAATCCCATACAACTAGTAAGATGCACGGGATTGACACTAAATATTGGTGAATGACCATAGATAAAGGATTTAACTTATGATTTTGCATAATATTTTGATTTTTATGTCTCTTTTTCTATTTATCACACTTATTTTTTTAATTTTTAAAGTTCTTAATCTAATGTTGTGGCCCCATGCAATTATTAAGATGAAAGGGCTCATCACAAAGGACCAAGATAGGTGAGTAATATTACCTTTTTTTTTTTTTTATCATTCTAGTGTTTTTTCTTAGAAGGAACCATAAGAGGAGACTCTGCCATGGACAAGATTCTAGATTAGGCTATAGGTTAGCATTTTCTATGTTTTGTAATAAGGTATAGCGAAAATGAAATATACTATGATCATAAGAACTAGGACAAGAACCATTGTAATGCTTATTTTGAGAATATTTTCATAGGATAATAAGTTAATATGAAATATGAAATGAGAATATGGCATTCATTTTTAAAGTTAATGTTATGTGAACTAAAAACCAAATAATCACCAACCACTAAATATTATATGTAAGATAACACATTAATAATGAAAATGCAATGCAATGAGGGAAATGTGAAATGAAATGAATAAATGTAGAAGCTTTTAAGGTGAAAATATTTTAGAGACTCATCAAAAACCTTAAACCTAAAGTTCATAATTGATAATATCCATTATAAAAATATTCAATCATTGAATAGGGACCTAACTAGTTGCATCTAAACTTTATAACCTCTCCTTTCTCTTTGTCTATTATGCTATGAAGTCTCAATATAAGGTATCCTACTTATATTATAAATTCATATATTTGTTTTTATAAAATTTATAATAATATTGATGTGACATGATTAGTGTTACCTTTCCCATTGTATTTTAGCTTAGGTGAAGAAAACACCTATGATTATGTGAGAATACTTTGATAGTCTTATACTTCTTTAGAAGAGATAGGAAACACAAGCTTGAGTATGTTAGGTTGTTCCTTAGAACTAATGATAATGTCTACCAAGTTTTTAGTGTAAATGTGACTACCTTCTTAAATCATAAATGGGGTAAGTGAGAGGTGAATTATTTGATCATCTAACCTAACATATAGGCTATGGTCTAAACTATGTATTTACCCTACATGATGTAATATTGGTTTATTATGTCAAATATATGGATCATCAAGCTCTTATGGGGGATTATCTTCATTCCCAAAGAGTTATACCACACCAATGTTGTGGTTTTCAACACTAAGGTTGAGAGCTTATAGATAAAGAGGTGCGTGAGGACTATATGTGTAAATCCTATATGGGTCAAAAAGGAGTTTGATAGGTTCATCCTTATCAAAAATACTGATGATCTCAACCATAGATGTGGTCAATATAAGTGTCACTATTTTGGTATCTTTACCACTAACTTTTTCTATTATTACAATTTCCTTTTATTTGAGTTTATCCTTCAAAATGCTTTTTGGTTGTTATACCCCTTTCTTCAAGATAACCACTTTGGGTTTTATGGGTTATTTGACTTCAAACAATTATGTGGGTTTTGTTACACCATTGGTGGGTAAGTTATTATATATGTAACCCCACTTAATTTTTCATGGTTGCTTTAATTGCATTGAAGGGTTTAGGGTCCCCTTGGGCAATAAATACTTTCCCTAAATGGAGGAATATAACATTCTAGAATAGGGTAGAAGGGATTTCCTTCATCCTATGAATCCAATGTCTACCTAATATCATGTTGTAATTTGTATCCTTGTCAATTATTTAGAATTTTGTCAATAGTCATGGACCTAGGGTGATGAGAATGATGACAATTCCTATGGAAGTATATTTGAGATTGTAGTAGCCTCAAAGAGTGTTGAAAGTTATTGAATTATTGGTTTTTACATAGCCAAGCTTATGGAGAAATAAGAAGGGGATTATGTTGACTACTACCCCATATTTCACCATTATTATTTTTACATAATTATTGTAGATCCAAACTTATAGAAACAAAATTGGATCCCCCATCCTAACCATCTCATAATCAAGAGGGAGAATTATAATATATAATACATAATTAGCATCCCTAAAATAATGCCCTAGTGGAAACATGTCAAGATCAATATGGTTGATCTAGGCATTAGGTGGAAGAATAAAACTAGATAAGTTTCCCAACCCTAGGGCATCGAGCAATGTTGAACAATTGGTAGGTGAATTATTGAGCAAGTCAAGAACATATATGTGGTAAAATGTATTCTTAAGATATAAAACTAAATCATAATTTCCCACTAGTTTAGAAATGGCATTGACTTCCAACATTTTTGAAAGGTGAGGATTGTGAATTGATATTCCCTTATAAAATTAATGACATTATATCATATTTTTCCATCTATAACTCCACAAACTATATCATCCTAGTCTTCCCTTGAAGCCTTAAGTGGGTAGCCACATCAAGGTTGGTCCTGCTAGAAATGGAAGCCTTAGTGTCATGAGTGTCAGCCAAGGGGGCTTAGTTTTTTTGGATTGGCTAGTTAGATAAGCTACCTTAGGGTTGGTTTTGAGTAACATTCACCTAGTGATTATAGAAAGGCTTTTCATAGATTTTCAATTTTTTATTTTTAGGTGTCATAGGACCATTTTGGAGTATGTGAGGGTTTACATTAGCATTCCATAATAACATGTCAATAAAAGTTTTCCTTTGGTCTTCAGGGAGTCCCTAAATTAATCTTGTATTACATACAAGTGCAAGTGTCATGTATAATTACTATATTAACAATTCAATAAAAATTGGGATTATATTCCCTAGGTCTTTTATTTTGCCTTTGTTAACCAAATCTTTGTTGGTTGTTCCCTTGATAGAATAGTTGTTATGTGTTGGTGTAGGGATTTATGTTTTATTTATTTGTTTATTTGGGTTTTTATTACACTTAAGTTAGCTTGCTTAGGTGTGCATGTCATAGGGAGTTACGTTTGAAGCCCTATTTAGCTAGTGGATGTAAGTCCTTTTACTATTTATTCTGAGTATGGAGTTACTTTACTATTTTAGGACTTTGACCACTATTTTAGGAGGGCTTAAACATCTACTAAATTATTTTTAATTTTATGTTATTCATATATTCATGGAGTATTTTCATGGTTTTCACTCTTGATTTCTATCTTAAAACTACTTGTTCATTCACCTTTATTGCTTTGTTCGAGCTATAGTGCATTTGGTATTCCATCTTTGATCTTGGTGGGATATTTGACATGGTATTAGAGCACCAAGTTTGGTAAACTAAATGTCTGATTTTTTTTATGTTGTTTGAGTTTATTATGAAATCATGAGTTTATGATTTTCAAAAAAGGGGACTCATTTTTTTGAATTGTGGTTTTTTTTGGTCTTTGGTGGATTGGTTTTTGATATATGTAAAAATGTGTGGGTTTTGTTCATTACTTGCTTCCCTAATACACTGCATTTTTTTAATGCAAATAAAACACAATTTTCATCATAGAGACTCACCATTTTCATGTAGTCTTCTTACATTAGAGTAGGCACATTGATCATAAATCCATTTCACATAGATGCACTCAAGTGGTATTCTAATGTGATCAACCTTCCTCCTTTCTCATATACCTTACAATTTGGTTTATATCCTCTAATATTTACATGATACTAAAATTGAGTGAGATAATAAATAAATTTATTTTTTATTTAGGTGGGGATGTTCTAATTGTTTCTCACTTTCAAAACCATTATTTTTCTTGCCCATAGACCTGCCACCTCATTACATAGTCTGATCTCTCACTCTTTATCCTCTACACAACAAGGGATGTCCAATGAATGTTCTTTACATTGAAGTGAAAATGTATTACTTATAACTTGATTCATATTAAATATAAAATTTATTTTATTCAAGGGTTTACTTTATCTATGGTAATGTTTATTTATGGACACTAGGTTTTTATCCCTATAATAACACTAAGCCATCATCATCACTGGGCCTTCACATGACCTACCTAGGACTATCTATAGTGTATAGAGCATAAATATACATAGGTGGATATTATCTTGTATTAATAAGGATACATTTATATTATTAGTCATTTCATGTATCCATTCACAATTTCACCAGTTCTACACTTACAAATAACTATATGAAGTGAGCACAAAGAGGTAATTTTCTACATTAATTTAGCATTAAGGTGTAAATAACAAGTTTTCTTACTGTAAAACATTCTCATTAATAACTGAAATTTGGTTATTTATGAGTAACCTTCTTCCACCACTACTTCATTTCACTTCCTCACCATTATCAATTCAGTCGTGCTTCTATTTGAGATATCCAAGAAATAAACACATTGAGGTTGAAATTTAGTTTTTTTGTTATATCTCATTTACATGAACATCTCCTAATATTATCATTGGTTTCATAAAAACTAATTACCTATTCACTCCCTATCCTCTCATCGTCATTCAGGATTTAAATCTAATTTTTCAAACTAATTTGTTGTATTTACTGCTTACATAAGGTTTTGGCATATTTTTCAAAGTTTTGAATACTTTTCAAAAGTCAAAAGTTTACTTTATGATAATTCTTATATTGTAAAGTTTTTCTTAAAAAAACCTAAGGTTGGGGACAAATTGTTTGGAGTGATTTTACTTTAGTTAGTGGAGATATTATGGGGGCAGTTTATACTAAAGGGACCTTTGGTGGGTAATTTTTTTAATTAATTTTATAAAATAATATCATTGAGAGATATTATGGGAAGAAAGTTGTAAGTGTGTCTTATAATATTTTTTTGTTTTTTTACTTTCCATTATCATCTTACTTGACAAATATGAAGGGTGAAGCCTAGTTTGGTAGGTGTCCAAACCCCCTCACATGAAAAATAAATCCTTTATTTTCCTCCCTTTGTTTACTTACTATTCCACTCTTGTACTCTTCTTGGATACATTATTGGTAGATATTGATGTCCTCCTTGGCCTATTTGCATTTTCACATGTACTAATTTGGTGTTAAATGTAATGATTTCTCATTCTTATGGATACATTTTTAGTAGATTTTGACATCCATTTATTGAGACATGCATTGTCACTTGTGCTTTGCTTGCTCTTACCTATTTGGATGCATTGTCAACTAATTTTCATGTCCAATCATTTGAGTTTGATTTGTAATTAAAAACATGGGGGTCATTTTTGGTTATTTTAGAGGGTGTTTTTGGGGACCTACTTTCTCTCTTGTGTGCACACTCAATTTTCATCACTTGTGTGCTACTTTGGTGTCATTTTAATATATTGCACTTACATTATTAGATGTATTGATAGTATATCCTGACATATATTCACTAAGCATGCATTTTCACTTATGTAATGTTTTTTCATTTCACTTATTTGGTGTCTTATCTCAATCATATAAAATCCACTTGAGAGATACTAGTAGATGAGGAGAGTTGATTTTTTCACACCATTGGTTCTTCTTATAAATACCAACTTTAATTATTGGCATGTTTACATAGAACACTTATTCAAAATAAAGATTAATATTCCATTCTTATTTGAATAGATTCATACTTCCATTGATCCTATTCAATAAAATAAGTGGGCTAACACTTGTGATAAGTTTCTTGGTACATTACTATGGCATGTTTTCATGGATATTCATTATCATGTGGAACATATATGGTGTCCTTACACTATTTTGAGAATGCTACAATCTCTTTTTAGAGATCTTACTAAGATCTACATCAATCATCCTCCTCTTACTCTCATCTCTTCAAAGACTTTTGTACTCCCTCCTCCTACTCCTATTTATTATGATTACACATTCATGGTGGAATGTGTTATTCCTTCTATATATCCACCAATATAGGATGAGATTATGCCTGACCTCAATTATCCTATTGTAGATTCTACTTCTATCCCTATTTAGGATGTTACTCTTGTAGAGTATTCAAAGTTTTGTACTTTAGAGGAGTCTACTATTTCCATTGGGAGTACACCCATTTAAAGATTAGAATACTCATCTATTATTATGGATAGTCATATTGTAGATCTATGTGGTTCAATTTTGATGGTTGTTGAGCTGAGATCTTATTTTCACATGGATATTCTTCTAGGGAATGTTTCATGTCCTTCTGATGCATTCACTTCAGTGGAATTACATCTAATTCTTGCACATGATTTTATTGAACTATGTCACATTTATTTTTGCACCACTTTAAGATATGTTCATATTGTTTCTTTCATATTCCATTGTGGAATGGGTAGAATTTTAGTACACACATCATGTTCTTCCTTTGGCAAAGGGAAGAAACATTGTTCTATGTGGATGGAGATTATTCAATATTCAAGGAGAGGAACTCATCAATGAAATTAGTCAGTTTTTGAAACCTACTATAGGTATTTGTAACATCTTATATGGATAATTATAATCTCTTCTCTCTATGTGTTTTTTTCTCTCACTTGTGGATACATTTTTAGTTGTGCTTGACGTCCTTATAACATGCACTATTTTTCTTCTTATTTTCTCTATTTTTGGGGGAGTTTTTCCTTATGGGTTTTATCCTTTTCTCCACTTTATGATATTTTATTTTTATGTGAGTACCTCATCAGGTGTTGTTACCAATACCCATTTCCTCTACCTACCTAAGCTATTTTTAAGGGGGGTTGTTAGTGTAAGACTTTATTTTTTGTTTATATGTTTATTCAAGTTTTTATTACACTTAAGTTAGATTTCTTAGGTGTGAATTTTATAGGGAGTTACTTTGGTACCCTTATTAAACTAGTGGAAGTAACACCTTTTACCATCTGCTCCAAGTATAGAGTCACGTTCCTATTCTAGGACTTTGATCATTATTTTATAGAGAGTTACACATCTACTCACCTATTTTTACATCTACGTTATTCAGCTATTCATGGAGAATTTACATGGTTTTCATTCATGAATTATCTCTCAAAAATACTTCTTCATTCTCATTTACTACTTTTCTTGAGCTATAGTTCATTTGATCTTTCATCTTCGATATTGGTAGTATCTATGACATTCAAGAGATACAGTAAATGATCACTTGTTGGAACTGTGGTTGGTTTTAATATTTAAATTTTGTATTTCATGATAGAGGATGATTCAAATGAACTAAATGAATTATAGGTTAAGTATTTTGATTCCTCATACTTAAATTTTTATTTATGTTATTGTTGTTCATGGGTTGTGGTTGGTTATTTTTTATGGGGTTTGGTTTCTTGTTTTGATTGGTCATGATGTTAGTGGTGGTGTTTTAGTTTATTTTAATAACATTAAGAACTTGATTGTTAAATTTTTATTTCACATTATGAAAACCCCAATTTTTTTAGGAGTAATTATATGCCCATTAGATCCAAAGTTTTGGCAACCATTATCAATGGTTGTTTGGTCAATTCATAAATAGATCTAAAATTACTATTTGTAGTATTGATAATGGAACTTTTAGATATCTCCCCTTGTTTCATTATTAATGGAATGAAGGAAGATATTGAATAGATATCTTTCATTCATGTTTATCACATTAGAAGATGAATAGAGAACTTACCTCCATCTTGTAATGAAATGAACAACATATTCATTATGTTCTTGTTTAATGTGTAAGGATTCTCAAATGTTGGTTTTAAATAACTTTTTCATGTTAAAGGCTTTTAAAAATTCTTCCATTAGTTATCTAAGTGAATAAATATAATCCTCGAGAAGGTGATATTACTAGTTGAGGGCAATCCCTTTTATGGTTTTGGGAAATATTTTCATAATGCCATCCTAAGGAAAGAGTTATTTAATGGTAGTGGCATATGATTTGTCATGATAATTGAGATATCCTTCCCTTTTAACCTTAGGAAGTTTAGTTAGGGGATGAGGTAGAATAACTCATCATCTAGTGTGATGAAGTGGTTATTTTAGGTATTCAACATAGTTCCACATATCATTGAATTATGTGGAAGGTATGGCCAAATAAGGTTGAAGGGGTGGGTTTGAATAGGGTTTATTCATGTAATAACTAGAAGGAAAAGTGGATATTTAGTAAGATGAAGTAAAACATGCCATAAAATAATTATCTAGCTAGATGGACTTAGAGAACATGTGATAGTAAGGATAAAGAGAATTATATGGATAAGGGTTAGGTGCTTGTAGAGGATAATTATATGTGGTAGCATGTAACCTAATAGAGTGTAACGTGGTAGATTATTGTTTTGTGATAGTGAAACATATGTGGGTGGTATGTAGCTCAAAGAAATGTAGGGTGGTATATTATTATCCATATTATTAGGAGTTTACAAGAACACACTTCCAATTGGTACTTGGTTTAGGATATTAGAGTGGATAGATGTTGGAAGCCTCTACATTTGGAGCTTTATGCATAATAATTTCCCCTAGATTTTGATTAGAGACATAGTTAGGGGGAAGTGTGCATGTTTTTTTATTATGGTGGATTTTAAGCCTTTATTGTGATGGGATGGAAGAGGAGTGAACTCATATAAGAGGGTTACATTTCATTAGTTGATTTATATAGAGTTAGTTTCTCTCTTAATCATAAATTTGGCTCACTAAGGGAGAGATTATTTCATTTGGGGTAGTAGTGTTACTAGGTATAATAACTTATTTTTTGGAAGGTTAAATAGGAAGAGGTTGGTAATCATGAGGTAATTAGTTTGTGGTATAAGTTTTGAGATTATTTTTCATATATTTTTATAGTGGTTTGGATATGTCTCAGTTGTTATTGAAAGGGTGTGAGGTTGTTTAAATTATATTCACATCATCTTCCAAGTAATGGATTCTCCCAATGTATTGATCATATTTGACATAACTTTCTGTACCTAGATTATACAAGCTAATTGGAGGCCTAGTGGAAATGTGAAGACTAATTCCACTCCCACCATTATGATTCATGTTTTTAATATTAGGATGGTTATTGGTAGTCTCTAATTCATCCCACACTTCATGAATTGTCATGGTCCTAGTTTGTGAATGATGTTTTGGGTAATCCTAGAACTAATATTCCATGTTTTTATTTAAAGAACCATTATTCCATCTAAATAAAGAATCTTCAATAATGTTATGTTTACTTAAATTATATCCCTATAGGCTAATATATCCCCCTAAAACATGTTTTGTCATATTTAAGGGGTATATAAATATTTAAAAGATAAATGTAAGGAGGGAAAAAATGGAGAATAAAAGAGAGAAGAAAATAAAATTAAAACATAAAAGGATAATCATTTCACATCAAGTTCACCAATTTTTTAGATTATAACATGTGCACTCAAATTCTCAGGGTCTAGATAAGACATCTAATGTATTGGTTTTATTGATGGGACAATCTATGAATTGGGTTTGTTAGGTTAAATAATGAGGTTTTGGATGACTAGTGGTAAGGGATGCATGTGATGGTACCATAATATTTTTTCCATGTCATGGTGTTCATCGAGGGTGTCTAATTAGGAACATACATAACTCCAAGGTACCTTTATGTTAGTGATGATAAAGTAACAATATCCTAGTCAATGATAGGAATAATGAGGTGGGTGTGGTAAAGTTGGATTATTATAGGTATCTAATCAACCTTGTTAGGTTGGCTATACATTGTTAATGTACCATCACATGAAAATGTGCTGAGGATTATCCCAAGGATGAAATTAAATGGGAGGTAGATGGATAATATTGGATAAAATTATATTTACAACCTCACAAATGAGGTGGGATGACTATGGGAGGCTTGAGAATTCATTCTTGTTTGTTTAAAGAGTTAATAGATTAATAATGATGTTTAGAATGGGGATGGAATGAAATAATTCTACTCTAATATCTATGTTAATTTCATTTTGTAAATTTATAATAGGAAAAGGAGATTTAACCCTATGGAAGAGGATGGTTTTGACAAGACAAGGGCATTTGGGATGTGTCAAGGAAGGCAGAAACAAAATTTATTTGAAAGTGTAATAACTTGATTTGGCAATATTTGATAAAATAAGATGAATTAATCTACTTGATGAAAATGAAATATTGAAAGAAATAAAATATTAAATAAAATAAAAAACTAAAATTTAATGAGGGAATAAAATATTTTTCCAATGTTTTCATTACTTTGAAATCTAAGAATGAAGTTTTGAAAGAAGGATGCGAATGCTAATTTCACTATTTTTTCCTATATTATGAGATGATTTATCTAAATGCAAATTAAAATGAGATAAGATATATTTTTTATTGTTTTATTTTTAAAATATTATGATAATATATTATTAAATTTATGTTTTCCTAACATGAAAATGTAAAACCAAGTCTTAACCCTTAGCAAGTAAGATTACTAAAAACCTAAAAAAATGTCTTCACATATGCAAAATAAAAAAAATTGAAAGTATTTGAGTGTTTTTTGGTGAAATAAAGTGATATATGAGTGAAATAGGAAAATATAATATTATATTTTTATGATTTTAGGTTTTCAAAATAATATTCTTCCACTATGCAATAATGAGGTTATAGATATACTATGTTAGGTTTTGATTATCTAGATCACCTAGGTTTTTGTGTGTGTTTGAGAGTTTACTTTGTGTACAAATATTTGTTTGAAATTTTAAATAAAATGTTATAATTTTAGACAATTTTTTTTAAAATTCAACTAATCCTACCTTAAGTGTGATGAAATAATCTATTATTTGAGTTAATCTATCATGTAATTGGAAATAATGCATCTAAGTTATATTTTTGTGTAAGGAAAGAAAGGAGAAGAGATTATTTAATTTTATCTCATTATTTTATAAATATGAAACTATTTAAAAAATTAAAAAATAAATCTAATCTAACAAATTAATTAAACTAAAAATGAAAACCCCCAACTTGATCAAAGATGACGACCAAGTGAAGGTAGAAGATTTGTTAATGCATGTAAATTATCCTCAGTTACTTAACTCCTCTACTCAATGTGACCTTAGGATATTTATGATGAAATTATGGAATTAAAATGGGAAAAATAATTAAATAATATTGAAAAATAAAGTCATTTAATAATTTTTGTGTTGATTCACATATATAAAAGAGTTGGTTGTTGGTTTGCATGAACTCTCCTCTTCAAAACTATGTGGAATGTCTCGAAGATGACCACAAACTAAAGAAAAATCTTTTCCAAAACTGAAATAATGTGGAATAAGGTTAAATATATATTCAAAATTTAAATATATAATTAAAAAATTGGACCTAAAAGTCATCTAAAACTAAGATACTTGTAGAGCAAGAAGGGAGGTTACAAGGATGAGTTTAAGTGTTGGTTGACTCAAAGTTAAACTTAGTAGGGAAAAATATTAATAATAAAGGAGTGGGAGTGAGTTGGTATTTAATTTAGGTGGAAAAAAAATCAATTAATAAAATTTAACAAAATCATATAAAATACATGTTAACTCAAGTCTCATATGTTAAAACTAGATGACAAGAAGTTGTAATGATACTGGCATTCTATGTAGTGGTAAGGATGGAAATTCCACTTTAAATGAAAAAAATTTCACTTTATATTAAAAACCCACCTTTAAATATAAAATAACCACCAAAATATATAACATTACCACCATGGTTGTTTAAGAAATCATCATGGCATAACGCATTTATATGAGGTAACTTTGTTAAAAATAATGATGTTTTAGTCACAAAAATTGGTGGTCTCATCCTAAAAAGAGGATCTTATAAATTAAGGATATAAAAATTTATAAAATAAATTAAAATTTAAAAGGAGGTCGAATAGATATTAGGAAGCAAAGTGTTAGAGAGAACTAGGCCTAAACTTATTTTGGATATCCTTGAATTATTATTGGACTTTCAAAAATGTTCCACTATTTAATTTTGGGGTGTGTATAGCACTACCATAGTATCAATCACCTTATAAAAATATTAAACAAAAAATAACAATTATATTTTGATTCCAAAAAATAAATTAAGACCTAAAATTAATATAATGTAGAAAAATTAACATTTTTATCATTTTTCTACTACATCGACCAAACACCTAACAAGTCAGCCATGCTTATTTTTATACTACACTGGCCATACCATATGTTATTAGCTAGAACTTTAGTCAGTTTTATTGTACATTCCATACAATAATAGTTTTATGTATATCCAACTACATCATCCATACCATATAATACTAACCATGCTAATAATTTTTGCTACATCCTCTTGGTGCTAAACTACATCGACCATTATTATATCCTAGCACCACTATCCATATTATATATTATTATATATTACTAGCCATATTATATATTATTATGCCAATTTTATACTACATCAACCATACCATATGATAATATCCAATTTTTAACCTAACTACAATGACCATACCATACAATATTAGCCCAATTGTTTTTATTCCTATTACAACTATATCAACCAACTTGATATAGTTATCTAAGTGTGGATATTTATTTATTTATCCCTAATAAATACCTTTGGCCCTAATTTTTAATTTTCATCCACTATCCATCTTGCATCCTATTTTTATCTTCATTTTTATTCTTGTTGGGAAAATTTTATTACATATATTTTCCTTTGTGCCTAACTTTCCTAATCTAGTTCATTTTAACCAAAACAACAAAATGAAAAATAAATCCATCATCTACCTATAGTGATCTAGCCACAACTATAATGAATTATATAGAACATACACCTTATCGTTTATGAGCCATAGTATCTAAAAATGATAAATTTAAATACACAAAGCACTAGATTTTCCATATTAGAAAATGTACAAATGAATAGTGTTTAACTATTTATAGTAAATTTTTAAAATTTTGTAACTTTAAGTTATTTACTGAGATATTCCATTTTTCACCCACATATTTTTTCGTAAGTCTGATTCATGAGCCAAAATAATCCTTATAATCTTGGTTAGATAGATATTTTTGTGTGTAAATACAAAAAAATTAAAAATAAATGGAATTTTATCTTGTTTTCCAAGTCCACATCTCATTATTCTCATTAGGCACCTTCCATCACCTATGACATGTATAGCCTTATCTAAAATCAATAAGGTAAGGGAAGTACATATTTTTATTTTATTTACTTTCAATTCTTCTAATGTGTCTTTTCAAATATGTTCTCTTGTGTTGTTATGTTTCTTTCCCAAAGCACCATCTTGTGTTACATTACTGTGACATGTGATGAGATTTAGGTGGGGCATATAAATACACATAATAGTTATCAATTTATCATTTACTTATGCTTTATCTTTCAAAATATTATTGATGCACAAATTTCCATTAGCGCACATCATAAAGGGTATGCCAATATTTTTTTGGGAATGGATCATGGTGTTTTGTGAGAGATGTTGGCATTCTATCTGGATTACATCATTACTACTATTAGTCTCATCTCCCCTAAGTTTTTATCTATCTATCCCTTCTATCTACTTCATATAAATATTTGATAATTTCCTTTTATCTTATGGTATTGGCCTAGATAATACCATCTATTTTATGCCTTTATCCTTCCTATAATGTATTCACCATGTTGATATAGTTATAAGTGTGTTTCTGACATTTGTATTGTATCAACTCAGTCGATACCATACTATTCCAATTATATTAGCTTTTTTAATACCACTGCTTTAGATTTTAGTGCTAGTTTTGGGTATTGGAGCCTATATATATATATATATATATATATATATATATATATATATATATATATATATATATATAAAATATTTCGGTCACATTTTATTCATATCATATAATATCACATTCATACACTCTACGTTCACTCATATTTATTCCCTAAGAAAGTATTTAGGAGAGTTATTGGATTTTAACCTTATCTTAGAGATATTGTATAATGATGTCATTAAAATTCAATAGGACTAGTCATTAGGAGTTTCTAACTGATGATATCCATGTCTTCATCTAACCATTTAATGTTTTCAACCTACAACATTATCTTTAAAATCTCCACTTGAGCCAAAGGGAATATTGAAGCATCGATGGGTTCAACCCAAGGTAAATATTTATATACCTACACTCTTTCATGTATTTTCTTAGTAAACTATACATTGATTTATTTATTTCATTGTGGATGTATGTTGTGTGTGTATCCTTGTTTAGACTTTATCAAAACTGAATAAGCTAGCGTAGATATAGGATTGCTTAGACTTTCCATTTGTTAGGTGTGGAGGCTAATTGTCTTCCAAGGTTAAAAATTTGATGTTATTTCAATTGGGTTTTATAAATCATTTTTTGTATCCGCAATGGCACAGGGGGTTACAAGGGGGGAAATCCCCCTTATGGTGTTTAAGGGGGATTACTCCCATGATGAGGGGTCTGAGGGCCACATGCCCTAGAGGGAGTTCAGGGGAAATTCCCTAAAGTGAAAATTTTATTAAAATTAACTTGTAAAATTTTAATTTCATAGTCAATCTGGGATATTGATTAAAGGTTTCTAGATCTGATGATAGATGTTATGTTTAAGTTTTTTTACCCTAAAATGGATTGATGCATGGCTAATTTAAAAAAATATATTGTACATAGAGAGGAGGTAGAGAAGGTAGAGAGGTGTAATAGGTTTTGTTATAGTATTTGTTTCTCCCTTGTATTACTAGAAATAATGCACTAGATAAGTTTGGTGGATGTATCCCATCTTGGTTGAACCATGTTAAATTTGTTGTCTCCTATTTTTTGCATGTTTATGATTATTTTTTTTATGTTTGATTTATTTGTTTCATAGTTTCTCTTGTATGTTATTTGGGGATAAATATGCATTTTATTTTATCCTAACACCATTTCTCAATTTAAGTTTAATAGATGCCCATTTATTTGACCATTTCACCTTACCCCTTTTCAACCATTTTAACCTATTGTTTACTTTATTTTATACCAATTTACAACCATTTACCTTACTTACATATATAAAAACATATATTGTAAACATTTTCCTTTGTTGAGGTCTCGAAAGAGATAAATTATTATGTCATAGGCTTATGATTTAGAACCTTTTTCTCTTGACATTTAAGTTTTAGGTTACCCTCTACTATATCTATGTAATTCATTAGTCCTTACCATATCATCTAAGTATACATGGGCCCTATTCAATTGAACTTATTTAAATCCTAATATATTGAAAGAAAGATGATAGTTGTAGGTCATCATAGCCCTGAATACATAACATGCATCCAAATATTTTGGCATAGATATTTGTTATATATTATAAACCATCATCATGCACGATATCAAAACATGATTATGTATGCAAATCCATAAAACCTATCTTCTTCACTTAAAATCCTAGATTCACTTTTGACACTAGGTTTGTGCTTACAAAAGGGGAAGAAATATGGGTTGATCTAACCCCAAACACCCCTCATGGAGTGGTTGAGAACTACCTACATTTATAATACTCTGAAGAGGGATCAAGATTCACATAGTTATCTCAATTAAGTGTATGTGTGTAAGAGTTCTCTTTTATTATGGGTGAAAAATATAATTTAAATTTTAACACTTGATAATGGGAAAAATTCAAATACATTAGGTGCTTCAAACATGGCTAGGGATTATTCCTTAGGACTAGTTTATATTTTAGGAGATTTAGGGCAATCCTTCTAAATGTGAAAGTGATATAATATGATTATTTAGTACTATTTTAGTGAGTGATAGATGGGGAATAGGCTTAGAAATATTATGTATATATAGACAACTCTCTAGGTAACTTCTCATGAGACTAACATGTGTAACGTATGGTCCAACCCAAAATGATTTGAATTTTTAAAATTAAATTTTATTGGTAGTCGATGACTTCAGTAGAGGTGGATGGTTATGGAAATTCATATACATCTAATTATGAAAAGAGGCATTGATAAAGATAGGAACAATTATCTAATGATCATAATATAGTCTGATTAAGATAATAATTCGATTAAGCACATGCTAAGAAATTGATGTAGGTGATTGATATAAAATTTATAATCCCAAGCCCATATAAGGCAAGTGGATAGGAGACAAAGCTATGAAAGTTCCATATTACACATACAAATCAAGTAAGGTAAAGATATGTCACTATTGACATTCCTAGGTGTCTAATACCAAATTTTATTATCTGTACCCAAGTGGGTCTTTACATTTATTTAAAAATATACAAGAGGCTTTATTATCCAACTTTTAAAAGTATAAGGTTACTAAAATCTTCAAAGGTTACAACAAGATCATGATAAATTTATCAAATATTACATTTTATTATTTATGAATACATTACATTATTTAATGTATCAACCTTTGTGTTTGAAAAAAAGTACATATTTAAAAAAGGTTTTATGTTCCCACTTAAGGAAAGAGAACTTTGAAACTATTATCCTTCTTTTGACTAAATTTACATGGATTTTTTCACCTATGCCACTAATATCACTTGTGATTCATTAAGTCAACAGCTTCTTATGTTACAATGGCATCTTCACCTAATAAATAATTTCTACTTAAGAAACATAACTGAAAGACATAACATTATAAATAGAAAACACAAATTAAGGTCCTCAATAATAGAGATTATTAAAAAAATGGTTTATGATGAAATAATTTGTAATGAGTTCACTTTATGAAAATAAGAATCAGTTAGTTGAGTTTAATAGCTTCAAGGATAGGCCAAGTGTTATTTTATAGACATTACTTGATAATATATTAATCAATCTATCTCATAATTAACATCACCATCCTCATTTCATTTAATGAGAGGGGAAATATCATTTTGAAATTATCATCATATCAGTGGACATAGAGATGAAAATTATTATGCATTGAGATAAAACATTCAAAAACTTATGGATATATAGCTTATTACATTTAATACAGTTAATATTAGTCCATCAAGGTTTCCATCTCTATATTATTCTACTACTCATTACATGAAGGCAAAAATATCCTAGGATGTTTCTATAAAGGATCCAATGATCACTTGGAATCATATGGAAGTTTTTTATACACCACAAATGGATAAGATCATTTTCAATTATCATCATGTCAATGGGTGTAGAATAAAAAATGTTATTAATTATGATAAAATACTCAAAAAATTATGGAAAGAGGGGATATTACATTTGGTATAGTTAATAATATATAATCAAGGTTTCCCTCTCCATATTATACTACTACTAATTCCATGAAGGCAAATATATCCTAGGATGTTCATATAAAGGATCCAATTCTCAGTCAGAAAACTATGAAAGGTTTTTTATACACTTGATATATTTAAATTTATCGATTTAATGATAATTTAAAGTTTAAGGGCTTGTAGGTGCATCAATATCCCTAATTTGATGTCCTAATTAGTGAACCAAGAGTGGGGTGGGATTTACTCATATTAATTTGAAATATATTTTTGCACACTATTATTTCATAGCTTCATTAATATTAGCCTAATCTCCTATAAATATATTTTATTCTTAAATATCCATATAATTTAAATTCACTTTTTATAACCACCCTATATTCATAATATATCATCTAGGCATATACAATCTACTTCACACTTATCTTTCCTTGTATTTTATCATCATAGCTGATATAGTTCTATGTATTGTCTCTATTAGTTGTGTTGTATCAGCCTAGCCAATATAATTCTATTTTATATGGCATCCCTTTCATAATTATCATTAAATTTGGGTTTTGATCCACATACATATGGGTATATTATAATTAGAAACATATCATAACACTCATCTAATTTGTCTACTTATATTTTTGCACTTAAGTAATAAGAGGATGAGTTATCAAGGTTATATCATTGTATATCTATTCTTTCTTAAAGTAAATTTAAGCTCAATAAGAGGAGTTTAACTAAGGAGGTGTCCTAGTATTTGGATTCCAAAACTAAGGATATATAGTTATTGTTCTTTCCATTTGAGGTCTTCATCCTAAAATATCTCTTGCAAAGTTCACCAACAAGTCACCCCAAGGATAATAATCTCTATATCTATGATATTTAATTTATTTTATTATTATATAGATATGATTTTATTATTTTTATATTAGATTCATGTTTGTGTGTCCTTGCTTATGTTTATTCTTATACTAAGTAAGTTGGTTTAGCTATAAGGCTATTTATGATTTTCATTATCACACTATATTGCATAGATCACCCATTGGTTGACCATTACACCACTTAATTTTTTATTAGTTTTGTATGTTAGGACTATCTTGGATCTAGGTTACCCTTTTTTTTTGGTCTCTTTCTTATATTATCTTTATTATATAGTTGATACACCACTTTATTACTTTTTTTATATCATTTGATTTTCTTTGTGTCTAGTTACAACCATACCACATACATTATACATAGGATTTGGAACCCTTTTCCCTTGGATTTATTGTGGTTTTACCTAAGATATATTTATTTCCACCCTTATCACTATCATTATACCATCCAAGTATGCAATTTTTTTATCCTAGTCTATAGAGAGAATGCATATTATGATGGGTCATCATAGCTCATACATACAATCTAATGAACCTGACATGAATTTTATCCCACCTTTGGTTGGATCATTTTTTAATTTTTTCTTCTTATTGTTGTCTTCATTATCATCATACATTTTAGTGAATATTTTATCTTAACTATATCAACCAAATTGATATAGTTTCCTATTTATAAAACTATATCAGACAACCCAATAAAATTTTCTAGTTCTGCTTGTTATATCATCCAGCCTAATATAGTTAATTTTTTTATTATAATGTATCATTCATCCTTATATAGATTTTTTGTTTCTTATTTTTCTCCCTATTGTATCATTTATCCCAATTAAACATAGTTATAGCATTTTTGTGCAACCAATTACATCGATTAGTTTGATGTAAGTGTGTCATTCTCTTTTAAAATGCAACATATTTTAGATCAATCTAAAGATAAAAACCACCAAAATATCTCATTATATGACAGAAGTAATAATACTATGGATTTAACTAACACTAATAAATTCATGACTTAACATTTTCCAATTTCTAAAGATTTCCCTAGTAATTATTGTAACATAGATTCCTCTAGATTTAAAATATATGATATTTATAACCTTAATAGTCCTATGAGAGGTCAATTCAAGCCCATGAATCCAAGTGTGAATAATGTGACATATAATACACATTTTAAATTAAAATATTTCTCTAAGATCATCATGATCATAGGGGTAAGGACCTTGTGGTTGTCTATCACATCATAATGGAACCCCATGTGGAATATTATTCTTCATGCACTTGCATTTTTCTAAAAGACTTGGATAAAATACATTTATGAACTACCTTTTTTCCTTAGTCATCCATCATGCCTAGTATAATTACTAACATGGTGGGTATTTATTTTTGTGTCCCTACCTAAGGTATTCACATAAATGTTAACATTAATACTACATCCAATGCATCTAAAAAATCCACTCAAACTTATTCCTCTAACAAAAATACTCCTAATCCTAATCAAATCATATTTTAAGTAATGAACCAAATGGATACCATACAAGTTTATAACATTTCTCAAATGTTTTAGTTTCACAACTAGTTTATAAAAATGTAATTTAGGCCTCAACATGTTTAGTGTTGAATTCAAAATCATAGTACATCCTCCTGCTCAGTTTAATCCCACCCATACCCATTATAGGCTTTCTTAGAAATGTCATTTTACAACCTCTACTTTGTAATAAATGCATTGAACACCTTTAGAAGGAACCCTTAATTCTTCATATTTTTAACATTGGAATTTTTGGAATTACTCCTAATATATCCTAAATAAATCCACTAATCCTTCTCTGCATCTAAAGACCATTTTTAATATTTATAAATATTGGATTAATCTTAAAACATTTTCATTACCAATGTATTAGTCAAAAATTTAATCCATGATTCTTTAGAATGATATAATTAGCTTGAGTCTAACTCTATATCTATCTTAGAAGAATTAGTTAATGCATTAGTCTAAGAGTTTTTATCTAATGACTTACCTAAAAATGACTTATGTATCTTTATTAAATTATAAGCAAGCAAAAAATGAGGTTGTCCATGATTTCATTAAATGTTGGAAATATTTATCTTACAAATCTTAGCACAATATGACAAAATACAAAATCTTCAACCTTTCCCTATAAAATTGAACACTATATTATAGTACATTGTTATATCCTTCTCTATCAAATCCCTAGAGGAAGCCTTTGACCAAGCTAAATGACAAAACCATCTCCTAAGATAATTTGAGCCTTCCCAACCTAATAAAGGAACTTCAATGCTTTTAATACCTAAGAATAATAATGATACAAATGATGGTTTCACATAAACCTATAATTTTAAGAGAACCATCTATGTGGTTATGTGAGGAAGC
This sequence comes from Torreya grandis, assembly GCA_037957365.1. NCBI lineage: Eukaryota > Viridiplantae > Streptophyta > Pinopsida > Cupressales > Taxaceae > Torreya > Torreya grandis. The sequence continues at coordinate 69,452 of JARHVA010004350.1, read as the reverse complement.
TCCAATGAAGTGATTCTCTTCCAACCCATAAAAGAAAGTCCCTTTAAGCCTCTTCATCCTCCCTTAAAATTCAAATCATGTGAATTCCATCAAAATCTTACCCTTGATGAGCTTAGGAGATACCTTCATACACCTTATGTATATATGTTGATTTCATATTCATTGGGGTCATTCTCATGAAGTATGAAATCAATTTAATAACTTAGCATTTGAATTTTTTCTTGGATGAAAATTCTATCATGAATGATTAGAGAATGTCAAAAATCCTATGATAAGGTTATTAAGGTTCATGATTCTAAATTCAAACATGAAGCAATAAACCAAGATATTTCTCATATTGTAATTTATACCAAACTTGTTCCTAATCACATTCAAAATCAATAAGATAATAATATTTAGACACTCAATTTTAATAAGTGTTTGAAAATGTTTAATTTTGACATCCTTACACTATTTTACCTATTCACCATTCCATTAACTTTAATTTTATATGATTCTTCACTATTCTAAAAATTATCTATAAAGTACTCAAAAGATCACTCATACATCTTTATTTTATTCATAGGTTCATCTCAAACTAGTTCCAATAATTTATGTCCTAGGAAAAAATTATGCTATGTCAAATAGGGATGCACTATGGACTTATCCAATAGTGTGGACTTATCCCTTGTGCTGTAGTGGTAACTTTTTAAATTAAAGACATTTCAATTTATACCTCCCATTATTTTATTAAGGGTAGCTAGCATAAATATCTAAAATATTCCTCTATATACACACATCAAGGCCTCTCTAAACACATCTAACAATCACTTGGAAATTCTACTACACATTGAGAAAAATAACACTATTAATTATAATTCAAATTATGAATCATTCTAATAATGATATGTCAAGTCTTAAATTATTTTATTGTAGGTTAAGGGAACTCATTGTAGAACATTGAAATCATGATATCTATTTTCATTCATATAGAAAAGTCAAGATTCACACACTTACTTTAGGAAGGAGAATTATATCATCTTAAGGCTTATTTGGGCTATGTAGATAGCACTTAGATTAAGTGAGGTTTTCTTAGGACATGTCATATATTCACCTAGCCTTATTAAACCTTTTTGTAATTTTACATCAATTGTGTTTAGTGTTCATGATCTAGAGTTTGTAATTTTTAGGTCATTTGTACTTCAAAATAGCACACATAGTTAAAAAATAATCCATCGTATATATACACATACCTAAATAGAAAAATCAATTACATATTCAACCAAGATATGACCAAATTCAATAGATAGGGACATAAGGTAGTTTTGTCCCAACACAGTTTAAATTTTCTATTTTAGTTGTGACCCATATTAGAGGTATTTTTGGTCATTTTCCATCCATAGTCAGCCTACACATTTGGAAACAAATTAGATACAAGATAGGATTTCATATCTTTTTTTAATTTACTATTTATATCTCATTTTTTATTATATAAATTTTGTATTTTACATTCAAATTTGTATATTTATGTGGATATAAATTATTTTTCAATACTTTATTTTTTATTTCTATTTCATTTTTAAGTCAAAAATAACATTAAACACAATCAATTCCAAACCTCTTCCAAACCAACTGCTAGTATTATTGAAACCATGGTTAACCATCACTCTTCTAGTGATGAGGATAACTTGGTGAACATGAAAAACATGAAGCGTGTTGTTTCCTTTATATATCCTCATCCTATTAGGACCTAAATTCCTCCTCCAACTTAAAAAATAATTCAAGTTTATCATCCACATAAATTCTAATTTTTTGCATCTGAATAAATCATCACTTTTATCCTTATAATTATATTAAAAAACTCAATACATTTTCATTTTAGTCCAATTGTATTAGCCAACCCAATATAGTTCCCTATGCCCATAATTGTATTGGCTAGTTGTTTACAGTTGTTCCTACTATGTCATATAACTGATATAATATATTTTTCTAGTATAGTATAATTATATAGACAAGATCAATATAATATGTTTCTTTGACCAATTATTTTCAAACTATATCAGCCAATAATATGCAGTATGTTTTCGCACCCAACTCTAATCCTAATATATTAGTCAACTTGATATAGTCTATTTTTAATACCTATATGTCACCAACTACATTAGCTAAGACTATATAATTACCTCATCCACCTTTTGTTATATTAGTTATGATGAGTGGGATGCCATATAATATATTTCAAGACTCCCATAAAAAATTCCATTTATTGAGCTTATGAGGAATTATCCACAATAAGAAACTACCTTATGCATGTATTGTTTGACATGAACATTGTTCAATTACCACCTATGGGAAAATAAGTTACTTTCCCATATTTAAGGAAAGTATCATACATAAATATGAATATTTATCTATCCATGTCAATTTAACAATGGATATGACCTTATCTCTCAATTTTCCTCTCATATCTATTATCCCCAATAAAATTCTCATTCATGTAGATAATCATCCCTTGTTTATTATTATCCTAATATGTGAAATTTAACTCAATAAACTCATTATTTATGAAGGTTATATCATTTTTCACCTTTTTAGAGATAATAGAATCCTTAAGATATGTTAAATGCAACCTTAAGTCTACCTGTACCACGTGGCAAGGATACGACCCAAAATACATGCCTCCACTAGGATGTGTTTGGTTTTTTTATCATGGAGTCATCTATTACAATTAGGGTGAATGTTATGGTATTATACTTCCCTCTTTATTATAGTAATTTTATCAATCATCCTTGGACTCATCACATGAGGGTTTTATCCTTTCCTACATAAAAATGAATGAAGTTTCCTTATATGGGTGTTATCTATAAGCTACAAGGTGATATCAATCCTTATAATATTGAACAATTCGAAGAACATGATTTATATAAAATACCTACCCTTGAATCCTTACCTAGTATCCCATTATAGGAATACTAAATTTTTAACTACCTTGTCAATTCAAATAGATTTTATAATGGTCACCCTAAACTTGTGGGAAATGTCCCACCAAACTTTATTGATTTTGAATATGATGATCATGATGAGATTAGCCTAAAAATAAAAACATATTAACTCTCATAGTATCATATCAAAATTTTTACCTACTTTGCATGTATATTATCATAAAATTACAACTAATGAGTTTCATGCTTTTGTGATCATTCCTAAGAATCCATATTCTGATCGATCTTCTAGTAACATAATGGTTAAATATCTCAATGTATATCTCACTACTCTTGATATGGTGACATTTATGCTTGAGATGAAATAATTATTGCATTATGCCTAAGCTAATTATGTAGAAATACTACATTACTATTATTACCTTTAATACTCTTAAGATCAATATTAATTTTTGTCTAGCATTAACTTAACTAATCTTGTTTGACCTAGTGTTCCTGATCTTTCATATTTCCCTGACACCATTCCTTCTTCAATTTTTAATGCTATATCTGATATGGAACTAATTTATAATTCAATTATACACATCAAATTTTTTATTTCCAAGCCTTTTTAGAACATGATTAGTGATTAATTTAGTACAATCCCTTAAGACTTTGTTATAATTTTTGATCCATTCAAAAAAATTGATGATATGGAAGATCCTAATGGAATACATGGCAGATAAATTTGTATCCCTCCTCATAGGTTGGATCTAGCACCATGCCCATTAACCCCAAAAGAGGAGTTGTTTTTGGAGTTTTATAATGTTTCTAGACATTTAAATTAAGTTTTTATATCCTATTAGATATTTTTAGCATAGAAGAGGCCACAAGGCCAAGCTCCTATCATTGATAATAAACCACCACATTTCTCTACTCCTAGGTTCTCTTATTGTTACCATAAGACTATTACACGTAATTAAACTAACTTCCAAGATCTTAATTAGTATATGTATGTACGTAATCTCAAGGTATTTAATTTTCCTTATCAATCAAGCATGCCACCTCTAAAGGTTACACATACATATATCCCTAAAAATGGGGAGGTGTATTGTCCTATGAATGAGTGTTCTACATATTCCATGGATAAGTGTAGAGTTAGTTTAGTATAATTTCAAAAAAAAATTGATTCCCACACCTTAATATTCTCAGCCACATTTTTCATGGCCCATATAAGATATAAGAGAAGCCTCCCCTATGACCATAACCAAATCTTACAATAGAAGATGTGTTCCCATATCATTCATAAGTGGAATCTCCTATTCCTCACATATGTTATTATCATCAATAAATTTATGTCCACCTTATTCTAGCATGACTACATTTTATCTAGAACTATTTGTCAAGGAAGTCCTTGTATGAATCTCAAAAAAACAAGAAGAGACTTGGGCTTGAGTTAGATATCAATTGCAACAAGACTTTATGGATGTTATTGACTATGTGTGTAGAGAACTCCTATGCTTCATGTGAGAAAATATTTTTCTATTTCATA
>JARHVA010004350.1:0-60000 GCA_037957365.1 Torreya grandis | reverse complement strand
ATATGGACCATCAAGATAAATCATAATTCTATATTATAGATAATTTTATGTTTAAAATCATGGGTATTTCCTCAATAGGTATCCCTATTATATCATGTAAATCCTCCAGGTTGATAACCACCTCCACTTTATCCCTATCCACGACCCACCTAAACATGATCCTCTCTTAACACCAAAAAAACATAGCTACCAACTCCATTCTTAAATAGCCCTCACACACACACACACACACACACACACACACACACACACACATCATTATTATAAACCCTATAATGATAAGTCATGCTCTATCCATAAGAATCAGTTTAGATAGTACATCAAATAGCCAACATGTGTCTACGGTCCTCTATAGCTTCCATTATCTATGATTTTTTTCAGATGATAATGCATAATAATATTTTTATTATAAATTAGAAATCAAAGTAAAATCTAACTGAAATTAAATTTAAACTTTAAATTAGTCTTTATTTATATTACATTGACCATTTTGGTTATTTTTTATTACATCATCAAGTCATAGTTACTATTGTACTAGCCATGTAATTTTTGTTATACTACATCAGTCATATATGTACTATTATGGCCTTCTAGTCTCTTCCTATGGTGTTAGTTGTATACCTATTGTATTGGCCATGTCATTATTTTCCTACTGCATCATCCATATAATATGGTATCATCCATGCAATTTTTCATTTACAGTACTATCCATGATTGTATTGTATTAACTAGGTTTATAATCTTTTTTACTTTATCACCCTCTAGAATGAACTTTGTCCTTAACTATATTATCCAACCTAGATGGTATAGACTAGGTTTATGATTTTTCTCTAGATAATTACATAAAATTGGTTGATATAGTTATTAGGTGATGATAATTTATTCCTTTGGCCCTAAAAATACCATTGGTCCTATATTTAACACTTGGTTTTATACCTATCACCCATCATAACTTTCTCTAAATTTTGATGCTTTTTTGAGTAAACTTCCACTAAATAGATTCACCCCCATCACATGTATTTCATAAATTTATTATATCTACTATATTTTACCAAATTAATTAAATAATGAATTCCATACCTACATAGATCCTAAAGTTTCTCCTAAGTGACGTCCCATGCATTTGCCTCATTATCCTCTATCCAATATCTTTCATTACACTAAAAATATAGATTTTCTCTAATTTTCTAGGTATACCCATCGAGATTATATATTTTCACCTTCCATCAACTGCAACACACACAAATTCATCTTTTCAGTTAGCAAGGTAATTAAAGGTATGCATTTATATATATTTTTATTTAGTTTCATCTTAATTTTAGTGCTTTTAGTATTTTATATTATGATTTTTCATATTGACATGTATCATTCACAAAGAACCATCCTATGTTACACTATTATGACACATGATGAACTTCAAGTTAGGCATATGTATATACTTGATATTTTTAAATTTTATCACTTTACTAATGGTTTATTTTTTAAGGGATTTTTGGCACACCAATGTCTTATTATTAATAAAATTTACACCCTAAGGGGATCTACTATAGCCTCTTTAAATTTGATGTAACATGGAAACATCTCTCAAGTTGTGGGTCACTTATGGGAGAGATGAGTCTATAGATTAAAGGGAAATCTCCCTTACACCACACCTATAATTACCCACTCAATTGATTTTAAGGAAAAGGGATATAATGAAATTATACACTAGTTTAATAAAGGTGATGCACCAAGATGCATTCCATAAGCCTACTTGAACCTGCACTATGAAATATAATTCAAAAGACTAATCTCACAACTCAAGGTTATCATAATAAAAGTGTTTCAACATGAAGGTAGAAAGTAATGCATTTCTCAAGGTAGATGAATAGTAGGTCTAATAATAGACACTAATAGTCTTATTCACACTTAAAGAGACACAAACCAACCAATTGCACATCATGTTACATGCTAGATGTTAGATTACTTAAGCATGAAAGAGTGATATGAACAAAAGGAGAGATAACTATCACTTTCTATTCATCTTTGAACTACTTAACTTACTTAAGTAATAATTTAAGAATGAAAAACTAGCTTGAAATATTTTATTCAAAGTAAAAAATTATTACTAAATTTAGTAGGGATTTTCCATCACAAATGTGGATACCTTAGGCCAAAAGTGGCAACGTATATATATATATATATATATATATATATATATATATATATATAGAGAGAGAGAGAGAGAGAGAGAGAGAGAGAGAGAGATGTCCTTAGGGACCTATTGAAATAATTTATAACTCCCTCTTATTTGTAACTTCCATATGGACACTTTGTAATATCCTTCTTCTACATAATCTATTGATAGTGTGTAAATGTTCATGAATTGGTATCCTTCCCACTAAAAATATAAGTGTGCATGAATAAGAATCATGCTTCCTAAATATGTAAGTGTGCATGAATCAATATCATGTTCCTTAAATATATAACTATGTATGAATCAATGTCATACCCACTGAGACTATACAAATCAATGTACAATGCCATTTAAATGTATTTTAAATTAGAGAACCTATATTTCAAATGTATGTATATGTCAAAAATTATAATCAGGTTCTTGTAAAGTGTTGTGCATATGCACCTATGTGTGTATGAATATATGTTAAAGTGTATTTAAAATGAATGCATATTCATGAAATATGCTCTTGTGATATCCATCAATGTGTTAATATTTATCATGTAACTAAACCATATGATCTCTAAACCATTTTGAACCTTATGTAATGTATTAAATCTGATAATCAAAATCATGTGTGTTGTGCCAAAAAAATTTAATCTATTTTTTCAATAATATTAACATATGCACCCATTTAGATGTGATGGATGTGACTCTTAAATCAATTATTTTAATATATATATATATATATGATTAATTAAGCTTGAAATTTTTTATAATTTTATAGATTTGTTAGAATTATTTATTTGAAATATTCACTATATGAATTTGTGTCATTGTATTTTCAATTTTTTCCTAACTCAATTTCTAGTAAGGCATAGATAGATGGTATATATTGATAAATTTGTTCATCTGATAATGTAGGACAATTTAAAAAATCTATGGCATAAATTAAGGATCGAAAATTTCCCCCATTTTGAAAACATTAGGGAAACATTTTTGGACTATAATCATAAAATTTTGGCATATTTTAAATTGTCATTAATAATCAAAAAAGTATTACCATGCACTAGAATGAATTACATGTTTTCCAACACAACTGACAAGGATTGATTTAAATATATGTTGTTCATGATACCATGCATAATAGGTTCACATGTATTAATTTAGAACCTATATTAAGTATAATATATAGTTTAAAATTTAACCATATAAAGAGGTTGAGTTTTTCAAATTTTATAATTCATTTTCACAATACTAGTTATGATTTATATCTATGAGTTGTTACAATTTGAAGCCATTGAGATGTGTTATTGCATTGTTTTGAGTGTTTAAAGACTACCTTATAAGCCTAATAGCTTGAGACCTTGTAAGTATCAAGCTTTTGACTTTCTGACCAAATTTTTAAATATTGAAAAAAATATGACTTTTTATATTTTAGATGTTTTTAGGTTCTTTCAAGTGTTTCTAGAGATTTTTCAATAATATACTATGGAGGTTAGTATCATCGCTAATATTATGGAGCTGTCATATTTTCCAACCATTGACTAATAGAATAAAATAAATGTGATGTCAATGTCTAACGGTATTGACCTCATCTAATTTGTTATGACCTTTTACATTTATTGATTTGATTTAGTATTTTTACATGTATTCATATTTTATTTGATTATATATAATGCCACTTTTAATTATGTGTTTATAAATAGATTTATGTGTGAGAGAGTTATGGTATGGTTGGCATATGGAGACCATGGTGGATCTTGGTATTGTTGATTTTGATTACCATAATATTGACAAATTTGGGATTAGACATGTGGCCCATTTAAGGTACATTCCATATAAAATTCATCTAATGACCAACTTGGCTGAAAGGTTAAATCCTAATACATGTACATTTTGGCTTCCTATGGAGGATATTACTCTTACTTTAGAAAATGTATGTGATATTTCTAATGGTTATTGAAAGGGTCATGGTGAGATCCATGGTAAGGTAGGGATATGTAATCTATGCACATAGATACAAGATTGACCATGCCTATAGAGATGATTATAGATCACTTGATTCCAAGGTGTTTCTTGGGGATATTATTACTTTATGGTGGTGTTATATCTAGTTCTTATCAAATGTATGATTTTTTACATTTTTTTTAGGATGGTGAAATAATATATTCATGGGAGGATACAATGTTGGCCCATTTATATGAGGATCTATACAAGTTTACAATGGATATAAATTCTGTAGGCCTTGGTGTGGTGACTTTACTACACATTTAGGTCTATGAGCACACCATTGTTACTCATATTATTATAGGACATTTAGGGAGTTGGGTCCACCCTCATATTTTTATAGATTAATATATTATATAGATAAATTAGGGTCTAAGAATAATGTAATATTGTGTGATCCTTGATAGGTTCACACATACTAGCCTAGTATGGAGTCTATATCATGAGTAAGGTAGGTGGCATGAAGATATAATGAATTTTCACTAAATTCATGTGAGAATGTGGTTCTTTGACTAGTTTTTTATGATTTTGAATATAGTTTAGATTGAAAGGGTGACACGGTAGCTTGGAATCCATCAAGATGTACCTTTAACCTCATACTCATAGACCAAGACTATGAGATCAATTCATTATCCAAGTGATAAACCTAAGTTGAGTGGCGTATATTTACCACCATTACATGTAGGTGATGTGCAGCCTCTAATTATGAAAATGGATATGGATGATGTTGGGTGTATTATATTATATACTTAGAGGTGGATATGTTCAATATTTCCTATTATCTTTTGTGTTGTCATAAATATAGTCATTGTGCTTCTAGTTTAGGAGGAGATGGAATAAATTACACTTCCCATTAACTGGATCTAGATGATGCTATAGATTTTTTAATTCTCTCCCATGAGTATATATGTGTAATTTTAGTTATTTTCAATTATATAAATCTTAGATATAGATTTATAATATCTTTTATATTTCTCATGCAAGTTATGAGTATTGGGATATGATAGTAAACACATCTATTTGAATTTTCATGTGTGTTATCACCTTTTTTATACTCACCAATGGGTTGCTCAGGAGGGTAGACCATATTTTGGTTGTACATGCACCCATTTTTATATTGTTTCTAATTATTAATTTAGTTTAATTATAGTATGAGTATTATAAACTTTGACCCTTTATATATGATATATTTATATTGATTCATATATCATTTATTATTGTCACATAAACTTTTAATTTATACATTTGATTGTCATTTATTTGATATCACATGTTTGTAGTAATTAATTTATATTAGTTTATTTGAATTTAAATTATATTTTATTATAATTATTTAATGATATTATTATATAATACTATAAGTTATATTGATACTCAACATTGATTACCCCATCCACTAAAAAATAGAAGTTATTGTAGTCTTCTGAAGCTAGTTGCTGATCCTTTTATGGAAAAAAATGAATAAATTTATTTTTATGTTGTTGTGTAATATTGTTAACTTACACTTTTCTTTAATCCATGGTTTTTTATTCACCTTTGGTATCCATACTTGTTTGGAAGGAGATCTAATTATGCCTACATTATATTGTACATTATCCTTTGTAACTTTTTCTTCTATAGGTTATTTTGTAGGTAGAGATTAAATGAATATTAGTTCCATAATTTAATTAACATAAGATAAATTATTCATAGTATACTTTGTAATATAATAAGATATTATGATAGAAACATCATCCAAAAAATTCTAATGAACCATTGGTTTCTTTGTAGGAACACTCTGGAAATTCTCAGTCTTCATCAAATGTTTAATAGAAGTATATGGAAAAGGGCATGTTGTTGATAGATTATCAACTTTTCCAAATGTAATAACCCATTTATCTATAAGTTGTGTAATATTTTATAATAATTCAAAACAATAATTATCCCAACATCTATTAATAGCATGCAAAATACAAAATATGGTGAGGAGTATGATATTGGTTAGGACGCAAAGGGATAAGATTCTTATCCAAATTTTTTTTTATCATATCATGTGGTCAATATTTGATACTATAAAATTTGAGTACTTGCCACTTATTTAAATTATGTTTATTCACTTTGGGTACCTCCTTGTAAACTGACTCCTTCCATTTATCAAGATCCTTAACATGACTTTCTCTAACTGGAATCTATGCCTTAAGAGGTGGAATAGTTTCCCTAGATTAATTATGTGGATTTTATTTTTTATCTTAATTTATTCATGTACCTTCATTGGATTTGGATTATTTTCAACTTCTCTTCTAGTGCTATATTTTTATAATAATGATCTTGAAATGTATTACAAGTATCCTAAAGCATCTCCACATTGAGGGGATAAATTAGGCCTCTAAAAAATATGTATTTTGACTCTAAATATATTTGTTGATATATCAATTGGTCCACATAAGTCTTTATTAATATAGTTTAATCATAAATAGATATAATTTTCCTTGATAGAGAGAAGATAATCATTCATATTTAATTATTACTCTTTTATTCTAAATGTATCAAATTTAAAACCCCACTAGGCAAAGAGTGAAACCAATCCAAAGCTTTTATAGTTAAACATTTTGGAAACACTTTTAGAAAGTTGGATTATCATCATATTTATCCATATAAGCCCTGATATATATAATATGTAGATATAGATCACTACTTACATCAAACATAAAAATGTAAGTATGAGGAAGTTGTGAATTAATGGGGAGTTTAAAATATTTCACACAAATAGGTTTCCATATATGGAATTATAATCAAACCAAATATGGTATGCTCTTATTTCTAGGGTTAGGTGATGTATTTTGTGTTGTAATGCATCTATGCATACATTAAAGAGATGAATTCATGAGAAGGCATGTTAAAATTTTTAAGATGTTCATTCAATGGTTGAATATTATTATTGTAAGTTTACATAGGTACACTATTAAAGATAGGTGAAGGAGATCTAGGAAAAATAATTGTATACTAGGTATAGATTGAGGAACGTCATTACACTCATGCATAACATCATATTCCATAGGTTCACATTCTAAATATGTATCATTAAATATAATTACATTTTCATCACATTTGGTCTCAATAAAGGTTCATTTGAAGAGATATGTTGACATTGTATTCCCAACGAAGATTAAAAAAACATCATGTGTTTTATCATTTAGTATTTTTGGAGAGATGTAATGGATTGATTTTTATTTTTACATTTATAAAGATATAAGGAATTTTTCTTTCTACACATTTTTTCCATATCTAAAGAGAGAAAAGGAACTTCACATTGTTCACATTATTGATCCATTTCTAGAGAATGAGATGAAATGCCACATCTTTCACATTCATTTATCATTTATAGAGAGGGAAGGAATTTAATATTATTCAACTTTTTATTGTTATTTATATAGAGGAGAGGAATTTCACATTATTGTTCTATTTCTAAAGAACTTAATTTCACATTCTTCACATTATTATTTTTATTTCTAAATAGAAGGAAGGAATTTTGCATGATTAACATTATTTTTGTATTTATAGAGAGATAATGAATTTCACATTCATTTTCCATTTCTATGAAAGGCATATGCCTTTGATTTTTATAAAAATTAATGAGATGAAATGATGTGGAAAATTTTATTGATAAATGAGGTATATTAGAAAATGAATCTTTGATTTCTAATTCATAAGGTATTCTACAGACATGCATATTTTCATTGTTATCTTGATCATCTTATTTTATTGTATAATTTAAATATATCAAAGAGGAATTAATAGAATAATATTTTTATATTTATTAATTATTGGATTTATTTTCTTCTTCACTAAAGTCTTCACTATATACCAAACCTCTTGATTTTTATTATTAGAATAATATTCATCATTATAATCAAAATCATGACAATCATATTCATCATCTACATAACTAACATCATTGGTCACACATTTTTGGTTATTTTTCCATTAATTATAATATGTATAAATAATGGAGTTTCTAGTAAATCATAAGTGTTTAAGATGATAGTCACTAGGGGTTTATAACTAATTATCCATTTTCATTTATTAAGATTAAACAAGTTATTTAAGTATAAGAAAGGCCTAGTTTAAATATGTAAAAAAACATGGAGAGACTAAGGATAAGGATAAAAATACCTTTTATGTATGTAAATTAAAAAATAAATTAGTGAAATCATGGAACATAAAATTTGAGATGGATTTTTATGTGTAAGGAGATCAGAGATGAAATTCAAAATCCTCAGACAAAAATATAAAACCTTGATAGTATGATTTGATGAATCTTTGGGGTCACCAATATGTTTTACCCTAAATTGGATTAATGAAAACCTAATAGGATATAAATTGTTATAATAATAAATTAGTTATGATTTCCATAATGCGTACAAATGCACATACCAAATATAATAGTAAATATACTACAAGAGGTAAGAGAACTATTAGTTTATTGGTTGCATAGATTCGAGGTCTAATAATCTAAATTATAAGACTCATGAGTGTATCACTTATTTATGCATGATGCATATTAACATGTTTTTTTGTTAAATTTTGACATATTTGGTCAGTATCAATAATCGATATTAATTATATTGGTCAGAACTGATCCTGCACATAGTAAGTAGTTTTTTCCTTCTAAATAAATGTGGCTACATATGTGATGTATGTTTTTGAATTTATATATTTATAGAAATGTGTAGGATAAATTATACTTTTAAACCCTGGTTGTACACAAATTATCTAATATTAAATGGGGGTGTTTAGTGAAAGGGTTAAGTTAGACCAACCTTGGTCAATATTCATTGATAGAAAAAACACAACAATACATTTACAATAATCTGAGGGATAAAAATCAAATGTCATTCTCTCCCTAAATTGTGTGTGAAATTATGTATGCAATCTTATGTGCTCTTTCTCCTATATTTTCCTTGGTGTCAGCATGCAAATATGAATTAACAATTGTAAACTTGAGATTTAACTATAAAAATTATATAGTTGTAATATGTATTATTATCTAACTATTTAGATTAAAATGTTAATTTCCTTAAAATACCTTACAATAGATTTTTATATATATGATTCTGTAACTTTAAAATTAAGGACCTAGCGGCATGTAAAATCCCCAAAAATAATTTGAAATGTGCCCAAACAATGGTAATAAAGCGAAATGTGCCATAAAGAAAGTAAAATGTGACTAGGGTTAGTTCTAATATTTTATTTCATTAATGATAGTCAATATCAACCATAAATACTAGTACTAACCCAAATATTAAAAAAATTGAAGGGTGACTAGGTGGTTTGGAGAACTATGTAATATGTCATGTGAAGTTTTTCATGATAGGATTAGGGTGTCACATAGCTAAGTATAATTAGTATGATAAAAAAAATATAAATATAAATAAACCAATAAGTACTCAGTTCATAGTTTGAGATCTATATATGGAAATTTTCTAAAAATTATTATGAATAAAGGCTTGTACCAAATCTAGGTATCTACAATCACTTGATAATGGAGACATGGTCCTCTTATCCTTGAATAAAATAGAATAATATCTAAGAATATATCCCATAGAATATGAATCACCACTATCAACTTGATGAATCAAGACTAAGACCTATTACATTTCTATTAGTCCTCATGCACAACTAATATCACCTATAGGTTGGCATTATCACCAAAAAATGTATATACACTAAAAATAAAGTATAACCTATATCAATATTGAAAAATAGTAGAGACATTTACTACATTTCAAAATGTGCTCTTAGGTCATCATTCTCCTCTATCATCACCCATGTCTACATCTAGCTAAGCCTAAGGTGAAACTACAACTATATCCACTACAATAAAGAGTAATAGGGGACACTATTCCTACCTCCACCACTATGTATACTCATCGGTACACCCTATATCATCAATGTTATAAATAGTCACTGAGGATATTTATAAAATAATAATGGTAATTAATTATACTACATTAGGTTGAGATGTATCCCATATATGTCAATAGCCCTTCTAATTTAGTGTTTATGCATGTGATTCTATAGGCACACTTTGTATAAATACCAAAATATCCTATGACACACTTATACTAAAACCTCTCATATATACCCAAAAACTTTTCATGAAACCAATAGCTCACATTTATGCACCATAGTTTCACAACAACATTTGGTTAACCTATAAATATTCTGTATGACCTCCATATGATTAACTCAAGTATAAATCAATTAAGAATTATCTGATATGCCATGGTAATATAACTAGTAAACTCACTAACAACTCACCTATAAGAATAAATATGGGGATGAACACAATCTATATGGGTTATCCCCACATGTTATGTAACTATTATATGTTCATATGTCCATGTTTGCAAAAAATGGCTAATCCTAAACCTCAATTTTAATCCTTCATAGTAAACATGTAAAAATATTTGTACCAATGGACCAACATGGTGCACCCATAAAAATACATGGTCTCATTCTCCTCAATATATTAAAAAATATTATGAATATGATATGAAATATCTACACTTTCTACATCAATTACTATAAATAAGTCTAGTATAGCTCACAAAACATACACAATCATGGAAAATTTGATAAGATGATCTATAACAAGAAGATAGTCATGTAATCTATAGGATAATGTACTACCTGAGTATGTCCAACCAAATACTAATGAGTGTGTCATTTCAAGCCATGTCCCTCCACACCCTATGCAATATCATGAGTACCAACTATTGATAATCTTAAAAATATTCCAAACATCCTCTAGAGTCACAATAATCTCCCCTATAAGGATATATAAAGTACAAGTGTATATTATCTACCTCTTAGCCAATAGATTCATAAGTTTCATGTCATGAGGAATAATTGGGGTTTTTTAAAGGGCCCCTAAGATAAACACCCATATAAAATTTTGGAAAATATTGAAAAGTACATTTTGAATTCCCAGTGAATTGAATGGAAATTCATGTCATCATGAATTTAAACCCTAG
The DNA here is from genome assembly GCA_037957365.1 of Torreya grandis. Taxonomy (NCBI): domain Eukaryota; kingdom Viridiplantae; phylum Streptophyta; class Pinopsida; order Cupressales; family Taxaceae; genus Torreya; species Torreya grandis. The sequence continues at coordinate 48,819 of JARHVA010004350.1, read as the reverse complement.
AAGTCACTTGAACACAATGTTTAGATGCCTTTTAAAAGTATAATGTCTATTTCCTAAAGGATGTAGATGCCATCAAAAGTATAGAGACTATTTGACATTATCTCAATCTTGTGGCCACCATCTATGCCCTCCATTGAATCTTTATGGTCATTGTTTAGGCACTATTATTTCCATATAAACCCTATAGTCACCTTATAGACCCTATGGTCACCATCTAGACCATGCAGTCATGGTCTAGGCCCTATGGTCACTGTCTAGACCCTATGATTATTATCTAGATCCTATGGTCATTGTCTAGACCTTGTCATCACTGTATAGACCCTTTGGTCTCTTTCTATGGAATTTAGTTTCCATATAACCCTTGTATTCACTATCTAGGGACTATGGTCATCATCTATCCCTATATTTTTCATCTAGGCCCTATGGTTTCCATTTAGGCCCTATGATCACTATCTAGGGGTTGTGTTATTTCATTTTTAAAAATATGGTTTGCATCTTGTAAATATGCCTATAAATATCCATAAAACCTTATGTGTGCTTAGTTTTGTCATTTTCTAAGTTCAAATATCTATCTCTCTTCATTAAGTAATCTATCATCCTTGTCACTCAATTTTAGAAATGTCTTCCCACCCTGTATCTTCTACCCCTATTTGAAAATGTGTCTACAAAAATCTAATCTACCCAAAAATATTAAGGTCACTAGAAGATAATGACACTTAAAATGAGTGAATAGAAAAATGTTATTTTAAAGGACTTGTTTATATAACTTAGTATGAGACAAACATGAATTTTCTCAACATTTATGTGTCTATTTACAAACCTACTACCAGAGAGTTTAATTGTACCCTTGAGTTGTAGAATATTAATTTTGGCACCTCACCTTCAATCATACATTATTTGATAGGTATTACACATACAAACAAGGAACTTATAACAATGAAATATTTTTTGACTCGTGAAGACAAAAATTATTTGAAAAATCACTTAAGCTTGATAGTTGATATCTCCACCTCTAACCTACAATTTAATGCAATTTAAATTTTGTTGAAATTATTTGTTTATTATTTTCTAATGGCATTTCTTATTATAGGACCATGTTCTATAAGATGTTATATGACACCACCATTTCCATCCTTCTCTTTATATTAGGGGAAGAATTTATTAGTACCAATAGATAGTATGGGAATAATGCATATAACAATATTAGAGTTTCACACTTTTTATATGGGTGGAATGTCTTCTACAATAGGTGCCACTAAAATTTACAAGATATTGATCTTGATGATGCTTTCCTTGAGGGTATTGATACCATGTATCCAAACATATTTATTACCCAAAATATTTTTTAAGGATCCCATTTTTAGGTTCCATAACAAACTATTGGTCATGATTCATCTAGTTTACCACTTAAGCCAACCCCTGAAGCTAAGCAATATTTTGATGAGTTGATGTCCTTTCCGTAGAAAAATCTTATTATAAATAATGTTTTCAATTTTATGGATGACATCATACATACTGATTTGAAATTATTTAAAGTATGGGAGATTCAAGGGAAGGCCTTGATAAAATAAATTAAAGATCATTTTCACAACCATTGGCAAATATGTTCTTTATATTCTTTGGTTAAAAATGATGCCTCCAAAGTTGACATATTAGTTAATCAATTTAAATTAGGATCAATTATAGTTAACAATCCCTATAATGATAATGTTTTAGATGTTATGATAAATAGATTATAAAATTTGAATGTAGAGGCATAAGCATACTACAACAAATGGGCAAGGGATCAAAACCTTCACTTCCTTGACAATGTAGAGAAAAATAAAACTTTGGTAAGCAATAATTTTTTTATGAAATTTATTTACACTATTATAAATATTATCTAACATAATTTATTTTCCTAATTATATTTGAAATATTAAAACCTAAAATAATAAATCATAAGTACTAAATATTAATCTATAAAAAACACATAAGAGCTTAAATGTGGTAATTACATTGAAGGAAAAACTTTTTCTCATAAACAAACAAAATAATACACTGAGGAAGATAATCAAAAAACATGACATGGATATAGAAGTTATATTCAAGGAGAAAATAGATTTGGATCCTACTATACTATCGGTAGGTAATGTAGCACAAGAAAAAAAGACATAACTTGCTAGTATAAATGTTATAGCTAAGGATCTTGTCTTTAATATTTATAATAGTGGGTTTTATATGTAGATCCTAACACTTACAATGATAGAGTAAAAAAGGTATAAAAAATATATATAATAGTGATTAAGATAGAAGAGATAAAAATAAATAGACACTAAAAAAGTAGGAAATATGAAGCAAAAAGTCAGCAAAATAATTCTTGGGCCCATCTAATCTTTATAGGCCTTGCACCAGTTCTGAGTGAGATTCTCTATAGGATTTTTTTAAAGTCTATCAAGAGGAAGCTCAAGCTTTTCTTTAGTAATACCCTTTAGTTTTATATCCTTTGTGTGGGATTCAACATTTTTCTCTTTTCCTTTGGTAAGAGCATTTAGTGTTTCCATGTTTTGTAAACTTTTTATAAATATGAATATGGTATATTCAACCCAAGTGCTAAGATTTTCATTTAAAGAGACATTTTGATTTTCTAGATTATGCAATCATTCCTTGATTTGGTGGAATTCAGTGATAATTTTAATTAAATTAGATTTGGTATAATAAATTCCATCATTGAGACTTAACTTTTTGAGTTGATCCTTAAATATTTTATGGTCCTTAACACACCATATAAGGATGGGTTTATGCAATTCAATGTCATCCTTGATCTTACTTAATCTAAATTGATATTTTTGGTCTTCCATAATCTACTTGAATTCAATCAAAGGATTAGAATGGATGGTGAATGGGGTAGGATGGGGTTACATGGGATAATCATTAAAATAAACATAAGGGAAGATTTGCTTGAACATATGAAGGCTACTGGTAATGTCTACCAATTTACTCTTGTCTTATTTTGGTTTAGGGGAATTATAAGGTGGGTGTAAATAGGGGTAGTGGGAGTAGGGGAGGGTGGATGGGATTAGTTTTGAATGGGATTAGGGGAGTGTGGTGGAGGAATGTTAGGATTGGGAATAGGGTATGAGGGAGTAGGGAAAGATAAGGGATATTTTCTAACATATTTCTTTTTTTAGTAGGGATGGAAGGAAAATTTATAGGGATGATAATTTTTTTATCCATTTTTTGATTTTGGAAGGAGGGAAGTAATCTTGGTCACTTTTATCCCTTTATATTTCAATGGGTTGTTTGGATTTATTGAAAGAAGTCTTAGTAGAGATTATCAAATTCCTTGGGGGGATATTACATATAGGAGTAGACTTGACAAGTTTTGGGAAAATAAGCAGTGGAAATGGAAGCTTGGAAGAATTTTTGGATCAGAAAGATGATAGTTTGGTGAAGGGGTTCCATTTTCTTTCCCATTTTAGCCTCATATATTGAATATTAAAAATAATGGAGAATGTAAAATGGAATACTAAGAGGGATTTAATGATGAAAATAGTTGAGGATGGGTAAATGAAAATCATGGACAATGGTATACATATCATCTAATGTCACATTATACATGATATGTTCAATGACTATATCATAGGGCTTGGGGACATCTCTCCATGAGAAACTTCCTATGCATTTGGGCATTTTCTCACCATCCTTGAGAAACTTATCCCTCTCCTCTTTATAGTCCTTATTGAATTTAGTGATCTTTACATACTCAATTTTCAAGCACGTGACTTGAGAAATAAGGCCTCAGTGATCTCTTTATGACATTATTGATGGTTACCATGTGATCTTCCCATAATTCTACAAATTTAAAATATAAGTGTTTGTCATACCCATAGATGTTAGAGATGAAATTGGTCAGGCCATAGGATTTTAAGATATCCCAAACTTTTTTGTCCTTCTTAAGATGCTCATAAGTCATTAGTTTAATTATATTGAAGTCCCATCCTATGTTAGAGGAAGGCGGGTGATATGGAAAAAATAGTGGTGACTGTGTCAAGAGGAAATGAAAAGGGTGAAATAATTAGGTTTCCTTATAAGAAAATGATGGATATGAAAAGTGTCAATCTGGGTCTAATGTGTTAGGAGGCCAAAGTGATAGAAATATGATTATCATTTTTCATTGGGGTGTGTGGAGAGGAGATAATATCATAATAATTATTGTGATGTAGTAGTTCTTTATATTTTAATGATTTCATCACAATCATGTGGGACTATATCATTATTATTTAAAATTTTAAAAGTTATCATCATTACCCCTCTATTGGCAAAGTAATTGGTGAAGTGGTTACCATCATAGTAAGTGTGTTGGTATTTGACCTCTTGGAATACCTTACCCATATCCAATCTCTCTTCAATGATGTAGTCTATGGTATATAAGTATTTACTTAGATTATTGAGGTAATTGATAATTTTGAGGGAGTCACCTTTAATTAGGAGTTTGTTAATTCTAAGGTTTTTGGCCACCTTAACTCCCCATAGTTCTACAAGTGCCTCAGACTTATGTTTGGTTTGATGACCCATGTCGCCTTCATACAAAACTAATAAAATACCCCTTTCTGTTAGCATATTATTGTATTTACCTTAGGTTATTTACTAAGGTAATTTATGTTGGTTAGTTACCTTAACCACTTTGGTTAAGAGGTTAGTTGTTTGTTCAGTCTTTGATATTTCATGCAAGCTGATGCAGGTTAGTTTTCTTGTACCTGTCTCATGCTTCACAGGTATTTCATTTGTTTTCCTATTTAATAGGCCTTCATGCTTGGTTAAACATGTTGAATATGTGTTCTGCTATTCTCAATCTCATTTTCTCTCTGTATTTTGTTTAATCTGATATGGTATTAGAGCCTATGGTTTGTAGAACCTAAGTGGAAGTTTGTGGAAGCTAGAGAGAGGTTGGTGTCTTGCCAGGGAGGAGCTTTAGGCACCCAATGGAGAGCTGAGGAGAGAGAAAGCATCATGAAATTTAGAAAACTCAACTAGAAGGTTTAAAAATTGCTAGAAAGCATCAGAAGGCTAAATAAGACCAAAAGGAAGTGAAAACAGGCTATTTTAGAGGCTCAAAAGCTTGTGTTGAATTTATTCATGCAAGGGTGCCATACGGATTCGACAAAATTAGAAAAATTCATTTCTTCATCTTTTTCAGTGAAATAAAAACCTAAATCGCGAGTTAAATAAAAAATAAGACACTAGTGAAAATGGTTTGCAATTTGGTTGAGAAACGGGCTTAGAATCTTTGCCTAAAATTTTAGAGGTAGGCCAATTTTCTAATTGGCTGAATTTTTTATAAAATTTTTAGCCTAAAGTTTTAATATTTCAATTTTTTTTATTTTTTTTACTGAAATAAATCAAAACTCTAGCCAATAATCGTTATTGGGGACCTACCACTGACTAATAATCACGGAAGTATCTAAGAAGCTAAAAAATTCACCATTTTCTTGGTTTTTTATCTGGATGTCAATGGAGAAAGATTTTTTAAAAAATTGGAATTGTAGGTTTCCTGATTTAATTGTTTCAGTGGTAGAATATTTGTGATCTTTCAAATGATATTGAGTTTGTTGCTGAAAATGGATAGGGTTTTTCAGTGTCAATATAGAATCAATGTGTAGAAGGAATTAAAAAAAATCATTATAGTTTTTTTGATTTTATCATTTTCATGAAAAACTAGGTAAAATGGCTAGTATTCAACACATGTTACTACCAGATTCTCAAAAATTGACTAGCAAGAACTTTAGTTTGTGGAGTCACAAGGTTTTGACAATATGTGAATACTTGAATATTGATCAAATAGTGATTGGTAAAGAGAAAAGGCCTGCCACTGCTACCAATGACTATGATAAATGTCATCATGAGGCTCTCATGTTGTTAAAATTGTCAGTAGCAGATAATCTAATCTCAGAGGTCAAAAATGTGACTATAGCATTAGATTTATGGAAAAATTTATCTTTAAAATATCAAGCTTCTGAAGCTGGTAGAGTGTTGTATTTGAAGAATTTGTTGTTTTCCACTAAGATGCGGGAAGGTGACTCCATTTCTGAGTTTTTATTGCAGATCAAGGACATTAGTGACCAGTTGAAAGCAGTGCAGAAACCTATTGATGAGAAAGATTTGATTACTCTTGTTATGCAAAATCTTCCACCATCATTTGGGTCATTTGTGGATTCCTTACACATGATTGCTGAGATGCAGACTTTGGATTTTGAAACATTGTCTACATTGTTATTGCAAAAGGAGAGATGACAGGAGTAGGCAGTGTTGTCTACATCCACTTCCACAGAGAGTGCATTTTTTATCAAGGAAAAGGGTAAGTAGTCTGGTAAAAATAGCTATCCATCAAAATCTTCACAAGTGGCAATAAGAGATCTAAATGGAAATGTTTTTATTGTAAGAAACTTGGTCACCTTAAGAAAGATTGTAGGAAAAGACAACAAGATATGGCTAACCCGAGAAAGAAAGCTCATCATGCGAATGTAGCTAAAGGTGAAGGTGAGGAATCACCAGATTTTGCTTTCATGGCTTCCAATAGTAATTTTATGGTGGATCGAGCTTGGTACTTTGATTCAGGGGCATCTCACCATTATACATGCCATAAGGACTAGTATGTGGATTTTGTTGAAGATAATAGTAGTAATGAATCTGTATCTTTAGGAGATGGTACAACATATTTTGTGAAAGGATTTGGTAATGTTCATATAATTTTTGATGGTATAGTAAATTATACATTCAAGAATGTTAGGTATGTACCAGATATGAACAAAAATCTTCTTTCAATCAGTGAGATCACCTCAAAATTTGACTTTGTTGTAAAATTTCAAGAACAATAATGTTTAGTCACCACTAAAGATAACAAGATTATTGCTATTGAGATCAGTGAGAAAGGCTTGTATAATCTTACAAATCCAATCAAAGCAAAGCAAAGTGTACTTGCAGTGGTTGATATCACAAGTTCACTATGGCATAAAAGGTATGGGAATTTTAATTTTTAGTATTTGACTACATTGAGTAAGACTAAGATGGTTAAGGGGATTCCTTCTACTCGGCATAGTCATCATGTATGTACTGGATGCCAGTTGGGGAGACAAGTTAGACATTCATTTGATGTTGGTAAAGCTTTGAGAGCAAAGGGAGTATTAGATTTGGTACATGTAGATTTGCATGGTCCAATGCAGACACCTACCCCTTCTGGTGCCCATTATTTCCTGTTATGGGTTGATGATTTCTCTAGGAAAAAGTGGGTATACTTTCTAGTGAAGAAATATGATTGTTTTTCTTTCTTACTTGGAAAGCTATGGTTGAAAAATAGGTAAGACAGCCACTAAAATATCTTAAAATGGATAATGGGGGTGATTTCATCTCAAAATAGTTCAAGGAGTTTTGTGCCACTGAAGGCATACACAGATAATACACTACACCTTACACTCCGTAGCAAAATGGAGTTGTGGAAAGGCATAATAGGATGGTGATGGACATGGCTCGCTATATGGTCTAACGCAGAAATGTCCCATACAGGTATTGGGCAAAAGCAGTGAATACAGTAGTATACATCCTCAATAGAAGTCTTACAAAAGCTTTGAAGAATTTGACTCCAGAGGAGGCTTGGTCAGGTCAAACTTTAGATGTAAGTGATTTTAGAATTTTTGGTTATGTAGCTTTTGTAGTTATTCCTAGTCAAAAGAGAAGAAATTTGGATGTAAAAAGCAAAGCATACATGTTTGTTGGATACAGTGATCAATCAAAATCCTATAGATTACTTGATATTTCTACTAACAAAGTTGTGGTAAATAGAGATGTCATAGTAAATGAACAAATGCCATACTTCACAACAACTGGTCAAGTTTCAGATATTGAGACATTATTATCTGATGATTCAATTATTAGTTATAATGTGAAAAGTGAGCAAGATTCTTGTTCATTAATGGAATCACATTCTAGGGAGGGAATTGATATAGGTCATTGTACGGTTCCAGTAGAACAATTAAAGAAGCCAAAGTGGTATACTTCCACAATTGAAGCACTAAAAGAAGGAGACATGCCACAAGGTGTGGAAGATAGAAGACTGAGATCGGGAAAGCAGTTTGGTAATAGAGGTGAGCATGTCAATCTTGTTCTAACAAATGTTGTTTCACAAGTATTTGAGCCTACTTCTTTTTTAGAGGCCAAAGGGAAGTCTGAGTGGGAATCAGCTATGCAATTGGAATATGATTCCTTGATGAAAAATAAGACTTGGAAGTTGATGGAACTACCACCAGGGAAGAAATCCATTGGTTGTAAGTGGATTTATAAGGTAAAATACAAAGCATGTGGTTCCTTAGACAAACACAAAGCTAGACTTATTGCAAAAGGTTATGCACAAGAGGAAGGGGTTGATTATGAGGAGACTTTTGCTCCAACCACCAAGATGGTAACTTTTCATTTGATTATTGTTATTGCTGCTTAGTTTGGATGGCAGGTGCACCAAATGGATGTAAAGAGTGCTTTCTTGAATGGAGATCTAGAGGAGGAAGTCTACATGGTTTAGCCATAGGGTTTTCAATTTCATGGTAAGGAACATCTTGTTTTCAAGTTGATCAAGTCCTTATATGGACTTAAATAGGCTCCTCGAGCTTGGTATACAAAAATAGACTCATATCTTAGGGAGTCAGGTTTCAAAAGGTGTAACTCAGAACCAACTCTCTATGTAAAGGTGCCTGGTGATGATATCTTGATTCTCATTATATATGTTGATGATATAGCCATCATTGGGAGTAGTACTAGTCTCATTCAGTAAATGAAAGCTGATGTTTGTTGTACTTTTGACATGATAGACTCAGGACTACTAAAATATTGTTTAGGTGTTGAGTTTTGGCAAAGTGGTAATACTATATTCGTGTCACAAAATAAGTATGCCAATTAATTACTAGAAAGGTTTATAATGATGGATTGTAATCCAACTCATACACTTATGGAAGCAGGAGCTAAAATTTCAATAGACACTGATTCACCTCTGGTCAATGAAATAGTGTATCGACAGCTAGTGGGTAGTCTCATTTACCTCACTACCACTAGATTGGATATTTGTTTTGTAGTGAGTTTTCTATCTCACTTCATGTATAAACCATAGGAAGTCCATTGGTTAGCTACAAAATGAGTATTAAGATATGTCAAAGGTACTCTTGACTTTGGCATACTGTATAACAAGTCTATAGATTTTGAAATTTTAAGATATTTTGATTCTGATTGGGTAGGTTCAGTTGATTCAATAAAATCTACAACAGGGTATGTTTTCATTTTTGGTTCAAGAGTTTTCTCATGGCAGAGAAAACTATAAACTACAGTAGCATTATCTTCAACATAAGCAAAGTATAAAGCTATGGTTAGTGCAGGTTGTGAAACCATGTGGATAAAGAAAATTTTGGAAGATCTTCAGTTTGAGTCATCAAAGCCTACTCCAATTTTTTGTGACAACCAAAGTGTTTTAAAGATGGTGAAGAATCTAGTATTTCATGCCGAGACCAAACAAATCAGGGTTCACCATCATTACATTTGATAGTTGGTTACAAATGAAGACATCAATATCTTCTACTGACCCACTACAGAGCAGCCAATGATATAATGACCAAACCACTTGGTACAGACAAGTTCATAAAATTCAGAGATAAACTTGGTCTTGTTTCTAGTTTAGTCATTAAGGGAGGGTGTTACCATATTATTGTATTTACCTTAGGTTATTTACTAAGGTAATTTATGTTGGTTAGTTGCCTTAAACACTTTGGTTAAGAGGTTAGTTATTTGTTCAGTCTTTGTTATTTCATGCAAGCCAATGTAGGTTAGTTTTCTTATACCCATCTCATGCTTCATGGGCATTTCATTTGTTTGCCTATTTAATAGGCCTTCATGCTTGGTTGAACATGTTGAATATGTGCTCTACTATTCTCAATCTCATTTTCTCTCTGTGTTTTGTTTAATCTAATACTTTCATCTTGTAACACACCACTAGCTTTGGGTAAGCTAGGATTTCCATTGGAGGCCCCATAAAAATTAAGTTTAATCCATCCTTGGTTTAGTGTATCCATTTAGTTTTGATCTTGATTGCATTTTTTGGGTCATTTTTTTATTGTGGATGAGAGAGAAAGATTCCAATTTTTTTCTATGCTTTCTTCTTGCTATGATATTTGTTGATCCTTTTATTTTTTTGAGACTTCATATTTTTCAAGAATAGAATTGAAGAATTTTGTAGAAACTCTATCAAAAGTCCTAAAGGAGTCCCTAAATATATTATTATTTCTCTCCTTCCACACTTCCTAGACTAAGTGTGGGAATAAGAAAGTCCATATTTTCTTGAGAGTCTTGTTGGAGAAGGGAGAGTCCCATGCAACCCAATAATCATTAATACGATCAGTTTGCATTCAATGTATTTCAATCTTTTCAAGGATAAGGCCCCATATCTTGTGAACAAAGGAACATTGTAGAAAGATATGGGGGATAGTTTCAAAATTAGACTCATAAAAAGAACAATGATTGACCAGTGTGAGACCATGTTTAACTAAGTTTTCAAGAGTGAGAATATTGTTATCAATACAAATCCAAAGGAAAATATCAACTTTTAGAAGAAAATATTTATCCCAAATTTTGTACCAAAGAAAATTCTCTAGATTTGGAGGGATAATATGGTTTTATCCCAACTTCACTTCATACTCACCACTATAAGTGTCAACCCATGATAACATGTCCTCTTTATGGAGATTAGGAATGTGACTAGTTTGGAGGAGAAAATTAAGATATGAAATTAAGTTTGCATGCTCAAGGTTGACGTTGATAATTTGAAAGTGTTTCCATGTTCCTTTGTTACTTTGAGGCTATATATAGTTAGACACCATGATGTCAAAATGTTATTGAATCTAATTTTTAATTTGAAACCATGGTTCAAGATCAACTAATGAGTGATAAAATAATTAATGGTCCTCTAAAAACTGAATCTTAACTCCATTTCCAAGATTCCATTTGCATCTTTATTTAATAATCTCTTTACCTTTGATGAGCAGTCTCTAGATAGAGGAACCCATAGTAAAGGCATTATTATTTGGCAAAGAAATTGTTACTCTATGGTACATATATTTATCCCTTAGGATAGCTATAAAAAGGTTGGATTAATTTATGAATATCCATACCATTTTCTCTATGAGAATCTTTTTCATAAAATTTATCCTTCTTATTCCTAATCTACCATATTACTTTAGAAGAGTGACTCAATCCCAAGTAACTAGGGGGAAACACTGAGTTATTTCAATGCCTATTTTAAAGAAATGTTTGTAAATATAATATATCTTTTGGCTAATGGATGAAGGAATTTTTAAGAGAGACATATTATAAAATATGAGGCTTTGTAGAAAACTTTTTAAAAGAATGAGCTTACCAGCTTGAGATAGCATCACTCCCTTCCAACCAATAAGTTTTTTGTGAAGCGCTCAATTAGTGGGTTATGTAATCAGATAGGCTTATTATCTATAAAAAAAGGAATTCATAGATAAGTTAAGGGAATAGGTTTGATGGAGAAACCCAATATTCTATAAATTTTAGTCTATCTTATTGGCAAAGTATTTATAAAGAAAAACTACTTTTTTCAAAGTTGATTTTCTGCATAAACACTTCCTTGTAATATTGAAGGATGTTCTTAAGCTATTTGGCTTCTTTGGTAGATGTTATGGAAAGGGAAATAGTGTCATTCAAAAACTACTAGTGAAGCATAGAATTAATACCAGATACTGATGTGAATCCTTTGATTATTCCTTTTCCCTAGGCTTTACGAAGGTTCTTACTAAGAGTGTTAGCAAGCATTATAAAAAAGAAGAGGGATAATGCATCCCCTTACCTAATTCATCTTTTCTTATTAAAATAGCCTAAAAGTGAGCCATTGAAAAGAATGGAGAACATAAATGTACTAATTCAATTGTCAATGAGTTTGTGAATGGATCGATGAAAGCTATATTTCTCAAGAACCAAATCTAGATAGAGCCAATCAACCCTATTAAAAGCCTTGCTCATATCTAGTTTGAAAATAATTTTTCCTTCCTTTTTTAATTGTATAGAATTCATGGCTCATTCACCACTATAATGCCAACTTGAATTTGTCTTTCCTAGACAAATACACCCTAATTTTGAGATATGAGTTTGCTCATTAAAGACTGAAGGTGAAGAGATATAATTTTAGTAAAAATTTTATAAACTAAATTACATAGTCTTATGGGATGAAAGTCCTTAAGAGATGAAGCACCAAAATATTTGGGTACCAAAGTAATAAAAGTGTTATTTAACTCTCTTAAAATCTTACCAGTCAAGAATAATTTTGAAAAATCTTAGATCAAATTAATTTTGACTATTTCCCATAATATTAGGAAGGATACTATTGAAAATCCATCAAGCCCAGGGGCCTATCCTTTTGGAGAAGAAATACTGCAACTTTCACATCTTCTTTGGAGATATTATTGAGAATTTTTGCATTATTAGAGTCATTAATGAGACTTAAAATAAATTAAATAAATTATTGATCTTTGATTTTATTAATAGGATTATTGTCTATAAACATATTCTTAAAATAACTTACAATTTATTCCTTAATCTAGTCTGGCTCTTGACAGATTGGTCCATATTTATAGGTTATTTTATATATATTTTTATGGAATTTATGCTTTAAGGTATATAAATGAAAAAGATCTATATTTATATCTCCTTATTTAAGCCAAATTGCTATGGATTTAAGATTCTAGAATGTTTCCTCACAATCTACTATGTTATGATAGTCACTGAGGAGGGTTTTTTATTTTGAAAAGTGTTATTCATTTATACATGCATTAGCCATTTGATGTTTTATAATGATGAGATCATTTTCTACTTTCTCCTTTTGGAAAAAAAAATGTTACCAAAAACATTGTGATTCCATATCTTAATATTTATGTTAACATGTTTTAGAATTTGAGAAAGCTTATACATGGATGTACCTTGGGGGTCTATGTCCCACCATTATTTAAACCTTTCCTTAAGATTTATATGTGAGAAACACATGTGCTTGATTTTAAAGGGATATTTGTCCTATTTGAAATTATTCTCTAAAATTAGAATAATAGGGTTGTGGTCAAAACCAATATGAGGAATAAAAGAGAGGTGGAAATCCTAAATCAAAAACCAATTGGAGTCTATAAGAGCATGATCAAGGTGAGCCTACGTAAATCTCTCCCAAATATGCCTATTTGACCAAGTAAAGGATGAGCATATCATTTCCACATCAAAAATATTATTATGAGAGATGAAGTCTGAAAGTTCCTCCATACTGTCTGAGTAAATTTGAGAACCCCCTTGTTCTCACAATGGGAAAGGGGGTGTTGAAATAACCAACGATGATATAATTGATTTCCTTATAGGTTGATCTAAAATCACTTAGATCAAACCATAAATTTTTGTGAGTTGAGGGAGTATTAGGAACATAGATATTAGAAAGGATACAAGTCTTATTTGAAGCTTTATCAGTAAATAGTATTACTAGATGAAGAGTGTATTTTAAATTGATTTATTTAGTTAGGATCCGATCATCCCAAACATTAGTTATGCCTCCAAATTATCTATTCAAGTTGATTGATGTCATCTTAGTCTCTTTCTAAACTTTGATCTAGATTTCTTCTAAACAATATTCTTGCATTTTATTTTCTTGTATTGTAATTATAGAAGGAACTCTAGTTTTGTGAAGGTCACTAAACATTTGATGTTGGTTGTATTGGTTCATGTCTCTTATATTATAGCCAATTATTTTCATGAGAAATTCTTGTATGTGGTCAATTGAATCTTTCATGTATTGTAGAGTGATGACCATCTATTATGTCCCAATCTACTTGCTTATTCATAATAACTGATTTATTTGGGCTACCCCTTTTTGTAGAGCTTCCAAAATTTAAAAGATTTATAATTTTATTTTCATACTAAGAGGATATTGGTTATTTATTCTTATTCTTTTTAATTTTTAGAGATGGGAATGATTATTGTATTCTTTGTTGTGTAGCTTGGCCTATTTGATTATCTAAGATGCCTTTTTGAATATTGTCTTCTTTATGTGATTCTTGATCGAAAAAATGAATTAGAATGTTATATTTGTGCTCTCCTTCCTAATATTAAAATGATTTAAGGCATTAAAAGTTGTTTCTAATGGTAAATTGATGCTAGAAGTCTAAAGGAGTTATTATAGATGAAAATTACTTACCTCAAATGTCTTTAGGAACTCCTTATCTTTAGCTACAACTTTGTCAGTTCTCTTCATCTTTGTATTCTAAGATGGGTTTTCAAGATTTTCTTGGTTATCCTTCTTATATCGATTATGTTCTTTGTTGGACTTCTATTTTTGAGTTTTAGGCATGATAACTAGGTCTAGGAGATTCTTTTTAAGAGAGATCTATTTTGAGTGTTTGCCTATGAAGTGTGATTATTTTTTCATGTATTTTGAGTGTCAGATGGTGGATCTTCACCTATGAAGGATTGACGATCATCTTATTTTTTTTCCTAATATTATTTTTCCTTTCTAAATATAAAGTTATTACCCCTTTTAATGAATTTTTGGCACTACCTAGTTGAATGACCTAGTTTCTTGAAATAATCACATTCTAGAGCTGATTTTTCATATTCTATATTTTGAATCCTCTCCCAGTTTGAAGAGTCTAGAGTTATGGTTGTTGGGAGGTCCTGATATATATATTCATTTACAAAGAATTTTGCATGGAATAGATTATTTGTATCAAAGTCAAAATCTATTAGATAACCCATTATTTTACCTTTACTAATGAATACATCTTCATCCCAGAACTCTAGGGGGAGACATGTAAGTTGAACCCATATAGGCATAAGATTGATTATTTATTTCTTTAGATAAATACAAATTTCCACTTTTTTGAGAAAGAGGCCAAACTCACCCATAAACTAGGGGCCTCCAACTAGAATATTAGTGGTCTTCCTCATTGTTGCAGTGAATAAGGAAAAAATCATTGCCCATAGAGGAGTTTTCAAGATGTTTTATTAGTGACAACCTATTATAATCTTAGAGTTTGAATGTGTCAATGCTCAGTCATGCTCCCAAGAATTTTCTAATAAGTGCATTTAAAATTCTTATTGACTAGTTAGCTTTGATAGAGTTAGAAATAGAAATACGATACTCTCACCTTATTTGTATATTTTAAGCACTTGATTCAAGTGAATCTCATGGTATTATACAATATTTCATTTTAGATTATCATCCCAAGAAACCTTATCATTGAAACTATGGAAAATATTCCTTTTAGCATATAACATTGGCTCTAAGACACTTTTTGGTGATTTCTCAAATGTTGCTTATCCTTTTATAGACATGTACTGGGCCACATCTATGTCTATCTGACTAAATATGCCTCCATCCTTTGCATCTACATAGCCTTCCCCACCTTGATCATTTAAAATTTGATTTCCCTCCTTTGTTTCACTCACCATCTACATATTATTATTACAATTACTAATTTTAGGTATTAAAAATAAATAAATAAAATAAAACATAAAAAAATTGAGGATCCTAATTTTAAGTATTTAAAAAATTTAGGATCCTATTAGAGGAGGTGTTTTAAAAACTAATTCGAGTAAAAGGGAAGCTAAGGAAACATTATCAACTTCAGGATAGAAAACTAGGATCCCTTAAATTGAACGATATCTCCTCACTTTATGTTAAAAATATTATATTATTAATTTCATCTTTGTCTTTAATAGAAATGGTAATTCCATATTAGCTACACTGTGGAAAGTTGATTGTAATGTTTTTTATACTTTTCATGTTGAAACTAGGCAATTTATATTAGAGATGTAACTAAAAAGTATAAATTTAAGTCTCTTTTTATATTTTATTCTATTTATTTTATCCATGACATTTTTTATGTTTTATTATAAATTACTATTTAAGATCTTAGTGATGAGAATATAATTATTTGTTGTATAATATTCATAACCACATGAAACAATCTCTTCATATAAAAAACAAAAGTGTAAAATAAATATTTTCCACATATATAACATTTTTTTTTAAGTTTGAACCATTTTAATGTAACTTAAAACTATTTAAAAATAATACAATAATATAATTTATTTAGTTTTACAATTTACATAGTCCTAATGTTTCAGTGATTTTGATATTAATTAATCTAGTATGCTATTTTTAATTTTATAAGATACATAGGACAATATAAAAGTCAATAATAGAATTGAAAAATACCAAACTAAAACTTAGATAGTTGAAACATTTTTTGAGTATCTCGTTCTTCAAAATGATCATTTGTATCTACTATATTTGATGTATATAGATTCTCAATATCTAGATCATCTCTACCATTTATTATATTAGTGACTCCTCTTCTTTCAATGAGTGAAGTCTAAATTTTAACAAAACATAATGTAATAAAAACCCTTTCATATTCTATTGAACCTAAAATCATTATTTGGTAGGGTTAATATAATCAAAGATATTTAATAATATTTTCCTATAGGATAGTACTAGGATATAATGTTTTCCATAGGCTTGTAATAGCACCATTTTTAGTTTGCTCATTTAGACACTTATATTGATCAACCAATGTAAGTTTGAAATGGCTTGACTAGGATGTCAGTAAATCCTTTCAAAAAATATCTTGAATTTCAAATCCATTGATATATACATATGTACAAAAATTCTTAATGAGAGTGCCCATGTATTTGAGAAATAAATTACCAATTCATTCTTCATCATCCTCAATTATCCAAGATATGGGATTCACCACTCTCATGGCTTCAAGCAACTCATACCTTTGAAAACATTCTCCAATTTCCATAAATAAGTTATCATTTATATTTATCAATTTTATTCATATTTTAAATATAATAGTATCATAAATAATAGGTGTTATAGGCACTTCTTCAATTTTTGACCCTACTATATAAACTCATTTTAAGAATGTGTGTAGTAGTATCTCATTTACATTACTAAAGATATAAATATTAAACTTAATATTGAATTTCAAATAGTTTTTTGAATCTTTAATATCTATTAAAGTTTTCCAACTAGCAAAAATAGTTTGCTGAATTTCTTTTTACCCCGAGTATAAGATATCAAGAGATTCACAAACCCATTTCTCAAATGTATGAAGTCTAAAATATATATAGATATCTTTTGAGAATGATTCATCAAAAAATTTACTTATTTTAACATTAAAAGAATACCACATAGTCTCATAAGTGTTTCCTATTCTATTAAATAGTAAATAAATTATTTTCCTTGTTGAATTCCATATAGTTTATAAACATAAAAATTGTGAATGATGGATTTCTTCAGAAATTCTACATATAGGCTCATACAATGAAATCCATCTTGTATCATTGTATTTTATAATTTTTTTTATCATTGATAACCCTGATTTTATACTTATAAAACTTTAAAAATATTTTAAGACTACTTGACATATAAGCATACAATTCATGGATAAGTTCTTCCACTTTTGTGACATTTTGAAATGTGCTTACAATGTTGTATGTAAGATTCATTATGTGGGCCATGTAATGAATTAAAATCATATATAAAGAAACTATTATCTATAAATGAACAAAAATACCATTTATGTTCCCCTCCATTACTATTGCACCATCATCTCCAACATAAACTAGCTTTGTATTTATAACATAATCATCTAACCCAACAATATCCTTCAAATTAGAAATAACCGAATTGTAAAGGTTTTCAACATTATAGTTTTTAACCATTTTATGTATAGCTAATAGATTAGGTTACCTTGAATGGTTATCAAAAGTTTAAACATTAATACAAACCCATGATGTGTTGTCAACTACAATGACCTCATCAATGGATAGTGAGATAAAGCTTGCATATTTCACTTTTTCTTTCAATTCTTCCTTCTCAATCATCACAAGACATTTTTCCATGTCCCAAGCACTTCCATTTAACCAATGTGATTATGGAATTTTATGAAGTCCATTATGTTGAAATAGAATCTTATAATCTAAAAAACTAGATATATGCATGATTTTCTTAAGAATGTGGTATATAGTTGAGAATTGTAGACTTTTGTCATGTTATTAAACTAAATAACTTTTCCTACTTAAACTGTAATTATTTGTCATTTTTTAACTAGATGTTTTTGATGTCACTAATTGTTTTCATACTCTAATACATACCTAACATGTATAAATTCTTTGGAATCTTTTCAATTATGTTTTTCTATTTGTCCATATTCTTGTTATACTGACATATGTTTTTTGCCATAATGTTTCTTAATTATGACCAACTTAAGTTAAAAAATTTGGTCCTTTCCTAATTTCCAAGTACATATTATATATTTACATTTAGTTGGGGTATCATTAATATTTTATATATTTACTTATTCAATGAAAGGAAATTTAGTTTCCCAATTGAATTTAAAATACATTCCAATTGTCCATCTACTTCTCTTTCTTCTCACAAATTTTTGAGTACTTTTGTAGATTGAAGTTTCTATCTATTGAGTATAAATGTCATATAATAGATGTATGTCATAATTAGGAATGTCCTCAAGTGTCATATTATTTTGGATAAAATTAGGATTTATATTTTAAACTAAATTTGTTGCTTTGTGATAGCTATAATTTTTTTTAATGTTTACATTGTATCATCTAGTTCGTCCTTCATTGGAGCCATGCCATACTTAGGTATATCTTCAAGTGGTGGCATGTCATCATGAATAATATATTCAAATGATGACATGATATTTTCACTAATTATTTCATTATAAAAACTAGTATCAGTGGGGGTTTGGATGAATAAAGGTTTTGTTATTATCTTTGAAATGTAAAATTAAAGTTACTATCAATAAATAAAAAGATTTTGTGAATCATTTAGTAGTTGTATTTTGATTGTATGTGGGTTGAATTTTCTTGGGTGTTATTTTTAGATACCCAAAATAATATAATATGATATTTTTCATTGATAATTGTCTTAATCTCTTACCATTATCACCAAAAGTCATCATAAACAACTTTTTTTACAAGGTAAGTAACCCCTTGTGATCTAGACTATGTAGTCAGGTGTCTAGAGTGTGTGGACATATATCTAGAGAAATTAGTCATCTATATAGAGTGTGTATTAATACATTTAGAGCATGTGGTTGACTATCTAGAGTGTATGGTCCATCTAGAATTTATGGTTGTCATAAAAAACATGTAGCCATCTAAAGTGTGTAGTATAGTGTTTGAGTGTGTAATATGGAATCTAGAGATATATTTATATAACACGTAGTCTAGAATATAAAATCTATAGGCTGACATCTAGACTATGTGGTTGGGTATCTAGAGTATGTAGTTTGGTAATTAGATTATGTTTTTTAGTGTTTAGAGAGTATAATCTAGCTCTACAACATGTAGTTAAGTGTCTAGGGTTTATCCACAAACTAAAATAGAGTTTTCATAAGAAAAATTTGGGCATTTATAGAATAAAAATATATCATGATGGTTGTCAAATATATATGGATGCCCACAAGTTCTAGACAAACCTCCATATGGAATGTATTTGGGTGGTTATTCTATAGATTACATAGGTGGTAGTAATATATTATATCTATTATATATTAGAAAAACCATGCAAAATGTCCTTCAAGGCCATGGTGATTTATAGTCATAATTATGGAATTAGTTGTAAATGGTAGGCAAACTGACCTAGAAATCTAATTTACAGCCCAAAAATTTAGGTGACCCAGTTTTATTTGTTGGTCCCAAAAAATTACCAAATTAAAATTTTATAAAGTGTAATATTCATGAATTAACAAATATTCACAACTAAAAAAAGCATGGTTATAATATTTAGGTGTCCATCATGGCCTAATTTAGCCCTATCTTATCTCTATTTTATGTTAAAGAGACCCAATCTTATAATTCTTCCATATGTCAGTCTCACTAAAAATCTTACACATGCATATTAGTATACAAATATAGAATAAAATTAGGTTATATTTAACATAATTCATGTGAAAAAACTAAATATAATAATGAAATATACAATGACACATTTTTAACACTCACATACTCTTACAGTGTAGGTTAAACACTTGCATCATAGAGTATATTCATATGGGGTAAACCTCTAGTAGATGTATGGACATATTCAGTATGAACTATACACATATAACATGGGAAGGATGCCTCAGTATACTACTAAAACTAGTTATGAATGCCTTAAAATTGATGAATTTATGAAAATAAAGATTTCAAAATACTAAAAATAACTTAAAGAAAGGCAATATTTTTTAGCATACCAAACCTAAAGGCTACTCAACCTATAAGGAACTCTATAATCACCTTAATATCATAAAAAGTGCCACTCATCCTAGTGACATATTGACACTCAAAGCTTAAAATCAGATTAAAAGAGTGTTCAAATGAAAAATAAAAATAAAAAAGTTCAACCTATTTACACATCACAATTTTTTATGCTATAAGGTATAAAAAGTCATTTTACTACTTAAAATCCTTTGAAATAATATGTACAACATTTTCACACCTATATTTCCATTTCACTCCCTCTTAGTTGCATTGGAAAACATGCAAGATGTTCTTTCACATGGTCTTTTTTGTATATTAAATTATTATTATATCTTTAGAAGAAATTTTCTACACCTAAATCCTCTTTATAATGATTATTTCCTATGGGAAATTTATAAATACTCTACTAGATAATCAACGTGCCCATGAAAAATATTTATACATATCAATAATGCATCACTATAACATTGTTTCTTATCTTCTTTGCTTATCCACTAGGGAAAATTAATGCAATCTCAAGATAAGAACATATAACTCGAATTATGAATATGAAAAAAATATAATAAACATAATAATTGATAACCTATATATATATATATATATATATATATATATCATTACACATTTATCACAAATGATGGTTACATTACTCGATCATTTGACATGAATCACACATTATCTCATACAATTATCTATCGATCAAATCTTTATATGTTCACATTTTCTTTTATGTCAGTGTATGGGTGTCATATGATTATATTCTCATACACTACATGATTAGTTACATAGGTCTTTTGACATTACCTATTCAATAGCCTCATCCCTAATATCAAAAGGGGGGCATACATTGGGTTTTTTCCATTTGATCAAATTTATTTAGACTAGTCTAATTGTTCACATGGGTTTAAATATTTAGATTGAATTGGAAAATCATATTACATCATTCAGATAATTCAAATTGGGTTAAATTATTAGTCATTTTTGTTGTGAGACATATATACATAGAATGAGACATGCCATGACAATAATGACATATATTGGTACATATTATAGTGTAAATATACACATATTCAAAAAAAATTAGAAATATGCAATACATATGTCACATAGGTAAAACAACTTAGGGTTTTATAGGTTATCATATTGAACAATTGGATTATATATTTTGAGATTCTATCTCACAAGTTGGCACTGATTGGATCAATTTTTAGGCATGAACATTTTCATGTGCACACTATTATGTTTTTTATATCTAAAGTTGGTAGTGAAGGTATAATTATGAATCTAAAATCAATCTATTAAATTTTATTTAAACTATTCAAATTTACATACAAACCTACTATGGGGTTCCAATTTAACATACAAGCCTATTATGGGGCTCCACCTCTACATATAAACCTAGGATGGGGTTCTATTTCTCTAGACAATGTTTGGATGTTTTTTTAATTCTCTATCCAAGAAGATAATAAGAGTTAAATCACCTTATCCATATGGGTTAGTTCATTTGACACCCACAACATATCCACTCTTCATAACATGATCATACTCTGTGAGTGGCATAGTATCACATATGTACAAGTGTATTCATTCTTTGATTATATTTTTCATTTTCATTTTTAAGATAATTATTTTTATTTAGATAGTAATCTATATGATTTGTTACATCTTTTCTCACAAGTGCACATGGATATTATGAATCATTAGAGTAATGGAAAGTCTAAGTTGAAAATCACCAACATAGTTTTGGATTCACTTTTATCCCCTTAAAATAGTATTTTTTTGTTGAAATCAAAAACTACATTACATGGGATGTATTTGTAGATACTTAGATTTGGTACAAGACTTTTTTATACAATGATTTTCATGTGATTTTACATGTATAATTCCTTAGTTTTGAATAGTAATCCATGTTATTTTTATGGTAGATTGTATCTTATTGTAGATTAGATATGGATCCAATATTTAATAATGGATATATCTTATTGAAATCATCCATAATTATCATAAAATTCCCTATTTAACCCTAAATTGATATGGGTTAATATAGTATAGGGTTAATAATATATAAATTAATAAGCATAAGGGTGATAAATAGATCTATAGCAAGCCAATTAAATTGTAAAATTGGATAAACAATATTCTAAATTTATAATTCTCTCATATTATACAAATGAAAAGTGAAAATATTGACTGATATTGAAATAAATTAGAAACAAGAGTACTTATCTCATTTACTATGTGCATGTAGATATAGGTTGAAACATGTTGGAAGTGAACTAGATCATGATCTTAGAATAATCATTAGATTCTATAAATTTTCTTTCTAGAACCTTGAATACTTTAATCAAATTTGGATGGTTGTGATGACCCTACTATATTATTTGGATATAGGTGTCTAGTATGGAATATCAATTGTATCTAGGTAAAACCACCTAGAAATTTATAAGTTTTTTATTGCCTTTTAATTAGTGTATTTAGATCTCACACATAGGCTATCATACTTTGTCAAATGATCAAACTCTATAGATTTCACCTTTATAGTGACTATGGAAAAAATGAATTAATGGGAATACTTTGTTGAGCTACCCCAAGGACCCCTATATCAATGGGTGCTACCTATATATCTAATACTATGAAGAGGTCCTCAAACCTATGTATTTATCTCATATGTGTTTTCTTATGTGTGTATCAAGATGTGATGTGTGATAATTAAGTATATAAAGTGACCTAACATGTAACTTGGTAGGTATAGCTCATGTAATGCTCCTTCAGTATTTTAGATCTATAAATGGGTTGTCCATATGATTGATATTGAAGTAAGAGAGAATAAGGAATATCTTCTCACTTTAATGATTGTTTGGGTACCTTTGATAAGTTACATTGTGAGTTATTAGGTATGTGATAGGTGAGGAATGAATGAGGGTTGATATTTTATATATACCAATCCTTTTTATAAATATATCACATTAAATCACTCAAATCGATCATAATTATATGTTTCATTTGAAAATTTGATAACTTTAGGGCACTGGACACTTAGTTTGTCACATGACATTAACATTGATGTAGGCATTTAGATGGGATGTAAGTGTCTAGTGATTTAGAAAATAAGTATAGGTCTAAAATTTAAATATTATGATAATAAGTAGGATTATATAAATTTTAGAAATACATAAGGCATGATCATCATAATAACATATGGTTAGACTAAGAGTAATAAATAGAGAAAAAAAGTAGTTGATGTGAGCCTTTTAACTATAGGAAGGTCTTAGGAAATTAAGGGTATAGCCATGAGAAGTACTTTTCAAGTATATAACACTAAGGTATTATATAATTCAAATTTAGTGTCTATGTTCCCTCCTCCCTTTAATTTATGAATTAAATCCTACTTACACTTGTAATTTTTGATACATTAGATATTTGGGGTCATGAACAAGATGGATCTATTAGACCTAGCAAAGGGATATATTACCACAATAATATCACTAAGGAGGGTTCCAAAGCCTCCAGTCAAATAAAACTATGCAATAAACCTAACTAGGTCTTATATTTTCATATTCAATAATGTATAAATGACAAGTAAATTAAAATCATAATCTAGTTCTCACCAAAGATTATGGCACAACTGAGGGTTAGTAAACATAAAATTAAACATGCATAATAGAATCCTATTTAAGCTATGTATAGGTAAAACCTTAATGCATGAAGAGAGAAATATATTGAAAAAACATTACTTATACTACTTATATCTACTAAAATAGAGGATCAAAGTTAGAGATACTTAACTTGAAGATGAACCTTTTGAGACTCGATCTCTCCCTTAGCCAAAGGTGCTTTTCAAGAGGTTTTGGTGGTTTTTAATGATTACTAAGAAAGTCCAAAGCATCCAAGACTTTTCCACAAGACAAGATTATTATCCAAGTAGAAACCCTATGCTAAGAGTCCTCAAGTATAATGGCATAATATTAGATTGTAAATAAGCATAAATGAATAATTAACTCTTATTGTCTCTTACAAATGGTAAAATTAATGTGTTTATATAGCTAAAGCTAACCCTAGTCCTTTGTGAAAGTTTAGTCAATAGGGTTGGGCCAATTGACTCTATATAATTATTGAAAAAAATAAATGAAGTCTTGGTCTAGGTCAGTTACGGACTGACCTAGACCCTAAATGAGTTTTGTCAATTAGATTATAGGGTCGATGGGGCTAATATTTTATCATAAACTATCAAAAAGGAATTTAGGATAGGGAAGGGCTAATGAAGGTAGAAAATAACTAGAGGTGGGTATAAAATAGGAGGAAACGCTTAGGGAAATGTTCTTAGAGAAGGTTGGATTGATAATAAATGGTAGTAATGGGACAAGAATCCTATGTATCACTAATTGTCTACCTGCCCCTTTCTTAGTGCACCCCTTAAGGCATGCACTTAGAGAGATCAAGAATCAACAAGTTCATGAAATATAGAAAGCATCAATAATTGATAAAGTTTGAAAATATTACGTGTATATATATTCACCACTCAAATATCATCATGTTTAACTTAGGTGTAATAGGGGATTGTGTTTTGAGGAAAAAAATAGTAACACACAATGTTGAAGCTAAAAAAATTACAGTATTCTAAAGCCTAAAATAACTAAAATTAAATCACTAGAAATGAAATAACTAAAAAATTAAATGTAATGTATGCATACCTTGACTCACCTTAATCATTGGATGGTTTTATGTTATATTTGTATTTTTGATCATGATGGGCACAAAGACTACTTTCAACATACCCAAGGATACAAAACTAAAGAGCAAAAATAAGCAAACATAGGAAAGCCAATATAATTGATTATATGTGGATGAGATGTACTTGTAAATTTGGTAAGTGGGGGTGATAAATGCTATGTTAGGACCAAATGTCCAAGTCAAAAATTTAGAGCAAATTAGGTAACCAAAAATCTAAGGCTACTAAAGATCAAAAAATAAAACAAGTAAACCTTAAGTAAGAAATACAAACTCACTAAATCAGACCAAGGATACATGTTAAAAAATGGTAAGTAGACATCAATGTGAAAGCATTAAAAATCCTTACTTCAACAAATATGGACAAACAAATTGTAAAACAATAGTGATTAGTGCGCAGTAACAATCTTTACTCAATAATCAATGCAAAAAATGCATAAAAGAGAAAACAACATTGGTGAGTGAGAAGTAATTATCCAACCTCACTCAACAATTTAAAAAGTACATAAAAGTATAAATGGACTCAGGTTTTCAAAAAAGAGGTACAATAATGACATATGGTAAAATAAATCAAAATGATGCTTAGAAATGTAAATCCATCAGATAATGAAAGTAATTCATAGTCACTCAAGCATATTTTTTTTCTAAGGATAGATAAAACTAAAAAAAAGTGGTGCTATCATGTTTATAAGATGTGAATAAGAAGTAATATATAATAAAAGGTGAAATAAAATTATAACCACACTTACCTATCAAGGGGGGAAATAAAATGGGTGGAGGGGGAGAATGAAGGAGAAACCAAGGTATAGAAACTCTTTATCAAAGTCAAGACACTCAAATTAGGTTTGTAAAAACAAGAGGACTTTCAACATTAAGGACTCTAAATAACTTCTCCTAGCCACATAAATCTTAGGTCAACAAATGAAGTATGTATATCATCCCATGAATTCTATATGAATGAAAATTAAAATGGACATACCTTCCACAATGTGTTCTCCATTCCTCAAGACCTATTATAGATTCATTATTCTATTGAAAAGATTGGTTACTTGTGTGATAAAGTATGTATCACCATAGAATTTTTTGAATTTCCCTTTTCCAATCTACTAGCCTACCATACCCTAATATACCTCTATTTTATCATGAGAACAACTTTGGAGTTTCAACTTCGATTAGAAATAGGAAATGTGTTGTTATTCATGTGTTTTGGTGTGATTTTGACTTTTGACTTTGTATGTTTCCTTTTGTATCATTTCCTTTAGTTTAAAGTGATTTAGATTTTAACTTTGTTGATTGATTTTTCTATTCCTCCTCCATACAATTTTGGAAAACCAAACATGGGTGCTAAATATGACTATCATTTGAATACTTTGGACTTGGTTTGTAAGAAAGAGAGCTTAGAGAGAATGGTGTCTACGAGTCTCATTAATTTAGGTGAAATAAAAGTATTATCTTGACTTTGACCTTGGTTTATCCAAAATGGAATAAAAGGAAAGGAAATCAAGAGGAATGAAACATGAAACATTTTGAATTACTTCAAATAACAAAAAATGTGACAAAGGGTGAAAAAGGGATAAAATGATAGTGAAGTGTCATTACTTATTGTAGTAATGAGGTAAATATAGGAAAACATGCTAGAACATTATTATTTTGTAAATTTTATCTACAAAAGAAGCAAATGCTAAAGTTGAGAACAAAGGATCAAAAAATTATAACCATTACAAACACATTCTAGAAAAGGAACACTAATTTGAATATGGCGATTTTATGAGCAAGGCCTGGTCTTATCCATGGTCTTATACTTCAACTCATAAAAGAGAAACCCAAGAAGGTTCCAAAAATAAGGAAAAATAAATTAGATAAAGATGGTATTTGTGAAGAAAGTCAGGTCTTATCCATGGTCTTGCACTGCGACTCACAAAATAAAAACCCAAAGGGTTCTAAAATTATTGGAAAGTAAAGAAATAATGAGAATAAAAGGAAATCATGAGGAATACTGGGTCTAATCCATCTTTTTACAATTCAACTCATGAGAAAAGAGAAACCAAATGACCAAAAAGAGGGACTAAGGTTTGTGAAAAGAGAGAGTGTTGTAGAGGGTGAGACCCATGTAGATAACCTACAAAAAGTGTTAGAAGTATTGGAGATATAAATATTGATAAAAAGAGAAGGATCTAAGATAAAATATATATGAAATATGAGCATGTGAAATGCAAGCCTATATGTCTTGAACTGTTTCTTAAAGTTGAATTTATTTGGTGGGATGTAATTTTTAATAAGAGTGGGCATCGTAAGATGCTCCAATGGGTAATTTGATCTAGGTATGGGCATTGTAAAATGACCCAAAGTCTAAAATGATATGTGGGTGGTCATAAAAAGATACCCCAAAGGATAAAAATAGGAAGAAAAAATCACTCCATAAAGTGTTTAAATGGATTTGGGTTGTCCAAGAAGATTATGATAAGGGATTTCATGATGCTTTATGAAATAAAAAAAGATTAGGAAAGAAGGAAAATCAAGGATAGTGTTGGATAGATAAAGAATAGAGTTAACCAATAAGTACAAATTCAATTGGGTTGATAGAGTACTATCAAAACATAGGATAAAAAGAATACACAATCATATGGGTCAATTATGTAGTATTGAACAAGGGATAAAATAGAAGGATAGGAATACACATTCATGCAGGTTAACTATGTATTATAGGTAGGAAGGTGAAAAATAGTCTTTAAGAGACTGTATCAACTGGAACAATAATTTTTTGAAATAGGGTAAATTTTGTAAGATAATTTGAAGCAATAATGAAAGCAAACACACAAAAAATTGGATCAATGTGATTGATTCAATTAGAACACATAACACAAACATTGAAATAATGATGGTCAATGAAATTTTTATAATACAACACATAAAGATCAAAGAAAAAGCAACATCTATAAAGTATATGCTAACTAATTGGTTATCTTGAGTCTTATTAAGCTATATTAGTGTGATAGGAAAGTTTGCTAAAATAAGGAACTAGAAAGCAATCTAGGGATGGTTTTAAGATATTTGGAATGAAAGGGATATGTATTGGAAATGGTACTAACTTGGTATTTGGGCCCACCCCCTTAGTTCACAATCTTAAAATGATAAGGGTGTTGAGTACTTTGATAATATATACCATTAACCATGTATTTATACTTGGCTAGAAAACCAAGTTAGCTTCCCCCTTTGTGATGAAATCCAAGTAAGTAGGCTTTTAAGAAGACAAATTTTTAATCATTTTTTAATATAAATTTGTTTGGTAGTGTGTGAAAAATATTAAAATAGTGTAACTAAAATAACAATTTGAAAACCCACCTATTTAAGCTATTTGGGTTAATCTAAACATATAAATAATTAAACAGGAAAGGTGAATTAATTACTAGTAAATAAACATTAATTCCTTGATTGATAATAGTACAGAGTTAGTTTAGGTGAAATTATTTTAGGTGATACTATATGTAAAAAATATAAAATAGATTTGATTCGATTGCTAATATTCTATATAAGTAAGGTCTTTAAGAATAAATTTGAACTGGTCAACTATGTCTCTTAGATAGAAGATAGACTACATAACTAGGTCAACTAGATTGACCTAACTAGCTATAGGTTTGAAGTTGTAAATACTACCAACTTATAAAAACAAGTGCTAAAGGAAGAAATGAAGTGATAAAGAGAGAAAATAAAGGAACCTTGGTGTGTTTCAAGAATTTTTAGCTTGAAAATTTTTATGCTCGGATGTTCAAATGCTACTTTCAAATTTTACCAACTGGGTCGATTGGTTTGAGCAAGTTATGAAAAACCTTATGTACTTAAGAACAAACAATTAATACAGTCAACTTATTCAATAGCATTTATTGACCTATATGTTTATAGAATAAAATATTAGACAAATTTGACTTGTTCAACTATGTATGCTAATTTGGAACTAAAAAAGAGTACTGTGTCAAATTGCTCAATCTAGTAACTTGTAATTTATGAAGACCTACACAGATAGAACAAAGTCATTTTGAAGTGACTATGTGTTAAATATGCACACAAAAGGTTAGAACTATATCAAATGGTTTCATATAGTACTAAAAATGTAATAAATTATAAATGATGACATAAATGATGACATGAAATAAAACCTATAAGGGTTAGATTCATGTCCAGTTCATCAGAATGTATGTAAGGGAAATGTAATTGATCTTTAAATCAATCCTAGATATAATAAGATAAATCCTACTACACTTTTGATTATTGATACATTAGATATTATGGGTCATGACCAAGATGTATCTGCTAGACCTAGCCAAGGGATCTCTTACCAAAATAATATCATTGGGGAGGATTCCAAAGCCTTCAGTCAAGAAAAACTATGCAATAACCTAAATAGGTCTTATGTTTTCATATTCATTAATGTATAAATGATATGTAAATTAAAAGACTAATCTAGTGCTCACCAAATCTTGTGTATCAAAAATGGGGGTTAGTAAATATAAAAGTAAACATTCATAAGATAATCTTATTTAATGTATGTATAGGTAAAACCCTAATGCGTGGAGAGAAATATATTCAAAATTCATTACTTGTGCTACTTATATCTACTAAAATAGAGGAGCAAAGTTAGACATACATACCTTAAAGATGAACCTAGCAAGACTCAATCTCTTTCTCCACTAAAGGTGTTTCACAAGAGGTTATTATATTTTATAAAGGTCACTAAGAAAGGCCAAAGCATCCAAGATTTTTCCAAAAGACAAGATTTTTATCCAAGTATAAACCCTAAACTAAGACTCCTCATGTATAATGGTAGAGATAAGATTGTAAATAAGTGAAAATGAATAATTAACTCTTGTTGTCTCTTATAAATGGTGAAATTAATGTTTTTATATAGTTGAATATAACCCTGGTCATTTTCAAAAGTTTAGTTGATAGGATCAGCCCAATTGACTCTATATCATTATTAACAAAAGAAAATTAGGTCTTGGTTTAGGTCAGCTAGGGGCTGACCTAGACCCTAAATGATTTTTTTCAATTACAGTATATTTTTTATGGGGCCAACATTATATTGTAAACTATCAAAAAGGAGTTTAGGCTAGGGAAGGGATAATGAAGGTATAAAATGACTAGAGGAGGGTGAAAGAGGTAAAGCTTAGGGGAATGTTTTTAGAGAAGGTTGGGTTGATAAAAAAAATGGTATTAAAGGGACAACAATATTGAAAATCACCAATGGTCTACCCACCCATTTACTAGTGCACTCCTTAAGTTGTGTACTCAAAGAGATTGATATTCAATAGGTTTCTATAAGATAGAAAGCATCAAAATTTGATAAAGTTTTAAAATATTATGTGTATACCATGTCTTTGCATTATTCCCACTTGATTGCTTTGATGGTGACTGACCTAAAACTAAGATCATGTTACATTATGTAATTAGTGCATATAATCTAAAATTAAAATAACTTGAAATGCTTGAAAGTATAGAGATCAAGGTTAGGAGTACACCTATATATTTATACAACCATCTTATCTTTTGGGAATTTTATTTTAAGAGATGTTTTATTATGAAGCTTTAGATTTGAGATTAGTAAAATAGTAAAAACCTATCATTCCAAATATATATAGATATTAGAGAATAAATTGCCCCCAACCTTTGAGAAAAGGTAAGTTTCCACCCAAAATTTGAGATTAGCTCAACTATGCAACCCAATCATACTTATAACATGGTGAACATGAGTTATCTAGGTCAAATCACACTTTAAAAATGGTTTTTATGGATGATCATCCCATAAACTTGGTAATATTGAGTGATGCAATTACATCAATCTACAAAAATAAGCCAATTATTATAATAGATCGACTCAATAATAGTCCATAAAAGTCCATCCTTATGTATGATATATTCTATATAAGTATTTGAAATCTCAAAGTTGATTTGATTTTGAAATTTAGGGTGTTCTTTTACATGGAATATGCACCTCATATATGTCTAAAGCTAAAACCTAAGTATAAATATGGTACTAATTTATATAATGTTTCCACAAGTGTGTATCAAAATCATATAATTGTGTAATTTAGCCAATTTTGAAATTTTGAAAGTGTGTAAGACATGTTATCTTGACATGCCCACACAATAATATGAAATTGAGAACCAATATAAGTGTGGATAAAATGTTTCCATAACACGCCCCCACTAAAATCTAAATATACCAAGTACTACATAAGTGTGTAAGAAATACCTTTTGGTATGCCCCCACTAAAATTTTAAAATATGAATGTGTGGAGGACATGAATATATGACATTCCCACACTGATATTCCACTATCATTTTGATTTTATGAGAAGTATAAATTAGTAGTCATCTTACCTCACAAGTATAAGATAGTTGTATGATATGTGAATGTATCACGTAACATATAAGAATAGAATGTCTAGGTAGATATATAAATGAGGTACATAGTATGTGATCACATCAAGTCCTAAGATGCATAATGTGATTCATGTAAACATGTATATAGTAATAATACAAGATAAATAAGCAATCAAGCATACACATAAGAGCACTCAAAATAAAATCAAAAGATAATGGTCCAAGGAGACCTCAAACAAGAGGCATGTTTAAATGTCAAAAAAAGAAAGGGATGTGACTTAGGAAAATGTAAATAAAATTAAGAAATGACATATTCAAATGTTAATATAACAAACTATGACATATGTAAATGTCACAACAGCAAAACATAGGCACGTGGGCCACAATCAATGGAACATATTAAAATGCTCAAACATGTAATACAATGCAACATAAAACACTCAAAGAAGTTCATAAATAGAAAACATGAAACATAAGAAATTAACATAAACATTTCATACTGGTTATTAGATATACATGTTAGCAAAAACGTTTGAGTACATAACCTATCAAGTACACTATGAAAGATATAAGCATGAATAAAGGCATGTGTAAGTATATTAACTCAAACATAACAATGAAAAATTATCATAGAAGGATATAACCTATATGTATCATGACCAAATAATTGGATGCCCCCAATGTACACATGACATGAGTATAGGGAAGGCCCCCTATTTTAATGTATATAAATCATGTGCTTGGATATGTCTATATCACACTCAAAATATGTGTGAAACATGTGTATATATAAATAGATGATATTCTAACTACCAACATGGAAATAGAAACATAGATGCCAAGAAGTTAATAGAACATGTAAAATATGATTTTATTTTGGTTTTTTTTTTTTTTTTTTTTTTTTTTTTTTGTATTTTTTTGTATTTTTTTGAATATTTGAAAGGATTGATCAAATAAGTTCCAATCATCAAAAGGTTTAGGATAACTTGAGATATTTTAAAACCTTTGTTTATAGTGATGCATGGTTACCTTATTGATGTTTTTATGTAATGGTTTCTCAATTACTGGCCACCTAGGAAAGGGGATTTCCTATTGCTCACCATTTTATGGAGGATTAACCTTAGTAGGTTTGATAATTAACTATTTGGTATAAATTTTTGTATTCAAGTGGATGTTCATATGGTACTATAAAAACTTTATTTATTCTATTATCATGAATTTATTTAACACACCCATGCACTTCATAAGGTATTGTTCATAGTATATATATTCAAGGTCATCTAAATAACATATCAAAAATACATATGTAAGGGATAATTAAAAAGTTTCTAACCTCATGTGTTGAACCCACCTGTAAAGGTAAGCCAATCTCACCAAAAAATAGTTGTGAGGTTCCATTGAATGATCAAACTAAGTTAGTTTAAGGATGTAAATCATTATGTTTTTAACCAAAATTCATAAGTATGTCATGGTACAAATTTTCTAACTTGCACCATTATCAATTATAACACTATGTATAGGTTGGTGATCAAGGTATGTTCAAATGAATAAGGAATGAATATTTGAGTCATCATACATAATATCTCTATCACCAAAATTAATAGAAGGTCTATGAACCATATAAGGTGTATGCCATGTATAAATACCAATAACCCCATCTAATGGGTTCCCATAATGTGATGGAAGAGGATGTGCATTGTATGTCGTTTTCACTTTTTAGTTCCTTGTTAGAATGTTCTTGCAAAATATTATTAAATATCTTCTAATTTTCGTGATAAATAGGTTGTGAAATTGATTTCTTTGGAGGATCATCAAATGTAATATTTTGGTCATTAATAAGGTCCTGAATCTTATGATTCAACATAGAACATTGGTTTGTAGAATACCCTAGGCCTTGGTGATAGTCACAATAAGCATTGGCATCATACTGTTTGGGTATAGTTTGACTTATATAAACTTATTTAAGATGAGGGAGAGATATTAGGTGTATGTCCACAAGATTCATAAGTAACAAAGCTGAAGACTTAAGTAAGCATGTAAATTTTCTCCTTGGTGCGTTAGATAAGACAAGTTGATTAGGTTATTGTGACAATAAATTAACTTTGGTAGTTTTTTCCTTTTTAGGGTCTATGTAATTTACATTATAACTTGGTTTGATATTAAATTTGGTATTTGATGTATTTGTTGTGTTTTCTACATACCTAAGTTTGTTCAATGATATAAGTTTCATTGCATGATCACAAAAAAATATGTCATAATTCATCAAAAGATTTGATCTTTTTGAAAAAAATGGATTCATGTAATGGGGTAAGCAAACTTTGCTTGAAGATGTCTTAAAAATCTTTATCTACCATTGTATTAATCATTTTATCCAACATTGTATTTTACCTTAAGACATATTCATTGATAGGTTCATTGGTTCCTTGTTTTATTTTTTCAATTTGGGCATAGGAAACCTTTTTGATAATATTGATAGAGAAGTGTGCCAAAAACTGATCTATAAGAGTTTTGAATGTGTTTACTGATTAGATTGGTAAATAATATAAGCACCTTAAATCATATTCATTGAGTCTTCTTGGAAATCATTTATTCAAAATTTTATCATTGGAGGCATAATTAAGGCATGCCACATAAAAATATCAAAGATGTTGTTCAAGATCACCTTTGACATCATTAAATGTGAAATTAGGTGAAATAAAACTTATTGGAAAGGGGTTAAAAAATATCTTAGGTGTAACAGAATTGTGCAACACCTATTGTGAATCAATATCATAAGGTGATTTCATAGAATTTTATTCAATATTTTTAACCTTAGTTTGTAATAATATTATAGTTTGGATAAGAGCTTCCACCTCTTGGTCTTTAATGTTAGAAATTTTGGAAATACCAAATGAGGTGTACCCATAGTTTAAGTAGATGTAGGTATTGAAATTGGTAATTGGGTTGAAGTATTTATATTTTCCATGTAGTATGTAGCAATAGTAGTCTTAGGGAATAAAGTTATGAATACATATCTTATTATTCTATTATAATTATGAAGCGATGATGTTCCCAAGGGCAAGGTTATTGGTATATGGGGATGACACATAACTCTAATAGCATGATCAATAGATGGACCCACTTATTCATCTATGTTTTTTTTTTTAATTTTATAATATGGTTATTATGATCTCATCAATATCTTTAGGGTTTTTCTAGATATAATGTAAATAGAAATAGTTTGTACTTGATCTTGGTCTATTTATTTATTCATTATTTTTTTGGATTCATATTTTTCATGCTTAGAAACAATTTATTTGATAACTTATTTAGTATGTGGTTAATTATTATTAGTGGCATATTCATTGGGTATTAAATTGGTTACTTAATTGGTTTGAGTAATCTTAGGTGGATAATGAGGAATCTATAAGTTTTCAAAAAAAAACACTAGTTAATCTATGGTTATGCCTAGGTTGAATACATATGATAAAACAAATCTAAATGAATAAAATAATGAAAAACCCTTGACAGATGAATACCCTAGGGTAAATTAGGGTTTGCATAAAAATACATGTTAACCAAATGTTTAACCCTAAATTAATATGGCTCGATATAGTATAGGGTTAAGGATATATAAATGAATAAGAACAAGGGTGATAAATATATCTATAATAGTCCAATTAATTTCCAAACTCAGATAAACAATATTCTAAATTTATAATATTAAGACATGCTATAAATTGAAATTACAACTATTGATTGATATTGAAATAAATTAGAAACAAGATTAATTAGTTGGTTTACTATGCACACATAGATTTGGATTTAAACAAGATGGAATTAAATTGGATCATGATCTTAGAATAATCACTAAATTCTAGAAATTTTCATTCTAGAGCCTCAGATGCTTGTGTCAAATCTAGAAAGTTATGTTGATGTTAATCTAGTAAAGAATATTAACTATATATAGATGTCACCACTTGCAAACTTATGGGTTTTCTATTTATTTTTCTCTACTATGTTTATATCTCATGCATAGGTTGTCACTCATTTTCAAATGATCAAACACTAGCTTTTTCACCCTTGGAGTGACTGTGATAAAAATGAGTTAATGGGCACATGATGTTGAGTTACCCTAAGGAACCATTTATTAATGGTATTTACCTACATATCCAATACTATGAATAGGGCCTTAGAATTATGTATTTACCCTCTACATGTTTTCTTGTTTGTGTATCAAGGTGATACATGTGATAATGAAGTACATAGAGTGACCTAGCTTGTAACTTGAGAAATATGGCTCATGGAGTACTCCTTTAGTACTTCAGACATGTAGTTGGGCTATCCATGTGATTGATAATGAAATAAGAGATAATATGGAATCTTTGCTCACTTGAATGCTTGATTTTTTACCTTTGATAAGTTGCCTTGTTAGTTGTTAGGTCTATGTTAAGTGAAGAATGAATGAGGGTTGATATTGCATATATACTAATCCCTTTTGGGAATATCTTTCATTAAATCACTTATGATGAGGATAGGTATAAACTTCATTACAAAATTTTATGACTTTAGGGAACTTGACACTTAGTTTTCTACATGAAACTAGCATCGACATAGGTATCTGATTGAGATGCAAGTTTCTAAGAAGCTATAAAATAGGAATAGGTTCAAAACATGCAGAGGATGATAATAAACATGTTCATATCATTTTGAGAAGTACATAATGCCTTATAATTTGAATAAGATATGGTTGTACTAAGAGATAAGAAATAAACACAAGAGATAATGGATGTGAGCCTTTTGATAACCAAAAGTTCTTAGAAATTGAAGGGTACAACCATGAGAAGTACTTGAGAAGTATAAAATATTGAGGTGTTATATAATTCATATTTAGTGTTTATACTCCCAACATATCTTTTAGATTTGTTTTGTGTCACATTACCTTTTGGGTCACTTTCATTTACAACTTTAGACCTTATTTGGTCAAATTTTACACATTAATATTTCCCCAATTTGTAATTAATATCACTAAATATGAGGAATTTAAGGGAAGCTCTCATTGATGAATGAAAGGCACACGTAGAGAACATTACACCTAGTTTGATATTTTTAATTTCAAAAATGAAGTTTATAAATATGTATTTATATTTTTCATGCTTATATAAAGAGCAGACATATGGGAATTATCACTTATACTTACATCCACATTATTTGTAAAAACACTCACATTAGTAGAAAAATTATGTGTTTTGAGCCCTCTTCAAAGTATTGTAAATGTAGGAAACACTCAGCTAGTTACCAGGGATTGGTTGAAGTTAGTTCAACCCAAAAAATTAACCCATATTTATAGATTATCCTTGATCATATGATAAAAAATCTAGGGTTTGGTTAAATATGAAAAACATGACCATTCATGCATGGATAAATGTGAGTCAATGCATAAAACACATTTATAGGCATAAGTGCATTGTGTTGAACAAGTATAGATCAGTAAAATCATAATAGATGAATGTGGTGCAAGTAAACAGCTTTAAATAGTTTCATGTGTTTATGTATTACTTGAAACATCATGAAATATTTATTACAATTCATTTCCTAATTTATGCCCACATATAACCATTAATTAGTACATTTTATGACTATAATAAAATATAATGGATAGAAAAAAGTTGTATATATATTTCACTTTATCATTTAATGATGCTTTCGATTACATTAACCTATTAATATTCAATATCCATAAGTTCATGACTTAAAGGATGTACCAAGAAAGGGGAAGGCAAGTTGTTGGTGCTCTGCAAGAGTTTTTTATATCTATGTCATGATCATATCATTTCCATCTCATCTTCTTTAGATTTTCCTTCCTCTCTAGCTCCTTCCATCCTATGTCACTTGGATTTTTTTATTCCCTTATTTCATATAACATCATCCCAAGATAATAAAATATATTTTTTACCATTTCCCTTACCATACTATATCAACCTATTTAATGGCATTTTGAACCTAGCTTTTGGGATTCGTATTGTTTTAGCCTGGCTGACATAGTTCAATGTTAGTTCACTTCTCTTAACTACATCAAAATGGGTTTATGTTGTTGGATTAAACTTTAGTATGGGTTTTGGTATTTTATCACTATATATATATAATCATTAATTTACTCATATCATATTATATCACACTCATCTACTCTATTATATATCACACTTATTCTCCAAATTACATTTAGAGGAGTCATAGGTATAATCTTATCTTGAAGGAAGCTTATCTTGTGAAAGTCCTAGAGATAAAATATAAGTCATTAGGAATAATATTAAATATTTTTCAACCATTTGAGGTATTCATAACCATAATAATCTCTTTAAAATCACCATTGTGCAAGAGGAAGATTAAGTCTCCATAGGTCCACTCTAATATAAGTGTTTCTAACCTTATGCTCTTTCATGTATTTA
The DNA here is from genome assembly GCA_037957365.1 of Torreya grandis. Classification (NCBI taxonomy): domain Eukaryota; kingdom Viridiplantae; phylum Streptophyta; class Pinopsida; order Cupressales; family Taxaceae; genus Torreya; species Torreya grandis. Next base: position 10,942 of record JARHVA010004350.1, on the reverse strand, counting down.
ATTTAGTAGATAGATGTTATTTTTTTCTTAGTAAATTAATGTGTGTGTATCCTTGTATAGTTTTTATCTACACTTATAATTAGTGTTGTTATAGTATTGATTAGATTTACCATATACCATTTAGGTTACCTAGACTACAATTTATAAACCATGACACCTTACCCATTTTGATCATTTTAACCTTTCCCCTTTAGTTTACATGCACAATTATTTACATTTCTTATTTTTGATATATATTAATTTATATAGGTATAGTTAGACCTATCCCATTGTGTCATAGGCCTAAATTATTTGGGGACCTTATCCTCTAACATTGGTGATATAGGTATCCCTCTTTCTAGTTTTTTGGATCTATTGATCACTACCCAAACATTAGGTATCATGGGATCTATTTGATTAAACTTATTTGAGTATTGATATTTAGAAATATGATAGTTTTAATCTTAAATCGTATCCCATTTCATACATTATGGTGAATGTAACATGAAGCTTACATTTACCTTCACCCTTTCAAAAAATTGTGATGTAGGGCCTATGCCTACACATACCTCATTCATTATTCTGTCTCTGATCTCTAAATTTAATCACTTCATTCAACTTTGATCTCCTTGATTAATGTAGTTACTTTGCTTATCATTTCCAATTCCTTGATCCTTCTTTCTTAATCTAGGATCATTATCCTATTCTCATGCATAACACTCTTATTTCTCTTGAAAACCTATCTCAACTCCATCATCCTTTATATTCTTTCTTTTAATTACAACCACCATCCTCTGCTTGTACTAATTTCATAACCTTATTCATCAATCTAGATTCAAGCTCACTCATCTTTGTATGGATTCATAGACTAAAATATTTTCAATCATATGAATTCATATGGTCATTTTTAATTCATTTCAATCATTCAACCAAAAACCACCACATCCAAGCAGTAACTCTCATTCCTTTCACACTTGCTCTCTTTAAGGTCTATTTCTTGTAACCCTATTTTGACACAAATATCCTGCATTTGAAAAATATACTTAACTTATAAACAAAAAAAATATGTATTTTGATACCCTTTATCCCCATTGTTATTCACCTAAAATTTCATGGTTTAACTCTCAATGTAAATAAATTTTCTATTGCACCCTTCTTCCTAATTAGGTCTCTCCTAGGCCTATTCAACCACATAAACTTAGAGGTTGTACTAGACTATACGGTAAAAAATCAAGACCTTATGAATCTTAAATAGGACATAAAATTACCTTTTATTCTAATATTTTAAGAAATTTTATAAGATCAAATTCAAGTTATCCAACTTTATAATTTTAAACCCTAGTCTAAGCTTAGACATGCCTATACAATAGTGAGAGGGAAAAAAAATGATATTTTTATTTTTAGTCACTTTTAAAAATAAATAAGACCTATAAAAAGTTTTATCCAATAATTTTCATCTTCTCCAATAGTCTTTGTCTAGATAAACTATCAAAAGGCTTCAATCAACAAATTGACAAAATTCTAAGTGCACTTTATAAGTTTGTGTGCTAGTTTTAGTTGTATTTTGCACCTATAATGAGTTTTTGGGATTAAAAATAGGTTTTAATCACCAATAATAATTTTTTAATAAATATTATTAACCAAAACAATCCAATAACCAATTAACAATCATTCAACCTACCTCTCTTTCTTGATGTTGTTGATTATGTATGGATAGAGTTCTTGCATGGACTAAGCTATAAGTTATCGCCTTCAAAATAGATTTTATTAAGTTTAAAAATAGAATATATAACTAATTATTAACTCCATACTATATTACAACCTCCAAAACACTTTAATTATCTCCAAAAATCCCCTATTTTCTTATTACTTGGTTGTGATAAAACATAAATGCAATCTTATCTCTTGTGACTGCAACCTATAGGTTAGAATAAGAATTAAATATTTTAAATTTATAATAAAAATAAAAAATTGATAAAATAACAATAATATAGTCGTTTATACACCTCTCTCATTCAAACATTGAAATCAACTCAAAATATGCATTCAATTCTTCTTTATTCACATTGCACACCAAACCATTATACACAAAATTTTACAATGGGAGGTAGAGTTCCTCCATTATTGATTTTTATTGACATTATAAATCTCTCATATTAAATTTTATCCTTAATAATAACCTAATACCACACACATAACAACCTACAAGAATTTAATGTTCTTTATTATGCCAAACATGCACAATGACTCACCTTTTTTCCAGCCCCATGTAGGGTGGTAGTTACAACTTCCACTTTCTTGGAATATATTTATTTTTGACATTATATAGATGTTAAAAATCCTCTAAAAACCATATATGACCTAATTTTAACATTAAACAACCTTATTAATTCTCATAACACCCTTAAATACCATACAAGGCCTAGTTAGAATTCAAATTTTCAAATTAGCCATTTTGGTGGGAAACTCCAAAATACTTAAAAAGATGCTAATAAAAGACTCTTACTAACTAAAAAACAATCCAATGGATCCTATAAGACATATAAGACCCTAAAAAAACAAAAAATGGTCAAAATTAACCTCTTATACATAATTGCATACTTCTCACCTTGTGATGTTATGCATCATACTCCCCAAGTGGGGAAAATTTGAGCTCCTGGTTAAATGTACCTTTTCCAACTTATTTATTGATTTAAAATTTATTTTATTATAATCTTATAATATCCTCTTGATTTTTATCCTCTGGTATTTCTCCTTTCTTTTCAATTGGATCCTACATCTTTATTCATTTTCCTTACCTTATTTCTTTGAATACTCATATTCTATCTCCATGAGGTGTATAACCTATTATAACTATTTATTAAATTAATATTATATCTTATCTATCTATGATTTATCTCCATCATTGTTTTAATCTAATGGCTTATCCTCATTCTTCACTTTTAATTCTACTTTATGACTTTGTTCTACACTTGTCATGTTTGGTTCATATACTCTTTTCTAGTATATCTTCTTAATCATACCTTCCCCTTCATCCTCATGTGATAATGTCTTATCATATCTATTTTATTATTTCAAAATATAATTTATATATTATTTAGATGCATTTTTTTGACACTTCACATCATGTTTAACCTTCTCGTTTCCTTTCTCATATTGCTTTTTCTTTCACTGTTTCCTCTCTATCTTACTTGATTTTAGTTTTCCTTACATTGGTCTTTGTTCTTCATCTCTAGGAATGGTTATTGGGATAATTTTTCTCTCTCTTTGATTTATCTATGTTATCTTTCTCTCACTCCTTATTTTAATCTCCTTAGGACTAATTTTGTCCTCCTCCTAATATGCATTGGTCTTCCAATCAACTCCTTTGTGAGGATCGTGGTTGTTCTCCTCTTTAATTATATCCATCATGCACTCTAATGACTCTATGATTATTTCATCCATATGAAAATGGATTTAAATCTTCCCTTCCATCTCCATACCTATAACATCTTGGTTAGTATCTATCAAATGACTTTCATGAGACTTATTAGTCTCTTCTAGGACCTCCTTGTCTTTGTCATCCCTTCTTACTTATATTTTTTTCCTCCATGCCTTTATAATATTCTCTGTCATCCCCTTTAGTCCCTTATATTTTACTTTATTTTATTTAATTACTTCATTAACTTCCCTTACTAGTTCTTTGATTAATTTAAATGAATCTATACCTTTCTTGTTCATGGATTTAGACTTATCTTAGGCTTCAAATTACTTTGATTCATCTTGTACTAATATTGGTCCATATTCTTAGCTATAAACCATTTTTTTACTATAATTTTATACTCGTGTGTGACCTGTAAGTTCATATTCTTGAATTTTACTCGTGGACCACATGATTCTTAGTTTTGCCATCTTATTTTCTTCACCTTGAAATTCTACCTCTTGCTCCTTTAGGACAACTCTCACCTTATTTTCACCTTGACCAATTAAAGATAATGATTTATCTTAAGATTCGTACATCAATTATTTCCACATCCACTCCTCTTCTTCATGGTGTTATTTCAATACTTGTACCTTATCTTGAACTTGGACTCCATCTCCTTCATGTGTCAAGCTAGACACTCTTTTATACTACAAACTAGTTTGTACATCCATTAATATCTCTTTCTATTGAGCCCCCATGGACTCATGCACATTAATAATCTCTTCACCTAATATTATATGATATATTTTTTCCTTTTATTCATCATTTATGACATGCTCAAATACTACCAATTCTTCTTGTAAATGACACCAACTCTCATAGATAAATGGCTGGTCATGTTTCTCATCTATTAATTTTTCACCACTTGCATACTCTTGTTCAAGATGCTCTATGTTCTTATCAAGGTTAATCGAATCATAATTATTCACAAATAAAATATTATCATGTACCTCTTTGATTACTTCATTAAATACAAATTCTAAATATTCACCTTCATACCTCTTGTATCCATATTCTTGATGCATTTTTTCTTCTTTCATACCTTCCATGAGGCATCCTCTATACATGGTTGTCCAATCAGCTTCTTCTTCAACATAAAATGTTTCTCATACTTTATTTCATTCATATTTTAAATATTTATAACCTTAACATGGAATTATTACTTATTCACTCTTGTAATTTTTTTCATACATGAGAAAAAATCATTAGATTTAAACATTTGAGTCTTTCTTACCTCCATCTCCTCCTTAGTTTGCTTTGTCTCCATTATTATATCCTTAATCACAAGGTGTTTCTCACCTCCCTCATGTTCATCTCTCACGAGCTTCTTTATCTCCTCCTTGAGTTGCCTACATATCATCCTCTTTTGCCTCTTATTGTCTCGCTTGACAATCTTCCTTATTTTATCCATGAGTAACCTTATAGGCCACTTAATACTCTTCTTCTTATTCTTATTCATAACTCATCAATATTCTTATTCATAACCCATAAATTACATTGAATCTCTTCTTCTTGCATGATATCCACCAATATATTTATCCTCTCTAACCTTTTGTCTATCTCACTCATCTCTTCTTCAACATCTAACCCCTTTTTCTTTGGGTATTAATTCCTCTTTATCTCCTTATGGTAGTCTTACTCAACCATGCCCATCTTCTCCTTTGCCTTATCTACTTTGTCCTCTCTTAATCAAGTATTTTTCACCTTGATTTGATGTCTCAACATCTTCCTAGTATATTGACACTTTTGTCCAATTATTTTTCACCTTACAACTACAACTCACATTTGAAGTCTCTCTTATCTCTCTTGATATTTTTTTATCTCTCTTCTTAGGGCTACTCTACCACAAACTTATCAACCCTCTCTTATTGTATTCCTACAACTCAGCTTCATTTAATATCCATAAAAACCTTTAACTACCTCAAATATCATCCTTTAACATTAAAAAAATTAAACCAATCCAAGAGTTTACCTTCTCTAATACCACTTAATGTAGGGCATATGCCTACAAATACTGGATTCATTGTTCTGGCTCTGATCTTTAACTTTAATCACTTCATTCAAATCTGATCTCCTTGATTCATGTAGGTAATTTGATTTTCATTTATAATTCCTTGATCAATCTTGATTAATATAGGCTCATTAGCCTCTTCTAATTCATAATACTCTTTTTTCCATTGAAATCCTATATTCACTCCATCATCTCTATATTATCTCTTTTCATTACAACCACCATCCTATGCTTTTACTAATTTCATAACCTTACTCATCATTATGGATTCAAACTCACTCATCTTCATATGGATTCATAGCCTAAAATATTATAAACTAATTCGAATGCTTCTTATCTCTTCATTAGGTCCCATATGGCCATCCATCTGGTCATTTATACCTCCTTTCAATTATTCAACCAAAAATCACCACCTCAAATTAGTAACTCTCCTTCCTTTCACACTTGCTCTCTTTAAGGTTGATTTCTTGTGGCCCTAGTTTGACACAAAAATCCTAGGTTTGACCAATCTACTCAACTTATAGACCAAAATAATACATATTCATATACCCTTTATCCCATTATGCTTCACCTAAAATTTCATGGCTCAAATCTCAAGGGCACTACCTTTTTTAATTTCATCCTTCTTCCAAACTAAGTCTCTCTTAGGCCTATTCAACTACATAGACTTATAGGCCATACTATATTGTACAGTACCAGCTCTATACCTTATGAATCTTAAATATTACATAAAATTACCTTAGATTCCAAAATTTAAATAAATTTGACTAGATTGAATTCAATTTATCCAACTTTCTAATTTCAAACCCTAGTCTAAGCTTAGATAGGCTTGTACAAGGCAAAGATAGAAAAAAATGATATTTTTTATTTTAGTCACTTTAAAACACATATAAGACCTATAAATGTCTTCCAAAATAATTTACATATTATCTAATAGTCTTTTAGTCTATATCAACTCTCAAAAATCTTTAATCAACAATCATACATAATTTTAAGTCTACTCTACAGAACTATGTGCTAGTTTTAGTTGTATTTTTCACCTCTAATACGTTTATGGGCTTAAAAATAGGTTATAATAACCAATTTGACACTCTATATAAATATTATTAACCAAAACAATCCAATAATTAATTAATAATCATCCAACCTACCTCTCTTTCTTGATCTTATTGACTGTGTATGGAAAAAGTTCTTGCATGGACTTTGCTATAGGTTATCACCTTCTAATTGGATGTTATTAACTTTCCAAATATAATATCTCACCAATTATTAACTACATAATATATTAAAACCTAAAAACAACTTGAATTATCTCGACAAATCCCCTATTTTATTATTACTTGGTTGTGATAAAACAAAAAAATGTAATCTTGTCTCTTGTGATTGTAACCTATAAGTTAGAACAATAATTAAATATTTTCAATGAATAAAAACAATACAAACTTTATAAAATAATAATAATACACTCCTTTCTACACCTCTCTCATTAAAACACTAAATTCAACTTAAATATGTATTAAATTATTCTTTATTCACAATGCACACCTTTTTGCCAACCCCATGTAGGGTGGCAGTTAGAACTTCCACTTTCTTGGCCTATGTTTATTTTTGTCATTATATTCACATTGAACACCCTCAACACACATTCTAAGACATACTTTAAATAATAATAAACATTATGAATTCTCAAAAAACCATTCAAGGCCTAGCTAGAATTCAAAATTTTTAATTAGCCATTTTGGTGGGAAACTCTAAAAGGCATAGAAACATACTAACACAAGACTCATACTGACTCAAAAACAACCTAATGGATCCTATATGATCTATAACACCCTAAAATAATCAAAATTTGTCAAAATGAACCTCTTAGACATAATTACATACTTATCACCTTGTGATGCTCTACATCAAATTACATTAACTAGACCAATATAGTTTTATACTAGTTTTCCTTTTCTAGCCAATTACGTCAACCAACCTAATTCAATTTTGTATCAATTTTCATTTTCAAATAAAATACATTAGATATATTTCTATTTTGTATCAAATTTCCTTTTATATAAAATTGCATCGACTATCTTGATATAGCTTCATCCCTATCTATGTGTGGCTTCGACTAGTGCCACCCCACTTTCTATTTTTACAAACTATATTAGCCAACTTGATATAGTTTTATTTTATGTTTATAACTTCATTAGCCAAGATTGATAAAGTTTTTTTTTGTTTCATTTTCAACATAGTTTAGTTTATAATTATATAATAATTCTATATATTTTTTACTACCTATTTATTTCAATTCATTAAATTCTACAAATTGGTTTTTTACATTGATTTTTAAACTATATTTACCATTTTTTTTGTTTTCCCTATAAACTACATTTTAGTAGTATTCAAACTACTTATTGGCTACCATGCAAGACTACATGGTATTCTATTTACAAATTTCATGGCATGAGGATATTTTCCTAATACTCATAGTCATGTTATAATACTAAACACATAAATTATTTCCACATACCTCATAGTATATAAAAAATGCCTAGGATTCCCTTGTTTATTAAACTTAATAAAACTATCCATTTCTTTGATTTTATGGTGCACCTAAGAGGAGCATATCACCCAAGAAAGTTACTCTCACCATACTCTTGAAACTAAACTTCATTGGCTACATATATAGTTAACCTCTATGGTTAGTTCTACAAAATATTTGGCTAAAAATAATAAAAAAATGAGTAAGTATATATGAGAGCAAACCACTATCAATCAAGTACTTTTAGTATATATACATAATCTCATTTTCAAAAAAATTAGTTAGATTCAATTTTTTGATTGAATTATTTGTTAAGGTATGTTACTATTAGGTGTGTTTGTGGAATTAAGGTTGTCATTGATGTCAAAGGTAGTCAAAGGTAACTGATGTCACATATGTTCTCTTTTGGAAATACATGGTAAGTATTTGTGATTAGTAAAGCATGGCCTAGTAGATTCTTGAGTTTTGTATAAATTATTGGTACAATGGTGTGGTGTAACACAATGATTAACCTATTGAGAAGGTGTGAAAATAAGGGTTGTTGAATATTATAAGATTTGGTCTATGTTTCAACATTTTTATAAGGCAAATAAGCATTCAAAATAACTCCAAGGTCTAGTATTGAGGTTTAGTCCTTGCATAAGAAACCTAGTATGAAGGCACAAGCTTGGTAGCTTGTTGAGAAGAGAAATATGAGACCTCTGTGAACAAGGTTGGTAGTGCATGATATTTTTATAACTTAATTTGACATTTATTTTATTATTTGATAATAATTCAAGAGGTTTCAAAGTTTTTTCAAATCCAAGTATGCCTAGTGGTTCTAGACCTAACATACATATTAGCCTTATGTGGCTTAATGAGGGGAAAAGATGAGTTTATAAGTGATAGAGAACATGTTAGAATGTATTTAGGTTTTAAAAGTTATTTCAAGTTTTTTTACTAATTTTAAGGTCATGGATTGAAGGATAAAGTAAGAAAACATGTTTTGAGGTCTTTTATCTATGTAAATTGAAGAGTTGTAGACCCGAGAAGAAAGTTTAGATGCTCATTGGAACATGTAAACTTTAAATTTTGTATAGTAATTTTCATATAGATTTAAAATGGTATTAAGAATTATTTAAAATCCTTGGGATGTGTTTTCAAGGATAGAGCTATATGAACAAATGTCGAGAAGGTAAATTGGTCTAAAACCCTCCCAAAACCCTTGTAATGACTCGATCCTGAAGATATTACTAGAAATTTGCTAGATTTATTTGTTTAATATATTTTTATGATTTAATTTTTTATATTAATCCACCAATAATCTCTAGGTTTTTTTTTTTTATCAGGATAGTGAGTGGAAGCTACATAAATATGCTTATTTTTGAAGAATTTGATGTTACAAGCAGGGTTGACTAGGTTAATGCATGCAAGTGGATGGAGGTTGAAGGTAAATACTTGTTATTTTTTTATATTATGGTATTTTAAAAATTTATATCCTTTTTTTTAACCATTTTTTTCACCCAAGTTTACCTATCACTAAACTGGCAAAGAGTGAAAATAGTGAGAAAAACTAGTTAGAGTGGGAATCAATTTAGGGATGTGTTTTAGATGATTATGAATGGATTAAAATATTTGGTTTATTTTTAAATACACATACATAATTTTAATTTTTTTTATAATTTTTTAATATGATCAAATACAATCAAGAAGGTTTTCTCAAAGTGACATGTCTGTGTGAGTGAAGATAATGAAAGAGTGAGGTTTAGAGTTTGATCAATTTGTTCTATATGTGCCATTATATCTATGTAAATTTGTGTTTCAAATTGTTATAAGGTTGATTTAAGATCATAAAATTTAATTATGATATATTTATTATGATATTATAGGGTTTTAAAGTCATGTTCATTATGACTGTGTCTTAAGATAGTTTGATTGTTCTATGTTTGCCAAGTGAAGTAAAGAGTATGAGACTCTGTGATACGAATGATTAAATCAAATTCACTTAATTTTTTTTTAAAGATGTAAATGACTTATTAATTATTTATATAATATTTAGATATATATTTAAGGTGTTGAGATGTGAAATCCAAAATGGCTTGTTTGGATGCGTAAGGATAGTGAGAGAGTAGCTTAAGAGATTGGTCTACAAAACCAATTATTGACACTAGATATTGAGATATATCTATTGGATGATTTTATATATATATATATATATATATATATATATATATATATATATATATATATATATATATATATATCACAAATTTAATATTAATTTTAGTTATAATTTATTAAATTTCATTTATAAAAGCTAAAAAAAATGTTCTCCATGACTATGTTTTTAAGCTATAGGCAATTTTGAGTAGTCATCTTATAGAGGTGATTTTGAAGTTATTTGGATAGAGTTGAATAATCCATTGATTTTGAATATTTTATATAAGTATAAAAGGTTCATATTAATGTTTTTTTATTCATTATAATTTTATATATAGATGTTGGTGATCAAATGTTGTTGACTATACTTTGGTAGTGTTTGAACATTCTGAGTTGTCTTGTTACAAGAGTTGGTTTGAGGCCTATTGGCATGTTTGGTAATGTAAAATGGACATAGTGATTAATATAAGGTAATTGAATATATTTTAATTTTATTTTATCATATGGTTGTTTGAGAAAATTTATTGTATATTTCTATTTTGTGAGATATACTTTCAAGCAGTGAGAAGGCCTAATGGCAAATAGGCTTAAGAGCATGGTTCAAGTGGTGAATTACATGTACAACTATTGTGGACCTATATGGATGTCATCATGGGTCTATTTAATATATTTTTTAATTTTTAAATCATTTTTGTATGCTAAATGTGTTCTAAATAACTCCAAGTGTAATGTGTGCTTAAGATAGACCTAATTGCATTAGTTCTCCTTAAGGCCTAATGGGGTTTTGACCCTTAAAGTTAATGACAAAATTGTATGATGT
>JARHVA010004349.1:1487500-1598449 GCA_037957365.1 Torreya grandis | reverse complement strand
CAAATTATTATTTATGTACTCTCCAAGCTAGGTCCTAATTACTCAGTCTTTGTCTCTACTTTCTAATGGATTTAAGAATTGCATGGAAAATTCCCTCTTTATATGTCTTTATTTCTATCTTAACCCAGGAGAAAGAAAAATTAATATAAATTGGCACATAAAGAGGGAATAAAAACTCAAGCCCTAATTATTGGGAATGGGAAATCAAAGGATTCAAACAAAGAGAAGAATAAAAATAAAAAGGATCAAGAGAAGAATAAAGAATTAACCTCTACCAAAAAAACCATTAAAACTTCTTATTTTAATGATAAACCTAAGAAAGAGAAGGTTAACTATGTGTATTATAATAAAAATTTGCATGATAAACACAAGTTCATGAAGAAATAAAAGGATCGCCTAAGTCATCTTTTAGAATAGAATAACTTAGGTGTTCCTAAATATATCAAGAATAATTCATCAAATCAAGATTCTTCTAAGGAAAAAGGCAAAGGAAAAGATAAAGAAAAGAGAAAGGCTCTTATATGAGTTTTGTCTCCAAAATAACCATGGGTTAATAATTTGGGTGCTTCCCACCACATGGGTTCTTCACAAGGTGAGTTTTCTTCCTTAGAGCCTTGTAGCATGTCTTATAATCACTTTGGATGATGGAATTTTTTTATCAGTTTTAGGGAGAGGGTCTATTTAAATGGAAGGAGGAACATTCAATAATGTTCTAAGTGTTCCATATATTTCAACTAATCTCCTATTAGTACACCAAATTAGTTATATCACTAAGGGCATAAAGGTGGGGTTTTTACCAAATTTAGTTATCACTATAGAGTTTTATAATGATTTTATAGTAGATGTTGGAAGGGAAGATCACTAGGTTAGGTTATATACATTCTCACATTTTGAACTTGATTCTTCTCTAACTACATTTTTGACTCATTCAAATGGATTTAGAAAATCATGGAATGAGTGGTTTGACCATCTTAACTACAAATACCTAGAATAACATAGCAAAAATGACATGGTCATAGGCTTAACTCAAGTCCATTTCTCTAATGGTATTTATGAGGGTTTTTTCACTTGGGAATCATATTAAAAATAAAATTGTCAAAGGTAAATCTTAGAGGGATTCACAAGCATGAAATTATTACACAATGATGTCTCTAAGCCTTTTCCTAGTCTATCTTTCATGAGGGATAACTATGTTCTCACCTTTACTAATGATTTCTTAAGGTACATATGGGTCCACTTCCTTAGGTATAAATTTGAATTGTTTGACAAGTTTCAAGAATTCAAAGCTCTTATAGAGAATCAAATTTAGAAATGCATCAAGGTTATTAGAACTAATAATGTGCATGAGTATTTCATTAATATATTTGATAAATTTTGCATAGTAGAGGGAATTGATTTTTAGTATACATTCCCATACAATCTTCAACAAAATAGAGTTGAATAGCATAAGAATAGGTTCTTGAAAGAGATGTAAAACTCTATGTTTCACTCTAAGTCATTTGAACTACTGTAATAGGTGGAAGCAATCAATTATGCTTATTAAATTCAGAATAGGGTTCCCCATAAATCTTTAAAAGGCATAACTCCCTTTCAAGTTTGGTATAGTAGGAAACCTATAATTGAAAATTTTAGAGTCTTATAATCTCTAGCTATGGCCCATATACCTAAGAAAAAGTGGAAGGATATGGAACCTTATAGTAAGTATTACATATTTTTAGCTTATATAGATGGTGTCAAGGGGTACCACCTTCTTCATTTGACCACACATGAGTTGTTCATCATGAGAAGTGTTCACTTTTAGGATATTCCCATAGACTCAATACTTTAAACTTATCCCACTTCATTCGACTCATTTGGATTTGATTTAGATGGTCTAGATAAACTTGAGCACATTTAAGATGTTGATGACACTTCTTCTAGTTTTGATAGTGATAATAGTGATGGGGATTCATCTTCATCCACATTTGGCCCCACATTGGAGGATGATGTTTTTCTACTTGACTCATCCACTTTTGGTCCTCTTTGGGATAGTTAAACACTATAGAGTGTACATAAATAGGTTGGGTATATTTCAAATTAAATGTAGACACATTCAAAGTTTTAGAGTGGACCACATGATTTCTATGTCTTTGCCTCAGATTCAAGGACTTTTAGGAGGCATCAAGTATTCCTAAGTGGGATTATATGATGCATGAGGAGTATAACTACTTAATCAAGAATCACACCTAGGACTTCACACTTATTCCTAATGAAATAAATATAGTTTGATGTAGATGGATATATTAGACCATGTTTATAGTAGATGGGTTCATTGATAATTCAATGCACTATTGGTCATAAAATGTTTTTCATAGGTGCTTACCATATCAACTACACTAAAACCTTTATACCAATAAAAAAATGAACTTTTTAAGACTCAAACTTACTATTTGTGTGTCTAATCATTGGGATATTCATCAAATGGATGTGAAGAGTGCCTTTATCCACATTGACTTTGAGGAGGAGATTTACATGGAGTAGCCACTGGTATTTTTCAAAAATTCTCCCTTTGTGTGCAAACTTTGGAAATCCATACATGGATTCAAGTAGGCCCCTCACAGTTGGTTTTTCAAAATGGATTCCTTCCTTATTTTTATAGGATTAAATATATGGACTTTAAATTCATACATCTATCTCGTATGGTAGGATGATTCACTTTTAATTTTGGTTTTTTATGTTGACAATCTTCTGATCAATGGGATCTCTTCCTCATCCATTGCAGTGGTGAAAGAGGCTCTTCAAGATGATTCTCCATGATATACATGGGCTTTTTAAATTTATTCCTTAGGATATAAATTCTTAGTATGACTTAGGAATCACTCTTAAATAATTTAAATATGTTCTCGATCTACTTTCTTTGTCTCACATGGTTGATTGTAAGCTAACTCCAACTCCCTTTCTATCTAGAATCAAGCTTGAGGTATATTTTAATTCACATTTTATTGATGATATTCAGTGGGCCTAGTCTCCATATCCATCTAGGAGCTCCATGAGATTCACTAGACATTAGTTAAGAGGATATTACATTATATTTAGGTTACACATAGATTTGGGATTCATTTCAAAGGTTTTATTGACATTGAATTGATTGTATATACAAGTTTAGACTAGGATGGTGATATTCAAAATTGTAACTCCACTTTAGGTTATAATTTTTCTATTGGTTTATATATAATTAATTGGTAAAGTAAGAAGGAAAAGGCTATTGATTTATCATATACTATGGTAGAATAAAAATGGGTTTTCAATGATACTAATAAGGCTATTTATCTTTAGGGGATCCCCATAAACGTTTTTATTTAGTTTATATGACCTAAAATTATCTACTACAACAACTATAATACTCTTTAAATTTATAGGAATCCGATTAAACATCAATAAACTAAACACATAGAGATTCACATACACTTCATATGGGAGCTCATTCATGGGAAAATAATTGATCTAATATATTTAAAAATTATAGAGAAGATAATATACATTTTCATTAAACTTTTCATGAAGAGCAAGTATCTTCACTTGTGAGCTCTTCCTGAGGTTCAAGATACTAAAACATCATTTTATGGTGGGAATCTAGCCTCTTATTTTATGTCTCTATCTTTTTTGTGTGTGCGTGGGGGTGGGGTTTCCTATGGGTTTTATACTTTTCTATATTTTTTGATATATTTATTTATACATGGGTACCTTGTAAGGACTGGTTTCCAAGAACCATTTCATTTACCCACCTAAGCTATGCTTATAGGTGGGATGTTGGAGTAGGGGTTTATTATTTTCCATATTTATTTATTATGGGATTTTTTTTACCTAAATTTGATTTTTAATAATTTCATGGATAATTTTTATTAAATGTACTTGGATTTAGGGTTTTACCAGAGGAATAGGAAATAGCTCGCTTGACTAGCTATTCTAGGTATGGAAGCTACTTTTCTATTTTTTATCCCTTTGACCACTATTCATGGATATTTATGGAGAGGAGTTACACATTATTATGAGTCTATAAAATGTATCATTATATTATCAAAAGACACAATTTTATATTACATAAACCATGTTCTAAAAATGGACTTAAATGTAGTTTAAGAACTTGTTCTTATTTTAGAATGAAATATAGGATATGTATCTAGTCTATTCCTTATAAGTCATTGAATTCTATATTGTTACTATTTTATGACATTATATAGGATAAAATATGCAAAATTTTGTAAATGTAGGTTTAAAGGAGTCAAAATGTTGATATAAAAGTTTTATACTCTCAAATACCAAATCAAGAGCACTCTTCATGTAGCTCTAGAGATCTTCCCTAGCTTCAAAGTACAATGTAAATCATCTTCAAGGTTCTTTGGTTGCTATTGATATGTATTTAATATTTATTCATGATCATATAAGGAATACAAACATATTTATATCAACCAAAAATAGGTCATGTGTTTTTTTGATGTTTTGGTATGTCAATGTGTAAAGACATATTTGATAGGTTCTGTAAATAAGAAAAAAAATCATCAAGAACTTCTCTTATCATAAATCTAATTTCATATTTAGAATCCTATTAAAAAACTATAAAAATTAAAAAAAAATATATTATTTATCCAAGATCTTATGAAAATTTTATGATCATTTTAGTGGGCTCTATACATGCATATTTAAATCTCTAGAGTTCATCAATCTAACTCTAAAGTTTCTCAGTTCATCTTCAACACATCAATTGAGATTTGAAGTTACCTAGAGTTGAGTATAAGGATGTAAAGAATGAGTTTTGAGGTTTGGGAGGCTAAATGAGGTATGAAGGCATGGACTAGAGATTATTTTATAGTGTTTATAGAATTTCAAAAATGGAAAATTCTAAAAATAGACATCAACAATACAAAGGTCTGCAAGTGTGGAAACATGCAAGAACAAAATGATTACTACCTAAATTAATACATCTATTTTTAGTGTTTCTAAAAATATATATTCCTAAAAAAGGAAATATATTTATATTAATTCAACTATTAATATCTTACACATCAATTTTTTTGGAAGAAACTAATTTTTTTATATTATTGTTTAGTTGTTAACCTACAATATCAATCAATTTTTAAACTAGTTTGTTAGTTTATTTGGGTTAGTAAATTAGTTTAAAATTGGTTTTTTAGGTTTTTAGGATTATAAAATTAGTTACAAAATATTTTTTGTAGAGATTTTACTCTCCAAAAATAATTTGTTAAAGAAGTTTTATTATAAATACAACCTTCTTATTAATTGTGAGAATTAGTAGTTGTTAGTAGAGTGTGATTAGGAGTTAATAAGAGTTAGCATAAGAATGAATTAAGAATTTATATATTTTAAATAAATTCTAAAGTTAATTAATATTTTATGATCATGAATATTTTGGTTTTGATCTACATCCTATTTCAAGGAAGATCGAGTGCCCACTCAACCAAGGAAGAAGGATATATAATGGTATTTTGTATCCTGTGTTGTATTTTAATTATTTAAATATTTATTTTAAGTGTGAGTGAATTAATTAAACGTATAGGTATTTCATGTGTATGATTGTTTATATTATATGTTTACATCATTTTCAACATTTAATTTTCAAAAATTTCATTTTATATATTGACATTTTTATAATTTAGATTTAGGAATGCTTATTTTAAAAGAAATTTCGATTTCCACAAGTGAATTTGTTTAAAATAATTTTAAATTAAAACAATATTTTTTATTTCAAAATAATTAAACTATATTTTCATTCATGAAAGTAGATTAGACATTTAGGGATTATGTGATCCAAATGACCTCAAATAGACAACTATTCATCCTTATCTTTTAGACCTTATTTTAAACTACCATTAGACATCAAACTTGGTTTGATATGACATAAACTAAACTTAGTTGATTAAATTAAGGGATTAATGACACCCATCACACAAACTCCCCTATATGTACATCTCACATTTGTGATTTTTTTCTAATGGAAGATTGAGATTTAGATCTTATTTTTATTTTATGTAATATTCTTGTGTATGTGATTTAATTTTTATTATATATATTATATTGAGTAATAGATTATATTTTGCCTATAAAAAACATGTAAAATCTCTTGATTCAAATACCCTTGCATCCACTTTGATAAGAATAAAATATGAGAATGTTTTTGAAAGATGAGGGTCCTAATTATGAATAGAATAATATTCAATACTTTTAGTGTTACTTTGATAAATATTATCTTGTGTACGTTGATTAAATCTATTAAATAATTTAGATTCACATATATTTTTGAGACTATTCAATTAAATTCAAAACCATCAACATTTAGCATTTACAAATACTCTTCTGCATGCCTATGAACTAGTCTTCTAGTTAGTATCCCCCTATGATTACATTTATTTAATTTTAATTTAATAATTATGAAAGGAAAAAGGGTTGATTAATTTAATTCTAAAATTTTTAGTATCAACACACCCTCTAGCCATATAGGATGCAGTGGTACAACTTATAGATATTTTTTTTACTCTACAATATATCAAGGTCCTAATGAAATATGATCACATCATGTGGACCAACAATCTAAGATTAGGTATGAAACCGTATATTAGTATAAGGATAAATGAGGGTCCATATCACAATAGGAAAACCATAAGGCCAATTCACTATAGTGTGCTCCCATGTTCACACTTATAAAAGTGTCTTATAAATCAGTCATATATAACCCCTTTTTACTTTAAATCTATAAATTTCACTATATATATGTCCTAGCATTCATAAAATCTAATTATAAATAATACAATGATTATTTATGTCCTATATCATAGGTCTCATATTTTAAATTAAGGTATAATTATATCATCTAGCATCAAAACATAAATAAATATCTCCTATCCCATAGGGATTCCTCTATAGTACCATCTAGTTGTACATCTCTTGGTTTAGGATAATTCAGAAACACAATTATATATAGGGATAATATGTTCAAAAATATAAATATTTTTCTAATGGAAGAAAAGGCAGAAGACCATACTAGATTCAGCATGCATACAAGATGTTGCACCAAAAAGTATGGTGGGGATATAAGTAAGAGATGATTATAAAATGGATATCAAGGATATAATTAGGAAGTATATTCATGAAATTGATGAGAAAAAACTCAACTATATCCAAGATGTAAAATGGGTTAAATAAAGAGATATAAATGCCATTAGGTTGTAACCAAGAGTGCCTAAACCAATAATTATAACCAAGAGGTATTTAACTAAGGTTATAACAACATGAAAATATATCATACACTAACAAGTATAAGCTAATCTAAGCATGAAATAAAATAACATACCAATCTATCATGTGTGTGTGTGTGTGTGTGTGTGTGTGTGTGTGTGTGTGTGTGTGTGTGTGTGTGTGTGTGTGTGTGTGTGTGTGTGTGTGTGTGTGTGTGTGTGTGTGTGTGTGTGTTTGTGTGTGTGTGTGTTTGTGTGTGTGTGTGTTTGTGTGTGTGTGTGTGTGTGTGTGTGTGTGTGTGTGTGTGTGTGTGTGTGTGTGTGTGTGTGTGTGTGTGTGTGTGTGTGTGTGTGTGTGTGTGTGTGTGTGTTTGTGTGTGTGTGGGTGGGTGGGTGTGTGTGTGTGTGGGTGTGTGTGTGTGTGTGTGTGTGTGTGTGTGTGTGTGTGTGTGTGTGTGTGTGTGTGTGTGTGTGTGTGTGTGTGTGTGTGTGTGTGTGTGTGTGTGTGTGTGTGTGTGTGTGTGTGTGTGTGTGTGTGTGTGTGTGTGTGTTTTTGTGTGTGTGTGGGTGGGTGGGTGTGTGTGTGTGTGTGTGTGTGTGTGTGTGTGTGTGTGTGTGTGTGTGTGTGTGTGTGTGTGTGTGTGTGTGTGTGTGTGTGTGTGTGTGTGTGTGTGTGTGTGTGTACACACACACACCAAAGGAAGTAAAATAAATAATTTAGGGATATGGATATTTAGCTTGGTAGAATTTTCAATGTATCAAACTCCACCTTAAAACCAGTGGCATTTTTTGAGAAATATTATAAGTGAAGCTCAAAATGTTAACACACATAAATTTATTATTAAACACTTGGAAAAATATGTTTTGACCTATATTTAATATGCATGACTTGTGCATACACTTTTGATCCGTGTTCACATTCCCTCCTATTTGTTTATCTTTTTATGGAATTTACCATCCAAATTTTCCATCATTCATACATATGATCTCCATATTCTATCCCATAACAAGATATTTTTACAAGTATAATTTTTTAATAGTTTAGATAACTATTTTCACCTCTTTGGATAGTCCTAGGAAAATTATAATGTTACTGATTACCGATAGTGTCCAACTTCTTTGGAAGTATCTCAAGATCCTCTAATGGTAAACTTTGATTTGGGAGATATAAATAAAAAATAATTTATGAACACTCTAGTTGAAATGAGGAATATTCAAGTCTTACTTTAAAACTTGGACAAACATGGGACCACTATGGGTTGCCTAGATCTAGACCAAACATCTAGGATTTTTTATGAGGGTAGCTCAACAAATTTTATAATTTTTGCCTTTGCTTTTAAAACATAAAAAATAGTTAGGATGAAAAGGGGAAAGAGATTTCATAAAGTAAAACTTATTCTAACTTGTAGTGATGCACCATGAATTTAGATATCCACTCTTTTTGACTTAAACGACACTAAGG
This sequence comes from Torreya grandis, assembly GCA_037957365.1. NCBI lineage: Eukaryota > Viridiplantae > Streptophyta > Pinopsida > Cupressales > Taxaceae > Torreya > Torreya grandis. The sequence continues at coordinate 1,589,758 of JARHVA010004349.1, read as the reverse complement.
GATGGAGTATATGACTAATACACTATCTCTAATGGTTTCCAAGAAATAGTGTTTCATATAGAGGTCATATTGACTGATTTAAATAGGAGGGAAATGAGAATAAGGCCTATTTTTAAGTCACTTATAGTCAAATAACCACTTAAATCTTGAGCCAACAACACCAAGACACATTAGATGACCTACAAGAAAAGTTACTAGCACATAGGTAAGACCTAGACCTATAAAAGGGAAGATTCATCCACTTAATAATATCTAAACCAATATGAAACACTAAGAACAAATCATAAAAATATATTAAAGTGTTCTATTCATTTATCAATAAGGTCTATGAGTATAAAGCTTGGTAGAGTCTAGTCATATCAGCCTCAATGATGCAAAGTAATAGCTCAAAGGCCATGCATATATAAAAGGAGAACAATAGAGAGATTTGGCATTCAAATGAGAATAAAACAATCTCAAATCCTTTATGATTGGTCAAGGTCACTCCAGTCTATTTCATCATTAAAATATCCTCTTAGTGATGCTCCATGATGGCTACAATAGTGAGATCAAGATGCTTTCAGCTAGATCTTAGTAATAGTGCATTTACAACACTCAGATCCATCATTTAGAATCATGTCTTGTTTCAAACTACTCCTAACTAGTTATCATGGCATGTATAGAGGAGATAAAGGTCCCTTTAAAGCAACTAGTACATTATTTAAACTATTTGGGTCCACTTATTTGCCTCATGGTACCTTTTGAAAAGCTTGCTCCTTCCATCTAAAAATTGTGAACACAGTCAAAGTAAGATCTCTTTATCATGCAAACCCATGAGTGAGAGGTCCATATTTAGCCACATGGGTGGTCCCTTTATGTTATCCATGATTGAATTCATGGACTATGGATTTTTAATGGTGTTAAATTGAGCTTCCATGATGGTAAGATGATCCTATAAAACCCTAAGTTCATGGTTGAAAATAGCCTCTCGAGTTCCATTGAGAAACTCAAGATTGCCTTTTTTCTCAACCTTTATTTTCATTAGTTATCAATGTTTGATCTAGATCCTTCACTTACCAACCAAATCTCTCTATCAATTTAAATCAGTATTAATGCCAAATAACCATCGATCCTCTACTAGTTGAATGAATCCTTGACACTTGTCATGCACACATTCACCCTTGAGATTCACTAATGCTTTGACCTCCACTCGCCATTAGATCTGAGTGTATGATTGATTACAGACCATTAGATCAACTAAGACCTATTTTTTGAAATCTAATAGCTAGTTCAAGATCCTAAAATTGATGGTTTATGGGATGTTAAATAACATTCACGTGATCGTAAAATTTAAGCTTAATAAGATTTGTCATGCTCTATCTTAAAATTTGACATCCCACTGACCATCAATTATCATCCTATAGAATGTAATTGACATCCCATGAACCATAAAATTTAATCATAGATGGATTTTCTCCTAAGCTTTATTTTGACATTCACACAAATATCTTATGATTTTTGACCAAATTTTCATATTTAGATGTTGAAGCATGAATGTCATGGAGGCACCAAACTTTCAAGAGATGTTCTTGAGCTAGGAGGAGTAAACCTATTTAATATGTTGGTCTTGGGAACCTTCTAAGTGAATATACTAGATGTTCAAGTTGGTTGGTCCATGTTTACTCCTACATGATGTCCTGGTGATGGTTGAGCTCATTTGGATAAGTACAAAAAACTTAGTGGAATCTAACTAAGGAGCCAACCTTACACATGGATAAATTCATTTACACTTTGGTGGAGGACCTAGAACTTCATGTGTAACAACTAGGGACCAAGATAAACAAACCCATGTGACCACTTTCCCTTGTAACTATCACACATGAGAGATATATCTTTGTTAAGATGATCACTTGGCTTTATTTGAACTTATTTGAAAATGACTAAGTATAGAAAAATAATGGAATTTAGCTAAGAGGCCAACTTTAGATCTCCATAACTTCTGATGAATTTTGATGGATGACTTGAGTCTTGGTGCACATTATGTGTGAATAAATTTTAATAAACCCATATTACCAATTCCCTCTGACTCATCCACATGTGACAATTGTGATGTCAACAATGTGTCTACCTAAAAAAAATTCCATTAGGCCCAAGTGTCTCAAAGAACACGATGAAGAACTAGATGGATCCCTTAAATTTCCACACATTTTCCAAGAAATCTTGACATCTCATAAGTAATATGTAAATTTGGTCTTATACTTAACAAATTACAATTTACACTCAAAGTGAACCCAAGGTGTTTTAAAATCCTTGTGAGCAAATTGAGATCCTAGACTACCTCTTCCATTTATAACCTTGTCTATCTACTCATCCATTATCAACTTAGTGTATCTAGACATAAGCTTGGTAAATGGGCCAAAATGGCCAAAATATCTGGTGACTCATAGGGAAGCATGCTTGCCTATGCAAAATAACCTAGAATATGTGCCTATTCTAGTCCATCAGGCATGGAGTCTTTTCTATGGATCCAACATATTGATTGCCAATCCTCCTCTAACCTCTCTTAAAATAAATACAAGGACCAAAAAATAAAAAAATAAGACAGAGTGGCCAAGGAACTCAAAGAAAAGGAAACTAACCTAAAACATGGATAAAAAACAAATGTGATCAAGTAACAATTATAAGAATTTGAACAACATTAATATAATATATATAGCCTAAAACTATGTTTACCTTTCCTCCTAGATCAAAAGGAAAGTTTGATAATTTTCTTTCCTCATGGGATGATGAATTGAATAAGATATTTAAATCCTTGACTCTTGGTCTTGATGTCTACTTCATTATATTTTCTAAATTCATTAGCATGATAATCAATGAGAACCAGGTAGCTCCAAATAGGTCATCTATGTGCACCCATACATCCTCATCTTTCTCAAATGGCTTCTCAACTACAACCTCTAATGGTGGTTCAACAAGGTATGACTCTTTGATTTCCATGGTGTCTTTAATAATAATGGGTTTATCATTTGATTCAAGTTCTTCAATCTCATCAAATATCTCTACTTATTTTCCTCCATGGGAAATGTTTTGTCTACCTTCTCAAGTACTTGATTCTCAACTTGACCAAGATCTTTGAGCTCTTGAAAGAGCTTCATATGCAACTGCCAATCATATTTTTATTCTTCATCATCTATAACCACCATTTATTCATCCTTATCTTCTTTATGCATGAGGTCATTAATCTAGTGTTCTTCATGCCCCAAAAGATTAATGGAATCTTTAGAAGATCCCACCTGTTGCACTATTTCCTCATCCAAATTTTCCATCTTAAACTCACTAATCTCATTCATGAAATCATGGTAAAATCTATTCCAATGGTAATATTCTTAAATAATGATCTCTACCTTAGGAATGGTGTTGTGTGAGTTATCCTCATGGACACTTTCCAAAGAAATATGATCTTGTACTTGATCTATATCATCTACCACAAGATATGGAGAAAATTATTTATCTTAGACAATTGATATGTGATCAAGAGGTTCTTAATAATCAACCTCTTGATTCACATTTAAGACTTCTTGTTGGATATAATCTCCAACTTTCACTTGATCTTACAACTCATCTTATTTGACATTATGAAAGACTAATACATGTTTTATCTTTTCAAGTGGTCTCCTAATACTGATATCCTCTTCTAACTCTAACAATTTATCATTATCAGTTTTGAGTTTGATATGGAGTTCACCTCTTACCTCTTCAAGGAGTGGCATAGGATATTATTGAGACAAACCCAAGGGAGATGAGACATATGTGATGCCTCCTTAGTTCAAATACTTATCTTTGATAGTCATGTCTTCCTCCTTCTTTGGAATACTAATCTAGATGGATTTCTAAGATGGAAAAGACCTAGATTCTTGAGGAGGGAGGGAAGGGGGTTGAATGCCCTTAGATTTACTTGAGTGAATGACCTTCTGAATCTAGTTATACTCCTCTTTCCTCATCCTTAGCTCTAACTCTTTGATATGCTTATCCATATTCTCTTGGAATATATTCTCTCGAATGTGGTCGATAGCTTCATAAAGATAAGGAATACAATAAGGTTTTTGGGGAGGTATGAGAGATGTGTGCATAGGTTTAAATACTTATTTAACTTGGGCCCTTAAATCCAAATTTTCCTTACTTTGCTCACCCCATGATTTCACCACTTGATTCCATCTTAGAACATTGAAGGAATTCATATGGGTTTCTTGAGGAAGGATGGAATCTTGGATCATAATAGCAAGTTATTCTACAATAATCTCCTCCTTTGTTTGATATCTCACTTAGATAAATTTATAAGAAATAAAATTTTGAGAAACACATTAGGAACTTGGCATACTCAAAGGGGTGCTAGGAACGGTCTCTTGGGGATGAGTGGGTGACACATAAGAAGACTAAGGTGGTGTAAATGAAATCACATAAGGTTGGCAAGGTTAGACCTATTATTTCTCAAGGTCTTTTAGCTTGTCCTTAATTTTTTTAATGTAACCACCTACATCTGTCATCTCACCTATAATATCGTTCCATTTTTCTCTCTCAACAAGTGTCCATTATTTTTTTATTTTATTTAATGAATCTCTCACATGATGGACCTAATGAGGATGGATATCTTTGCCATAATACTTTTGTGATCACAACTCTAGTGTATAATTGCCAAGGATTATTAAAGTTTGATTAAGTGTTGGTATTGATGTCTCATGATAAGGTTGATAATGGGTAGTATTATGATGGACTCGATGTTCATATAAAGGATTAAGGAAATATTCTTACATATATGGCTGATAATGGCCCTCATATTTTTGGTGAGGATCATGATGAAGGTAAGAGCTATTCCCTTGCTAAAAAGGATCATGAGAAACTTGCCAAGGTTCCTCATAACTTTGAAAAAAATCTTGGTAGGGTGCATTAGACTCATATGGATCATGGGGATCATATTGGGGCTAATGATAAGGAGATGGATAATAGGGATATTCAACATAGTTATTCATATTGATGCCATATATCAAATAAGATAAAAAAAACTGATTAAAAACTTCATTTATACATACAAGGTCTACTCATAACTAGAAGTTTTCTTTAGAGTCACCATTGGTGCTAATTCTTGCTTCCAAAAGTTGATAGAGGAAAGACCCACCAATAATATTCCTCTTCTTTTAGATCTTGTCTCATTGGGAATGCCAAAACTATTAGCTATTCAAATTACACTCTAGTTGAAAGGAGGAATGTTCAAGTCCTACTTTCAAACCTGGACTAACATGGGAATGGTCTAAGGTTATGGGTTGTGTATATCTAGACCAAATGTCTAAGATTTTTTATGAGGCTAGTTCTTCAAATTTTATAATTTAGGTCTTTGATTTTAAAACCTAAAAAATAGTTGGGATGAAAAGGGGAAAGATATTTTCATAAATTAAAACCTATTATAACCTATGGTGTTGCACCATGAATTTAACCATTCACTATTTTATATTCAAATGACATTAATAGATGGAGTATATGACTAATGCACTATCTCTAATGGTTTCTAAGAAAGAGTGTTTTATCTAGAGGTCAGATTGATTAATTAAACTAGGAGGTAAATGAGAATTAGGCCTAGTTTTAAGGCACTTATAGTTAGAAAATAACTTCAACATTGAGCCACCAATCACCAAGACACATTAGATGACTTGTAAGGAAAGCTGCTAGTAATTAGGTAAGAGCTAGACCTATAAAAGGGATGATTCATCCACTTAAGAATATCTAAACTACTATGAAACACTAATTTATATCATAAAAATAGATATAAGTATTCTATTCATTTATCTAAGATATCTATGAGTACAAACCTTGGCAGTGTCTAGTTATACTAGCTTGAGGGATGAAAAATAATAGCTCAAAGGCCATAGTTATAGAGAAAGATAGTAAGAGAGATATATATTTGGAATTTAAATGATAATAAATTGAGTTCACATCCTTTTTCATTGGTCTAAGTCACTCTATTCTATTACATCATTATAATATCTTCTTAGTGATGCTCTGTGGTAGCTACAATGGTGGGATCAAGCTAATTTCAGCTGGGTCTAGGTAACAATACAATTATAACACTTGAATCCATCATTTAGAATAATGTATTATTGAAAAACTATCCTAACTAGTTGTCATTACATACATAGTGGAGAGAAAGATCCTTTTTAATCATTTGGTCCATTAGATGAAATATTGGGGTCCACTTGTTTCCCTCATGGTACCCTTTAAAAAGCTAGCTCCTTCGAACCAAAAATAGTGAACATGGTCAGAGTAAGATCTCTTTATGATGTGAAACCATGAGTGAAAGGTCCATATTTAACCAAATGGGTGGTCCCTTAATGTTATCCATGCTTTAATACATGGATTATGGCTTTTTAATGGTGTTTAGTCAAGATTTCATGGTGGTAAGATGATCCTGTAAAACCCTATGTTCATGGTTGAAAGTAACCTCTCAAGATCCATCAAGAAACTCAAGCTCACCTTTTTTTTCAACATTTATTTTCATTAGTTATTTATGTTTGATCTAGATCCTTGAATTACTAACCAACTCAATACATTAATTTTAATTGGTATGAATTCCCAAGAACCATCGATCCTCTACCAATTGAATTCATCCTTGACACTTCTCATGCACACATTCAAACTTGAGATTTGTTGACCCTTTGACCTTTGATCACCATTATATCTAAGTTTACAATTGAGTGTCAACTATTAAATCAACTAGTACCAACTATTTGAAATCTAATAGCTATTTCATGATCCTAAAATTCACAATCTATGGGATGTCAAATGATGTTCACATGATCATCAAATTTAAGCTCAATAGGATTTTCATGCTCTATCTTTAAATTTGACATCTCACTAACCATCATTTTTCATCTTGTAAAATTTAATTTACATCCTATGGACCATCAAATTTAAGCACATATGTATTTTCACTCAATCTTTATTTTGACATTCATGTGAATGTCTTATGATATTTAACCAACTTTGTAGATTTATATTTTAAAGAAGGAATGTCATGGAGGCATTAAAATTTTAGGAGATGTTCTTGATACTAAGAGGACAAAACCCACTTGATCCATTAGTAATGCAAACCTTCTAAGTGAATATATAAAATGTTTAAGCTGACTAGTCCATGTTTGCTCCTACATGATGTCTTGGTGATGATCAAGCTCATTTGACTAAGTATGGAAAACTTAGTAAAATATCACTAAGGAGACAACCTTGCACATGCATAAATCTATTTGTGCTTTGATGGAGGACTTGGAACTTTAGATGTATCAAATAGGGACTAATATGAAAAAATCCATATGACCACTTTCCCCTATAACTTCTACATGTGCAAGATATATCTTTGTCAAAATACTCACTTGACTTTATTTGAACTTATTTAAAAATGGATAAGTATGAAAAAATAATGTAATTTGTTTGAGAGGCCAACTTTGGATCTCCATAAATTTTGATGAATTTTGGTAGAGGACCCAAGACTTGGTGTATACTATCTTGAAACAAATGTGAATAAACCCATATGGATAATTCCCTCTTAATCATCCACATGTGGAAAGGGTGATGTTATAAAAGTGCCCACTCATAATTTTTGCCACTAGGCCCAAGTGTCTCAAAGAACACAATGAAGAACCACATGGATCGCCCACTCAGAAATTTTACCACTAGGACCAAGTGTCTCAAATAACATAATGAAGAACCATATATATCCCTTATATTTCCACACTTATTCCAAGCACTCTTGACATCCCATGGGGTATATGAAAATATATTCTTATCCTTATCAAATGAAAATTTACAATTTAAGTGAACCCAACATGTTTTAAAATCCTTGTGAGAAAATTGAGATCCTAGGTTACCTCTTCCATTCAAAGCATTATCTATTTTCTCATCTATTAACAAAATATTTTATCTATACATAAGCTTGTTATGTGGGCCAAAATGGATAATAGTTGGCTCTCTTGATCCTATAAGTTGAAGTGACAAGTTAAGTGGTGATATAATTGAGCATAATTAGATTCAACAATGTATACAATTTGAAATGGATAAATGAAATGGAAATTAATTCTTTTATTTATTCAAATGTTAATAATTAACACATAGAGATAGAGTAACATGATATTAATGATGAATGTTTGAACTTGTTTGATCAAAATTGAGATTAGAAAATTAACCTAATAAAATTTAGACAAATAACTGCATAAAATTAGAATGTATAATACACATAAATTAAGCATTTCTAATTTGGATATTACTATTTATGGAAATATACTAAAAGAGGAAAGTACCAAAGTTGAATGACTTATCTAGAAATCATACAATACATGAATATGATTGTGACTATGTAATAACCTAAGTAGTTGATTAAGGATACTATGAATCAAAAACATGGCTTTGTTTTATCTCTAAAATAAGGCACACTATCTATACAAGATGCATTACATTAATTTTTATAGGTTGTACCAATGTTTGGTAGGTATTTTCCCACTATTTGAAACTTTATAGGTACACTATAGCCTATAGTCTTGTGTATGTACTTTATGTTACTTGATTTATCATAAAAAACATTGTGTACCTTATTATTCAATTAGAACCCTAACTCAATAGACAATGAGGAATAAATAAAATAAATGGGGAAAAAAGGGTTAAAGAATAAAGTTATTCTTGACCTTAACACCTCTATATTGAACATTATCTACATACCAATACTATTAAGAGGGATAAAAATCCATGTAGCTTTCCCATACTATGGTGGTGTGTATGAAATAATGGTATGATGTTATATGCTAGTGCAATTATGCCCTTTAATAATGAATTGTTACCTTGGAGATGAATGCAAACTTAGCTCAGGGCTAATTTGGATTTATAGATGTATAATTTGGAAAAATAGGTATTTTCTTCATAATGTGAAGTTAGAATAATTATAGTGTTTATAATATGAAAACATCTTACCATATAGTGAATAAATGAATATCAATTATGCTTATACAGTGTTTTTTTAGCAAATTCCTTGAATGGAAATTTTGAAACATGTAATACAACCCATTAGGTAAATTTAAATTTGACAAATTATTCATTATTTGGTAGGAGGACATGGCTGGTAGATTCAAACACTATTGATAAGCGAGATAATGTTGAAGGAGTGGCCTTTTTTAAAGATCAAAGGTAGTCATGATAGAAGTGTGTATTAGTCCAAGGGTAAGCTTACTATTTGGGATGATAAATAGGAATATTATATATTGTATTTTCTAAAGGGTAAGGGTAATGTGCATATAGATAGAGGAATGAAAACTTAGAACCATGGATTTGAGCATGAGTTAAGTGTGTAAAAAAGATCAATCACAAGTGCATTATTTTAACATTAAATGTTAAATATAGTGATTAAATCCCCCCTATTTTATTATAATAATATAAAAATGAGAAATTACTAGTGTAAAATAAAGAGTTTTATATTTGAGCTTACTTATGTTGAGTACGCTTGGATGTAGGCCACATGTTGAATTGTTTCTTATGTGAAATTTCAATTAAACATGTATAAATAAATCCTTACTTAATATGTATGTATGAAATTGAAAACAAAAAAATTATAGATAAAAATATAAATGAATGAATACACATATTTGGGTATGCAAACCATTCTATTTTTGTTTTAACAAATTTATGTAAAGATAAATATTTGTTTACCTAAATGTGAAAAAATGTTTCATAAAATAAAAATGCTACAAACTTGCAATAAATTACCAAAAATAATTTGTAACTTGATAAATTTATAAATATGCCTAAAATGGAAAGTAGCAAGTAAATATAACTTAGCTATAAAACTAGAATACATGACTATAACTGAGACTGGAAGATAGGCTATGTAGTTATGTTGATTGACTATGGATACAAAATAGGATTTTTTTGTATTTTTAGACGAGGCAATTAGATCTAGACATGGGTACACTACACTAGTTTTACTTAGGAAGTGATAGTATCCTGTAGGTGTTAGGTATCTAAAATTATTGTGACATGTTCACCTTCACCTAGGTGTTCTATTTATCTATGCAATAGCCTTTGATCCATCAGAAAAACCACTATGTATCTTCTACTTCACTTTTAAACCTAACTCAATAAACCAAGAGGGAAAATGAAATCATGAAATACAAAATGGGTTATTGATTTAATTTGTGCTTGACATCTACATCCCCTCTTTTGAGTTTTTCCTACACACAAATACTTTGAAGAATGATCAAACTTAATCTAGTTCTCACAAGAAAAAATGATGTGTGTGAAATACTAGTGCAATGTTAGACGATTGTGTGATTTTGGTATAATTAAGTGCTTCAACCATGACTTATGACCTTGGAAGTGTTTTCAAACTTTATCTTTGGGATATTAGGGATTTATTAATTTAGAATTGAGAGAAATAAGGAATTTAATCTCGTACAATTTTGGTGCTTTTCAATATGAAATCCTCTTATGTGAAAAATGGTCTTAAAGGTCGATTTATAGTGATATTTTGGGAACTATTTTGGATAGGGATCATTAAAATTATGGGATGACATATTACATTAAATTAAATTTGAATAACTAGCCATTATTTGAAAGAAAGACATTGCTAATGGAAATAGATAATAACAAAGAGTAAGATTTCCTAAATGGGGTGGCAATATCTAGAGGGAAAAACTACAAAAATGAAAGTGGGGATCAGTCCCAAAGTGAGTTTAGGTTACTTATAATTCTAGATAGAGATATTTTTAGATAATTAGTTTCTTATGAGAGTGGGTCATCTAAAATATTAGTTAATAGAGGGTGGTCAAGGACTATGGAATAAAGTATGAACTAAGTGTGTAAAATGAGTGGTAATAAGTACATTATTTTAAAATTAAATGTAAGATTATTTGTCTATAGTTTCATGGTGAAAAATAAGTGACTGGAGAGGGTAGGATCATTGAATATTTTATATGTTCAAACACATGGATTATAATGTGCATGATGTCCCTGATTTTGAGTGGAATATGAGATAAAATGATTATAAACCTACAAAATATTTCTAAGCAATAATAAAATAGATTTATAGACTAAGTTTAATTATAAGAATTCTAATTTATAACCCTTGGGATGAAAGTGTGTTGTTATACATAGCTATGAATTTCACTACTATTCAAATGGAGCATTGATGTCTAAAAGTGTTTTTTAAATATAAACTAGTTATGAATTATGATAAACTAGAGAAGTTTTGTTTTTTTTATATTTATGCACACTAGGTTATTGTAGATTAGTATCTAGGACAATCCACTATGTTATCCCCCTTTTTTAATTTGAGTTGTGAAGTTTGGATAATAAATTAGCTCAAAATAAAAAAATATGAGAATTGAATTATATAAAATATTAAAATATAGATTAATAATATAACATAAAATATCATGGCATCATCATAGATAAACTAAGTAATATGGTAACATAAGATTCATGTATAACCAAATATATGTAGTATCATGTCAAGATAGATGTTATAAATGAGAAAAATATTGAATAATGATCATATATTGAGTAACTAAAATGTATATAGAGAAAATTAGGGAATATGTATGGTATCCATCATGGTATCAAAAACTAGGAAGATAAATGATGTATATCATGGCATTGATAAAATGAGTAAATTAAGAAAATAAGAGTCATGACCATGACACACACATACAAAGAGTACTCATAAAATCACACAAAACATGTAAGAATACCAAGGGGGCACTGTTATAGCCTAAATTTTCACCCTAAAGAAGTTAAGTAAACCTTCTCCAATTTGGGATAACATGAAACTCTCTCTGCATATAAGAAAACTACTACAAAAGATAGATCTATAGATTATGGGTTAGCTCCCTTGATCTATCTTTTAGGCTCACACAATACACTAGAATAATCACTATTAGGGCTGAAAAAGGAATATGGTAACATAAAATTAACCTACAATAATGGATGTGATACACCAAAGATATCTCCAAAAACATAATTGTATTGACACTATGAAGGCAGACTATTAAACATGATCTCAACTCAAAAGGTCTAGCATAAGTGTTTTTACATGGAGGTAGATTTCCATGAAATTCCAAAGGTGGGTAACTAGGAGGTATTATCTTAGACATTTATAATATCATTCACACTTCAAAATATACCTAACAAACATATACACTTAATGATACCTATTAGATGAAGCATTACTCACATAATGCATACAAGAGCAGAATGGAAGCAAGGAGAAAATATTCATCACTTGTCATCTAAATGGAATACTTGACATACTTAAAAAAATAATTATATAGATTAAACCATCTTGATAAAAAATTATTCGAAATAAAAATAATATGTCAAACTAATAGGGCTTCACCATACCAATTGTGGATTGTTTACGATGCCAAAATGACTTCAATATATATAGAGCATAAGAGAGGAGAGAGAAAGAGTGACATTGAAGGGTCACCATGCCAAGTGTAAATACTTGAAAAATAGTTAAAATTCAAGAGAAAGTTTTATAAAATAAGTCATGAATTTATCTTGAACATGTGTCAATCTAAAACATGACATATTCCTAAAGGTGGCATAAGGACACTCCATTATCTTTCTTGAAATTACCTTCTTGATGATGAGTCCATTTAAGAGTACATAAATACTTTGGAAGTTGTTGAAACATGTACCCTATCTTTATAATATGTAAAAAATATTTTTTAATTAATTATACACTCCTCAATTGATGAATTTCTCTTTGACACTTATTGTTCACCTCCTTACAACTACTCAATAGCCCTTTAGGCATCATTGACACACTTATCACTAGGGTGACCTATAATTTCTCAATAGATTTCATTTAAAATATGTGATACACATCATTATAACCTATTTGTATTTTATTCCATCATTTATACCTAAAAATAATTCCAAACAACACTTCTCATCTTCAACTTGGCAACTATTCTCCTTCTCACTATTCTAACCAAGACTAGCTACAATAGTCAATTTAACATAGGAGTCTCAATGCATGAATATGATGATCATTAGATATGAGGAGTTATAAAACATATATACACTCCTTCCATAATGTATTTCATTCATCTATTCCCTTTATCACATCTAACTCAATTTTTGGAGAAAACATAGAATTTACGTCATCTATATAAGTGAGAATATGGAATAACTAAATTTAAAGGATCCTAAGAGAGTGAAAATAAATTCCAAATAATTTTTTAGATAATTTACCCCTTTTGGATTCATTATTCTTCATATCTTTCTAATTAAGTTCTTGAGAGGGTTTTAGGTCAATAATGTATTAACAATGATTCATAAAGGTTAATCCATTAACCCTCAAACAAATGTCATTGAGTTTGATTCCAAGACCTCCATAAACTATCCCTAGGTTATTGAGACATGATGCACATTTTCTATATATATATTAGTGAAAGAAAATGCTTTTTGAGTTCTTACTATGCATTTTGGACAACCTTGAGATAAAATTAGGCCAAAATGACCAATTCTGAGTTATTTTCTACAAACCACTAAGTCCGATCAAAATTATACTCTACCATGAATTCTCTCACCTTTATTTTAAATATGCTATGATCATATGAATGTCATTATAAGCCATGCCGGTTCATGCCTAGTTCTAGACCTAATAGGCATAAATTGTGTTTTTAAGCATGTGATCGCCTCTAAATGTTCCTAGTGGTTGTAACACCTTATAAACCTTTATTAAAATTAAATTAAACCCTAAATACATTTAAATAATCATTATTTAAACTACCTTTCACCCTTCATGTACTAGGTCTAAGACTGTCTTGACTGTGGAGTGCCTCTGGGCTGAGACAAAATAGAGGATACTTCCCTTGTTAGTATGAACCAAATAAGACCATATAGGTTTTTATAAATTTTTTATGAAACTATGTATCATGTTTTAGATCCATATCAGACTCCTAGATCCCTCAACATCACATATTCTCAAGACTAGTTATAGGCCTATTAGAACTTTGTGCAGGATTTTGGTTGACTGAGCATGAAGTTAGAAACTAGTTTAGTTCATATTCAATCTACATATTTTACCTATGAAAATCATAACTAGTTATATATTATCACTATAAGGGTGATTTAAACTTGTCCATTTCATCTTACACCTCTGTCAAACTAACCAAGCTTGCACCTTTCATTAGCTTAGACTGCTCTAGGTATGAATCAGACTATAGGTGCGTATTAGGGAAGTTAAGAGGTTCTTGTAGGTGTTGATTCACATTTTCATATTTTTTTTACCTATTTGGATCCTCATTATGTCACTAGTACCATCTCACACCTAAATGAACTCATTTTTGCCTTGATATCATGCAACCATCCCTTTATGATCAATGTACTAGGTGCCACTAGTGCATAGTTACATGTTCATTTGGACTAATGTTACTATAACTAACTAATTGTATCCATTAGAACATTTAATGAGTTTATAAATCACTCATAATCATTCTCTCTTGATTTAAAAACCTCCTCTCATGTTTAAATTTGACTTCAAAGCCTAGGTTGTAAGAAAAAAGCCATTAGGCTTACACAAACCCCATGAACTTTCACCAATAGATGACATTGTGTATGAGAAAATTCCTTTTTAGATAAGTTAAGGTAAACCTTCTCATCTTAAACTTTTCTCAACTCTACACTTTTACTCTAGTCTAGTGAACATGGATTTCAAGGTCTTTGATCTTAGGCTAAGGTCTGATGATGTCTCATTGTCTTAACAATAGATGTGAGATTTATCTTGTGGTTAAACTTGAAATTACCATTTATTTAATGTATTTCAACTTTATCCAATTCTGACAAAATAAAAGTGGTTGTAGCATTTGATACTTATCCCTATATTCTACTATCACCCTTGAGGTCTCTTGAATGCAAGCCCTTAATGGAGAAACTAACTTCCATGTTCTAAGGGGTTGAAAATAAATTTACTACCTTGACTTGAAGCCACTCACAAAATAGTGTACTCTAAAACTATCAAAGCATTTTTCTTAGTTCTCAATGGTGCTCACTTTGAGTGCAATAAGAGTGATCCTACCTATCCTTTCATGACACATGTAAGAAATGATTTAAATCCAACATGAAAAGGAATAACATGCTCTACAAGACTATATGCATCAATTTTTTCATAGAGACCAATACAAATAGATGAGAAAACAAAGCCATTTGGAATGCACAAGCAATTTAGATGTGATAAAAATCTTAGTGATTGTTCATATATTATATGCCATCAAGCTTCAAACTATGTTCATAGAATGTAAGTAAACATTGACCCCTAAGATCCATGAAGTGCACTCACTCCAAATCTTCTCTTATTCATACAAAGTGAAAATTATTGACCACTTTTAACTTGTTTAAGGGAGTGATAGGAGTAAAAAACTAGTTTTGCTTAATTTAGGATCTAATAAATCCATCTAAGCATTGAAATGACTTATGGGGATCTCAATACACCTTCCTAAAGCTTTCATGAGTTTTAGATGAGTCATTAAATCTATAAAACTACCTAAAACTGACCTAAATGCAAATTTTCTCTTTTCTTTTACATCAAACTTGCAACATTTCAATTGTAAAAATATCTTCTAACACTATCTGATAGGTTGTATGTTAGATTGGATGTTGAAACCTTTGTACTTTTGTGTAAAACCATATAATTCCTTTTCAATGACCAAAAGGTGGTATAAAATGACATAATACAAACTAGACAAATGTGACCAAGGTGAAAATATATTATGTGACCTGTAGGGTGTGATTTTAACTCATTAGGACCATGGGACCATTTTATGAATTAGAGGACCTTATGAGATGTTTCAAAATTAAATGGGGTTGAACTAATTTTAATTAGGGTGAAAATAAATCAATAAGCACATACAAAGGACATGTTAAAATGTCATTCACATGCATAGAATCATACAATAAGGATTATAGATGCAAACAAGAACATGTTCAAATGTCTACAATATATAGAAAATAATACACACAAAGCATGAATCAAACAAGACACACATGATAATAATACATGAATAATTATATTTGATATATATAATCAATTGGTACATTTGTATATTCAATAACCTAGGTATCTAGTAATATATTAATGTGAATGTAAGTGAGAAATAATGATAGATTTAGCACAATGTATTGAAATAAAGTATGAAAAATAGGGATAGTCATAGAAAAATAAAACCTATTTAAAAATATGTCCCCAGTAAACTTTTTGATTGTAAAAGTGTTTTATGAGGAATGCGATTAGTTTGAATCTAAAAAGGTAGATCCTATGTTCATTAGGACAAGTCCAAAAGAATCAAATAAGAGTTCAGTGTGTGACTATTTGGATTAGAGTGAATCATTATGTTTATAGTTTCTAGGTATGAGACAGTATCACCACCTAAAATTTTATCTTGAAGTGAAAACCTATATGTTTTAAAACTCACTCAAGTATATTTGTGAATCATATTTGATATAAATTAGATATATATAAATATTGCATTTATTGAAGCAAAAATTAACCATTTTAAATTAACTACACATATCATGTATAGGCCCTAATTTTGAATTTTATGAGAATATACATACATGCATGCCCACACACACACACACACACACACACACACACACATGAACACGTGCACACGCGCACGCGCGCGCGCACACACACATACACACACACACACACACACACACACACACACACACACACAAAGAGATACATACATACATACATATTTATGCATATATGAAATTAAAAAAGAGAAAGGAACATACTAAGCAATGATTCCCATAATATCCTCACAATCAATAGGTCATGTATCTATCATGGGAAGGATGACCTCTCATAAATTAAAAGTGTCATACCACTATGAATAAATTTGTCTCAACTCAAAATTTGAATACTAAATTGATTCTTTACCATAAGTGTCACTATCATTATGACAATATATATCATGCTATGTATGTTGTTTAACAGTGTAAACTCTAGGGATCTTTAGAACCCATCATGAATTATATGAAATCTATGTTGGTATTAATTGTGGAACACCTTAGTTCCCTATTATATAAATTTATGATGTGTTGGTGTAGAGTGTGGCTCTCTAGAATCTATGATGAAACACTAATTAAATGTATTTATCAAGGATAGGTCTGCTTGGAAAGTTGGCCACTTGTTTAAAAAGTTTTTAAGTAGGTTGAAACTTTTGAGGTTGTTTAATTGTAATTTTCCATGTATGAACAATAATATTTGGTTTGAAGAGTTATTCATATGGAACACTACAAACTATTATGACCTCATTAGCAATTTTTTTTTCAAGCATTTATGTACCATAGAGGGAACTTCATGAAGCTATTGAATCCAAGGGCATTAAAATACCACATGGAAGACTCCTACATTATGTACTACTATAAAATTGGTGGCCACATGTGCTAGATCAACCTAGAGTGATAATGTAATCTCACTAATATAACTATGAATATGGAAATTAAATCCATTAATGACTATTGTTTTAGGAATTAGATCCTTATATATGTATCTAAGATGATAGAAATATGTGATAGTACACATATTCACACTTAAACTATTATCAACCATAACACTCTATATCATATGTTGATCAATGTGATCTTAAATGAATATATAATGTTTATCATTGACTACCTCATGCTATAAAAATGTGATGATTGATCTAAATATAATTGAATTATGATATGTACCAATGATTCCATTTAAAATATTTTGTGCCTCTATATGAGGATGCTAAGAAGTTGGTGGAGGGTGTTAATTGTATGTGTAATCTACTCCAATGTATATATTATTTATGGAGTTGTGTGATTAGGAAAAATATCATTAAATATATTCATTGTTTAATTCTCACTTGGTTGTTATTTTTAACTGTCATTAGATGTACCCACATTGATGATGTTATGATATACCAGATCTTGTATCTTATGTTGTAAACTGATGCATCAATTTGTAGTATTCCTTATTGCTCTATGGAAATCACAAAAGGAATTATCATTAAATAATTTTATAAGAGGATTAATCACATAAAAATATTTAATGGGAGTGAGTGATATGAAATTGCATTCCTCTAACTTTTATAATACCTTATATTGAGCCTCTATAAAATTGGTAAATTATCTCCCTTGAGTTGATAATATAATGAGTGGAGCAAGATTTGAAACTAAATTCATTGTTTCCTTTTGATCACTCTTATTATAAATTGATCTCACTTTATATGGTGTCTTACTTGTATTTTTGGCATGATAAGTACAAACTAGATTGGTTGTCTACTTTAACTTATTCATTGCCAAAAATTTAAGTCTCTTTCCTTTGTTGTGTGACAAAATTATGTGAATGAGAGAAACTTATTAAAAATAATGGATTCATGTAGTTGTGAAACCAAAATATAATTGAATATGTATTTAAATTAATTATTTTACATAGAATTCATCATCTTACATAGCGTGGTATTATACCATAATACATATTGTGTGATAGGCTCATTGGATTATTGTTTGAGCCAAGAAATTTAAGTATATGAAATATTTTCACTTATATTGATTGATAAATGTCAAAGGAATACATTTTTTAAATGATTTAAAAAATGAACTAAATGATGTGGTAAATTATAAAATCATCTAAGTATGAATTATTTTAAACTTATAGGAAATAACTTGGTCAAAAAACTATTGTTGGATGCATAATCCAAACATGTTACATGGAATGATCTCAAATGTTGTTTGAGGTCATCATTTCCATCATAAAATGTAATATTAGGTGAAATTAAACTAAATAGTAAAGGATTTGGTAAAATATGTTGATCCAATAGATATGCAATAAAGTCTATGAATCAATTACATGGTTAGGTTTTAAATCACTTTGTTCTATTTACAACACCTTAGTCTACAAAGGCATAAGGGATTGTACATCAATAATTTATTGTATACTAGCTAGAGGTAGTATAAATATTGGTTGAGTAGATATGGGAATATTGATTTTTTAAAACTCTTGGGTTACACTCATAGTATATGGTGGTGAAATATTTGTATTTAATGATGTCAATAAAGGTAAATAACCCATAATAGTATAAGTCTTGGATGATTGGCCTTCATATTTTATCTCAATTTACTCTTCAAAATTTTTTATAAACACATCTTACATATATTAATTCCTTAAAAAACCCCTTATAATTATCCTTTATCTATGTCATCAAATTTGTTAACTAATTATACCATTATGTTGTTATCATATAGAATATGGAGATGTTCAACTTTAGCACAACTAAGTCTAGCACTTCATCTAAGAGAGGTAGAAAAAATTTCTTACATTGAATAAAATATGAACTATAAACTTGAAATATTTTTAAAATAACAAATAATTTACCAAATATGAAAACCCTAATACAACAATTAGAAAGAATAAACAAGATAGAAATCCTAAGAACATGTATGGTTAGGGTTTTTAAATATTTAATCAATAGATGGGTTAACCAATATGATATATCAAAATTGGGATTAGATAAATAACTTAATCTAATTTAAAAAAATAGGTGTGTAAAATAAAAATGTATAAAATAAGCATAACTTAAGCATTTTTGATTTGGAACTTATTATTTATGAAAACATGCTAAAAGGAGAAAGTAACAAACAGGAATGACTTAAATATAAATAATCCATTTCAAGACCATGAATTTGACTATGTAATAATATTGATAGCTAAGTAAAACCACTGTGAATTAGGAACATGGCTTCATTTTATCTCTAGATGAGGCCACACTATCTGGACTATGTTGTACCATGTTGATGTTTGTAGGGAACACTGATGTTTGGTAGTGTTTTTTCCATATATGTGAAATATGATGGTGTTTTTTCACATTTTATTATTGTGTATGTATTATGTGTTTCTTGGTTTATCAAAAAAAAATTGTTTACCTTATTCTTCATTTTGAACCCTCATTCATAAACAATGAGGAGTAAATTGGAAAATAAAGGGTTAGTGGATAAAATTGTGCTTGACCTCAACACCCCAATTTTGAGTGATATATACATACCAATACTTTGAATATGGATAAAAATCCATGTATTTATACCATTCTATGGTGGTGTGTGTGAAATACTAGTGTGGTGCTAGACATTGGTGTAATTTTTCACTTCAATAATTGATTGTGCCCTTGGAGATGTATGTATATTTATCTAATGGCTACTTGAGTTGTGTATAATTATAATTTATAATAATAAGTGTTTTATTTTCAATTATACATTTATAATAATTTTGGTGTTTGAAATATGAAAATCTCTTGCAATCTAGTGAAAAAATGAATAGTAACTATGATTATATAGTGGTATTTAGGGAAAGTCCTCAAATGAAAAATGAAAAATGAAAAATGCAAGGGATGAACTGTTAGGTGAATTTTAATTTGATATATTATCTATTTTTTGTTATGGGGATTCTACCATTGGATTTAGAAACTACCAACAAGTGAGATAGTCTTGAAGGAGTGAAATTATCTAAGGAGCAAAGGTAACCAAGATGGAAGTGTGGATCAGCCCAAAAATGAGCTTATCATATTTGTAATGAGAAATATAAATATTATGTATCATAGTTTCTCAAGGGTAATGTTCATTCTCAATTAAGTACAATAATAATGGCTTAGAGTTGTGGATTTGAGCGTGAACTAAGTTTGTAAAAGGGATTGGTCACAAGTGCATAGTTTTAGAATTAAATGTTAATTTAAGTGAATACAAAATTTGAAATTATTATGAAAATGATAATTAAATCACTATTAAATATTATTATATAATACACCTTAATGATCTTAATGATTTTTTTTCACAAGTTACAATAATATTTGATTTTTACACTCAATTTCATATGCAACCTAAAATTTGGATAACGTCTTAAAAATAATCCTGTAATATAAAAATATTAATGTTTACACATATAAGTAAAAAAAGGATCCATTAAATGATAATAATTTACCTTTTATAGTTACTAACTCTACAATAGTTGTTCAAACCACTACTCTTATTACTACTATCAATACATCTACACCTATGATTACACATGCAATGCCCACTCATAATGTGGAGAAACATAATGAATTAATTATATTTATATGTATATAATTATACAACACACCTTTTTTCCTCATAGTATGGATAATCACATGACATCATCCATTTCCATATAATATGTACTACTAAAATCATTAAGTTAACAATTCTTAATGTGCCTGCTAAAGTTTCTCAGTTGGAACAAAACAATGCAAAAGTATGAAATTTAACTAATTTTAAAGCATTAATACACAAATAAATATCCCAAAATATTTCATAATATCCCTTAAATATAGTTTTTTTCACCTATTCTCACATTATATGATGGTAAGGTGATCTAGAGTAGCGTATAAGAGTGTTTATTGCAAGATGTTTGGACTATGCATCTAATTATTAATTGTTAATAAATTTGTTTGTAAAAATTATAAAGTAATATGAATTATGAAATATATGAACTCCTATTATAATTAGTGCATGCATTAAATCCATTAGCTAACTATTTCATAACACACTTTTATAGAAACATTAGTGATAAGTTGTCATATGCTCGATTTACAAAATTTAATAAAGGATCCAATTAACCTATCAATGATTATGTGATCCATTACAATATTATGTTTTATAATATAAAAAATTTAATGTAATATAATGAGTTGCAATAAATATTAAAATAAAGCCCACTTCACTACATGCATCCATTATGTTCAAGCATTTTTAATCTTTCTACAAATTTTTCCATACAATCACGGATAGTGAACTTAAACTAATTACTTAAAAAGAAAAAAAAGTATGATTGAGAACCTCAAACATATTATAGTTATTTTTTTAGTTAAAACCAATGTTTAAGTCCATTTAAAATGGTACTAAGAATTAGTCTAAGGTGATAATTAATGTAATTTTGAGCATACCAATAAGTTGGTCCTTTCATCTCATTAAAGAATTAAGTTTACATGGTTTTAAAACTTCATAATAAGATATTACATAATATACTTGATTTTAACATCATTTTATCTCCTTTCACCAATGGATTTTGATATGAATATGAAAAAATATAATAATTTTCATGTCAATGCTTATTTTGATTAGTATATGTGCACATGACATTCTAAAAATAGATGATATGGTTTATGACATACACAATATAATTGAGGTAAATTTTATTAAAGTTAATTTTATTAATACACCTATGAGTTATTTAGTCTAAAACCTAATGAGAATGCAAAATTAAAGATATTTTATATTCCTATTCCAAATCATGCAGCATAGGAAACCAAAACTAATATAGAAGTGGATATGAATTATAAATACATCCTCACATGAAATAATATGAATCTAATATTGAAAAGGAACATCTTATGTATGTCATAACTAGTGTACTTAAGTATATAAAATATACAAATATATACTCACATTTGATGAACATGAAATTCTTGATGATGAATTTATCAATGCTCCTTCACTTGTGAATGATTTCATTGATTCACTCTTTATTCATAGTGTTATGTTAAATAATAGTTAAAGTAAAAATATATTTACTAAAAAATAATAATAGTCTTGGGTACACTCAGGAGTATCTGATTGGTAAAACAAATACAATGATATGATTCACTGAAAATAAATAAATTCCTCTTGGAGGTATCACAATACTACTTAAGGTAGGACCTACATTTGTGACTATTTGGTTATTAGTGATACCTACTACTATAATATCATACATGTTATTAGGGTATTCATGGTTTTATAAGATAAATTTAGTTCTATCTTTGATACATTGATGTGTGAAATGTATCTATACTAAGTGTCGAGATTCCAGGGATTCCATATGAGTATCTTATTCAACTGACCACATTTGATTTACCCCATCCACCATAATCTCTCATAAATCATATAAAGGTTCATTCTACAAAGGAAATAAAAATATAAATTATTGAATTTGTTTGAATGCATGTGTTTTAATGTCCACTACATCATATGTCTATTTAGGTTTGATAGACATTACCTAATCTAGCACATACTAATGTAGTTTTACAATTGACTCCATCTATCCCAAAATGGACACAATCACATTCTCCAAGCATTAAATGTCATTAAAATTCTAATATGAATATTAAATGTACCCATAATATGCATGATCAAGTCACATATGATAGTGATGATGGATACATCATGGGACATGATCACTTCTTTGATTCATATATAGATACATACGTTAATCCTCAACCACATTGGGTTAAATTCATATAGAATTATTTAGGGCCAATATTTTAGTATCCCATTTATGGGATCATAGTTTAACATTATAATATTTCAATTTTAAAATAAAAATAATATAAAATTTAAAGTATTCAAAAGAAAAAAACTATGATATGTGCATGAATTGTTTTGATAGTTACATGACCAGTTGATGTTATTAATCATATACATGGTATAAAAATATCAATTTTATATGATTTTAATTTTCATGGTATACATGAGTGGGATGCATGACATGCATATTATATATTATTCTTGGATTTATAGATGCAGGACATTCCCTACATCTAAGGTCTCCCTCTTACATTATGAGCATGCCTGTACTGGGTCATCTTGGTATATATTTTCAAGTTATATCTTTTTTTAGCATTAGATTGATCATTTTTGGATTATTAGATTGATTATACATGGATTTATATTATATATAATCTTTATGTTGATATTATATATGGATATGGAACTTTGGTATATGTGATGATGACTTTGATTGACTGTGTAGACTAGCGTTACTCATTTTATGCATGCCTAATGTTTCTAGATACATTATGTGACCATTAGTTTGTGTCAAGTGATAATTTAATGTGTATTACATTGAGTGATATTTTATTATGTGATGTTATTTGATCATTTCACTTGTGACATTGAGTGATCATTAAATTAACTATTGATTGATTTTCATTAGCTAATTTTTCTTGTTTGTTATCATTTCTTAAGTTCTTATGTGTATCATGATCTTGATATTATGTGTATATATGTGCACATGTTCTCTTAGTTTCTTATATTGTGATGTTTTCATTGATATCATGCATTATTCTATCATGTGTGATGTAATTATTACTATCATACATATTTTAGATCACCTATTACCAAGTTATTTTTATTGTAATGATCATTATTGCATGTATCATTACTACATATAATTGACATGAAAATTATATTCCTATATCTTGGATGACATGTTTCATATGTGTGATGATGATAAAATATTTATATGATGACATATTCAATCATGTTAGAACATTTGATTTACATAATTATCACTTTCCACATAAATTGATACATATAAATATTTTATTTAGAGAATAATGATTTTTAGGCTAATGATCATTCTATATAGCTCATTATATATCATATAAACTATTCATAAATGTTTCCTCTTAGTTGTATAATGCATTACATTTGATATTTAAGCTCTCATCTAAGTAGGAAATGAGTGCAATTATCTTTTTTATATGTGATATATTGTTGATTCTGTATATTTTTATTTGTGTCTAACTTGGATGAAATGAGTAAAATTTTTCATATAGAGATACATCTCTATGGCATGATTATTTTTATAAGTCATCAATATTTTCGTAAATAACTTTTTAGCAATAGTTTTGAAGACTCGACATAGAACATAGTGAGATATGAATATACTTAGTCAAGATCCAAAGATCTATTAGGCAGCTCCAAATATGTCTTGACAAAGTTCTAAAGATGTTCTGATGAATATTCAAAAACCTATCTAGTTGTGATCCAAAGATTCCTAGCCATACTTCAAATATGCTTGATTGTACTTTATAGATTAATATAGAAACTCCAAAGATATCTACTATACATGTATAGATTTTCCCTCTTTAGATATCTTATTTTAGACACTAATATTCATAGTAATAGTCTAAAATGATCCAAATATAAATGTATTCATATTTTATAAATCTAGACATAATCTCTTTAAATATATGTTAGTTATACTCATTATATTTCTAGTTGAATAAGTTCTAATGCTTCATATGAGCATGGGATCTAATTCCTAGACCTTCTATTTATAATAAGAATTTTTTTCTATTTAGATCTCCATAATTTATATTCTGATAATGGTCATTGAGATGTGATTTAAGCACATGTCTCCATCTCATTCTAGGGGAAAGAGAGAAAAGAAAATCAAGAAACATTCAAGTGTAATTTTGTAATAGAATTCGTATCATTTGTATATGTTCCTTTTGATAATTAATTATTAATAAAGTACAACATTTTATTCCACTACTGAGTTAAATTTGATCTTATTCTGAGGAAGGATCCAGGGCCCACTTCTCTCTAAAGATCAGGATAACTGGTATTTGTACTTTATAGTCTAAAAGTGTATTTATTTTGATACAAGTATATTTCATTTTATTAAAGTGTGATTTCCCTTTCAATACAAAGTATGATTTCCTTTTTAACATAAATTGTTTTTCTTTTAATGCAAGTGTGCTTTCATTAAATGCAAAGTTTATTTTAGTTTAATGCAAGTGAGTTTACTTTATGCAAATTTTGTCTTTAAATTGTCATAAGAGTAAACTTAATAGGAATTTTTTTGACTAAAAAACTCATCTCCATATTTAGAATCTATCAGGAAGTAGTCTAGGTGGAAATAGGCAATCAACATTCTCACATGCTAAAATAAAACATTATCCTACCCAACCAAGCAAGTCAAGTGAGGACACTATAGTGTCTTTTGCCATATATTTATGTTATGGATGTTGATGGTGTGAACTAAAAAATCATTTTAACAAAGAATGCCATAGGGGATATTTAGTTAACAAAAATTTATAGATTTACCTTTTCTACAACATAGGATTAGAATCTTGTTTTCTACCTTTAGACATCAACAATAGAGTAAACACCCTCAAAATAATGAACTATTAACTCAAATATATGACATATCATTGTATATAGCCTTGGACATTGGCATTAGTATAAAATGACACCAATCCATTGATTTGTTAAATTAAAAGTATAACAACAACCTATCATTTTTGGTACCATTCTTGAGACTCTTAATTAGTAATTAATAAGTGTTAATTATATCCTGTATTAGATTTATACATGGGAAAATTAAAAACATTCATATACCCAAAAAACACAAAATAATTAAGGACTCAGATTTTTGAATTGCCTAAAATATTCTGAAGGATGGTTTATCTCTAAAGACTCCAAAATAAAACTAGAAGAAGAGAGGATTCTATCCATTTTGGAGAGATCAAGAAGTGAAAGAAAGGAAATTGAAAGACGTATACAAATTTTTTATGATTTATCTCCTAAAAAGGTTCATCCTCACAAACAAATCCTACAAGAAGAATTATA
This sequence comes from Torreya grandis, assembly GCA_037957365.1. Taxonomy (NCBI): domain Eukaryota; kingdom Viridiplantae; phylum Streptophyta; class Pinopsida; order Cupressales; family Taxaceae; genus Torreya; species Torreya grandis. Next base: position 1,563,298 of record JARHVA010004349.1, on the reverse strand, counting down.
CTTAAGTCATCTTATCCCATAAGAAGAATTGATCTTAAGGATGCCCTTTTATAAAATAATTAAATTTAATCCATAAGCTCTATAAGAAAAAGATATAAGCACCAATAAAAATTCTCCTCCTGAGCTAGTAGACCATAGGTTGAGAACCCAAGAAGAGAACTTGAATTGGATTGATAAGAAAAATTGGGTAGAAAATATGGGAGATAATCATGCACATGTAGAAAAACCTAATAGGTAGCCTCAATAGGACAACTTTTTATTATCCAATCATCTTGGGTCTTGATGATATAACATCCATGAAAAATATGTCACCATCTATTTTACCTAATTTTAGAGGTAAATCCTTAGAGGATCCAAATCAGTTCCACTTTCAATTTTAGGTTCTCTTCCAAACATATGATTATATCAATAACAATTAGAAGTTGAATATATTCCTATCTACACTTAATGATGCAACCATGAGATGGTTCATGGGCCTTGAGGTAATTATATAAGTACTTGGGAAGAAATGGAAACTACATTTCTTGATAAGTATAAGGATTATTGTAGAGTTAGAGAATGAAAAGAAGATTTTTTCACAATAAAACAAAATGAAGATAAAACCTTTATAAGATTACCTTGATAGGTTAATATTTGCCCATAAATAAAGTGGTTACCAAATCACATAGGATTTCATCAAGATAGTCTTTCTTAAAGGCCTAGATGATGATACACATGATGCTTTAAACCTAATGGGAAAGAGTGACATTGACATGTTAAGCTTTCATTAGATTTCAATATTATGTACTAACTATTATGGGATAAGCCCTAGCATAAGGAAATAAATGATAGGAAAATCACTTAAAGTTGAATAATTAATGGAATAATTTTCTAATTTCAAAATAAATATTCTAGTAAAATTAACAAGCACATTATATGGTGTCAAAGAAAAGGACAATGCCACCAATGCTGAACAATTATCAATATATTGTCCCAGATGTAGGCTTAAACACATGGTAAACAATTGTCCTTTAGATAAAATAGAGGTATGTGGTATTTATGACATAGACCATAATACAAAGAAATGAAATCATCTTCGTACCATGATAGACTATATAAAATAAGGAGTATATGTAGTTGAGGAACTAAAATTTATTCAAGGATAAGGAAACCAGTATTCCTAACCTCAAAATTAATTTGGTCTAGGATTTTCCCTAATACATGTATGACACCATGGACTAGACAAGTCACACCATAAATGTGGGGACCACCACCAAAAACAAAACCATGGGGTACTCAAAAATGGATGCCATAGATATGGGGGATGTCTCAAAATCCTTCATAACCCTAGGCATAATAACAAAAAAAATAACCACATTGGATACAATAGTCACCACCTCAATGGCCAAATCAATAATGGTCTCATAATAAAACATAGATAATGTTTCCTCCATATAAATATTTGATGCATTCACAACCTTAGCCACCACTAATTAATTTGTTGTTAACCAACCATAGTTACCTACCCAACCAGTGGCAAATCCTAAGAATAGGCAAAATACTCTTGTTTATGGAGATGACCAAGAAATTAGTGTTACAAGTGGTTCAAATAAGTGCAATAATGTTCAACTTAGGTTAGGAAAGGTAGTAAGAGATTCATCCATTACCATAACTAAAATTCCCAATGATGAAAACACTCATGAGTCACATGTTATCTAAGAACTAAATGAAGATAAGGTATAAGCCACCATAACTCCAATCACACCAACCATAATTCAAGATCCCCCTACTCTTTCATTTCTTGAGAGACTTAAGGAAGAAAATCTTAGGGAGGGTTCTAAATTGATACAAGGATTAAGATAGATGAAGATATAAATTCCATTATTAAGATCTATTAAGGATATTCTTAAATTGATTCAAATAATTAAAGGATTGTGCATTGAAGTATTAAGTAGAAAGATTCAATATCCTAAAACAATTTAGGTCATTAGAAAAATTATTAATTTACTATCAAGAAATATACTTATTGCTAAATATAAAGACCATAGTATTCCCATGATGATTATGACAATCGGGAACAAGCCCATACTAAATATGCTTGTAGATCTGGGTGCTTCCATCAACATAATGACTATAAAAATAATAGAATATTTATCCCTCATAAGGTTTTAACCTATCATTATAATTTTTTAAATGGTAGATCAATCCACTATTGTGCTTAAAAGAACCATATAAAATGTATTAGTCACCATATAATCCTAGGAATGCCATGTAGAATTCATAATCTTTCAACCTAAACATAAGAAAGTAGGGTATCTAATTATTTTTGGATGACCTTCATTAGCTATAGTCATAGAATTAATTGATTGTAGATCTGGTAATATGACCATTTATAATGAAATACACACCAAAAAAATCTCCCTTTATCCACCTACTATACCTTTAATAGATATTTTTGCATAATTATGAGTGGATCAACCTGAACAAAGTTAGAATAGTATGTCTTCTTTAGCCATGGTTACTATAAAAGAACATGTATAATAATTTATGGAATAGATAATGTAGAGTAATTTTTTAATCTACATTATATTTAACTATTTTTTATCCAAGCGCTATAATTTTAGTTCCCACGCACCTTAGACATGGTGGCAGAATTTTAAAGTAGAGGGCTAGTTCATTTTGCCTAAGTGTTGAGATGCAGCGGAAGCTGCCAAGTGTCACCCTCTGAGCACTGGTCTTTTTCCCCTTCTTGTTTCCTTCATCTCATTTTTTCTTGAGTATAAGTTTAAGTGGATGTTGCCAAGTGCCACTTTTTGGGAGACAAAGCCATCAGTTGGCATCCTCTAAGTCCCCTTTTTATAACTTTTGAGAACCATGGACTGTGCCACATACCTAGTAGCAGTTAAGTGGAATGCACCACATGTTAGCATCTGAGTCTCATATCAGCATCTGCATTTCATTCAAAGACTTTCAACAAGCTCAGCAGCAAAAGAAGTAGAAAGCACCAAGTGTCACTCTCTAGTCCCTTTCTACTCCATCCCCAAAAGAGAAGTGGAAAGTGCCACATACCCCTAGATGAAGAAGTGGTAGATGCTACTTATCTTCCTTAAAGCCACGAAAGCCTCCACATTTCAATTCCTAAGAGAATCATCATCAAGCTCTATTGATAAATATAAAATGGTGGTGGGTCCTGGGTGTTACTTCAAAAGTCTATGGAAGCTGCCAAGTGTCACCAGCTGTAAAAGTCTAATATGTGTCTTGAATAAGTCTATAGCAAGTGAAAGACAAGCAGAGGGAGCCACATGTCCTCAATGAATCAGGTGGAAGGTGTCAAGTGTCATTCTTTGATGCCTCCTAGATCATAAAGAGAATTTTCATGAAATTGCTAAGTGTCCTCTTCCATTTCAAAGTGTCTGCCTACTTATTAAAGCAAAATGGAGGGAAAATCAATTGGAGTTAATTTGAGTAGATGAAATAGTTCATTAGGTAGATTTTTAGAGCCCCCCATAACATTGAAGGTGTTGTTTATTTGTCCCCTAAGAGCAGGGGTAGAATAGACAATTGGGCGGCCAAGGAGGTGAAGGATGGAGAAGATTGTGTGGGAAAGGAAGTGATCTAAAGAGACATCCAAGGCTGTATAAGCATGATTATAAAATAAAAAAGGAGGGGGAATTCTCATAGTTTTAGACTTTTTGAGGTTTGTGACCAGTAATATCATTTTATCTTGTCTCAATTTTCTTGAGTTGTAAGGTTGATATAATCATGCATGTTTTTGTACCCTTTATGTGGTTGAATGAATTAAGGAAATTTGAGCTCCATGCCTTGGTTGGTGTTGTTTGTGTCATTTGCAAAGTAGTCTATACTATAGATTTTCTAGTGTTGTGATTGGAAATGTTATTTGCTTTTATCTCATTTTCTAGAGTCTAAAGTTCTACATAATTGTGTGTGACTTCTGTGCCTCTTATGTGATTGGAGGATTCTACTAAGAAGATAGAACACTATGCCTTTGTTGACAATTCTTGTATCTTAACAAAAGACTCCCCTATTACGAGCCTTCTATTTTTGTTATTCCAATATTTTACATTGATCATGCACTTGTGTACTCTTAAATGTAATAGAATCCTATAATAGTCACTCTATGCTCACACTAGGATTAGGATTATGCTCAAGTGCATCACCATAGATAGGTTTTAATTCCTGCATTTTGCATTTTTATTAATCTCATATCCCTTTTCCCCAACACCTATAAATAAAAGAGACTAGCTTCTTTAAAACCTAGAGGTTGTTTCAAGCTACATCATCCCATAGCTTGAAACTTCCCATTGTTGATTGGCTAGGATCTAGCACAATTTGATGCCATCAACAATTTTTGGCACACCCGGTGGGACCAGTCTTGAAGTCTCTTTCAAGACCATATGAATTGGAGAGCTACAAGGAGTTGTAGCTGTAGCTATACCAAATATGGGAGCCCTTGTAACCCCAAGAAATTATGCAAGCTAGAATGCTGATGAAGAGGAAATAATTTGAGATTTTATTCTCACTTTGCAAGATAGCTATGAATTGGTTACAGATGAACATAACAACATCAAGCCTCAATTATATGTGTAAAATTATTACGTGCTTTCAATATTATCCTTTCAAGAGGATAAAGTCATGAAAGAGGAGGATAATGCAACAAAGGATGAGTTTGATGCAGTCTTCCATGAAGCAGAAGGAAATAGGCCAAGCCATGATGCACTGCAAAGGGAATGTGTAGAACAAAGGGCTAACGATGATAAACCAACAACCACTAATTTCTTAATAAAGAGCACCAGTCTGAGGGATCAACATTCAACAAGCTTCCAAGGACAAGCAAAGTATGTAGATGTTGGAAGCATGTTCAATTCTGATCCACTCAGATACAAGCCAAGCAAGGTGATAGGCAAGAGGAGTAGGTCACAAAATCTCCTTCCCATTCAGCTATTTATCTAGCACCATAAGTCTTCTCACCATAAAGGAGACTTCAAAAATGTTCCTTTTGATCCAGGAGGGAGGAAAATATACTTGGTTAGCTGTAAATAGTAGTTTGCTTTCAATATTGTTCCTTAGTTTTCCCATTTTTTCTTTTAAATAAGTTTTCTTTGAGCACATGTCCACATAGTGGGAGTCAGGTTCTTTTTGAGCAGGCTCAAAAGTCCTGGTGGTCACCAATAACTATAGAGTAATTTTTTACTCTACGTTGTATTTAATTATTTTTGATCTAAGCACTACAATTTTGGTTCCCACACACCTTGGACATGGCAGTAGAGTTTTAAAGCAAAGGGCCAGTTCATTTTGCCTAAGTGTTGGGATGCAACGGAAGCTGCCAAGTGTTGCCCTTCAAGCATAGGTATTTTTCCCCTTCTTATTTCCTTCATCTCATTTTTTCCTAAGTTCAAGTGGATGCTGCCAAGTGCCACTTTCTGGGAGACAAAGCTGTCAATTGTCATCCTTTGAGTCCCCTTTTTGTAACTTTTGAGAATCGTGGACCATGCCACATACGTAGTAGTAGTTAAGCAGAACACACCACATGTCAGCATCTGAGTCTCATATCGACATCCACATTTCATTAAAAGACTTTCAAAAAGCTAAGTAGTAGAAGAAGTAGAAAGTGCCAAGTGTCACTCTCTAGTCCCTTTCTGCTCCATCTCCAAAAGAGAAGCAGAAAGTACCACGTACCCCTAGATGAAGAAGTGGTAGATGCCACTTATCTTCATCGAAGCCACATAAGCCTCCACATGTCAACACTTGAGAGAATCATCATCAAGCTCTATTGATAAATATAAAATGGTAGTGGGTCCTGGGTGTTACTTCAAAAGTCTACGAAAGCCACCAAGTGTCACCAACCGTAAAATTCTAATGTGTCTCGAATAAATCTATAGCATAGCCAAAGAGAAGTGGAGGGAGCCACGTGTCTTCGATGAATTAGGTGGAAGGCACCAAGTGTCATTCTTTGGTGCCTCCTAGACCATAAAGAGAATTTTCATGAAATTGCTAAGTGTCCTCTTCTATTTCAAAGTGCCTGCCTACCTGTTAAAGTGAAATGGAGGGAAAATGATTGGAGTTAATTCTAGTAGATGAATGGTTCATTGATTAGATTTTTGGAGCCCCCATAGCATTGAAGGTGTCATCTGTTTGTCCCCTAATAGTAGGGGTAGAATAGATAGTTGGGTAACCAAGGAGGTGAATGATGGAGAAGATTGCATGGGAAAGGAAGTGATCTAAAGAGACATCCAAGGCTATATAATCATGATTGTAAAATAAAAAAGGATGGGGAATTCTCATAGTTTTAGACTTTTTGAAGTTTGTGACCAGTAATATCATTTGCTCTTGTCTCAATTTTCTTGAGTTGTAAGGTTGATATAATCATGCATGTTTCTATGCCCTTTATGTGGCTGAATGAATTAAGGAAATTTGAGCTCCATGCCTTAGTTGGTGTTGTCTGTGTCATTTGCAAATTAGTCTATAATGTAGATTTTCTAGTGTTGTGATTGGAAATGTTATTTGCTTTTGTCTCTTTTTCTGGAGTCTAAAGTTCTACATAACTGTGCGTGACTTCTATGCCTCTTATGTGATTGGAGGATTCTACTAAGAAGATAGAACACTATGCCTTTGTTGAAAATTCCTGTATCTCAGCAAAAGACTCCCCTGTTGTGAACCTTCTATTTCTATTATTCTAATCTTTTACATTGATCATGCACTTATCTGCTCTTAAATGTAATAGAATCTTATAATAGTCACTCTGTGCTTAGGTTAGGATTAGGATTATGCTCAGGTGCATCACCATAGATAGGTTTTAATTCCTTCATTTTGCATTTATGTTAATCTCCTATCCCTTTTCCCCAACACCTATAAAAAGAAGAGACCAACTTCTTTAAAACCTAGAGGTTGTTTCAAGCTGCATCATCCCACAACTTGAAACTTCCCATTGTTGATTGGCTAGGATCTAGAATAATTTTATGCCATCAATAGATAATAGAATATTTTGACCAAGATAGCTTATCTTAAAAGTCTGATAGACTAGCTCCAAGGTCTGATAGCTTAGATCTGAAGTCTAAAAGCCTAGATCTGAAAACTAATAGCTTAGCTCTAAAGACTGATACCTTATTTTTGAAGATGAAAAATTATGAATGGGAATAATTTAGATTCAATATTGATAACCAACAAAATGTCATAAGTCCTCCAAACATGTTATCTAGTTTGCAAGATATCCAACAATCCATAGTTGACTAGGCTCAAGAGGGGCAAAATTCATTTTTAATTTCTTTTTGTTGTCTACTAAATAATCTTCTCTCCTAAATTGAAACATTTTATAAGGATGTGGATAAATTTCACATGATAATACCACATCCATGTCCATTGAATGTTTTTATGAGTGAATATAAGTAGGTAAATTCCATCATTCTAGGTACTAAATAAATTACAATCCATCCCAGTAAACTATTAAATATCAACATTTGTTTAACTTACCAACAATAAATTAAAGTGTTTTGTGTATTAATACAACACACAAAATCATTTTCTTAGGATTATAGTGATATATAAGGAATACATATTAGTTTCTATACCCATCATATTTACACCAAAGTTATTAAACCAATTAGACAACCATAACAGAGAATTAACCCAACCTTTAAATAAATCATAAAGATAGAGATAAAATAAATATTAGAAGTTGGTTTAATTTAACCCATATCATATATTCAATGGGTTTTACCTCTGGTCATTTTACCTAAAATGAATGGAAAATGGAGAGTCTGCATAGATTACATAGAACTTAATAAAGACACTATGAGAGATTACTTTCCTTTGCCTTTTATTGATCAAGTTTTCGATAACTAGGTAGGAAAGAAGTAATTTTATTTCTTAGGATGATTTTAATAGATACAATCAAATCAAAATATCCCTTGAATATCAAGACAAAATTACATTTACCTAGCCCTAGGGAACATTTGCTTATATAATCCTTTTTGGATTGTATAATGCACCTACTACCTTTCAAAGTATAGTGTTAGCCATATTTTCTAATCTTACAAATGATTATGTGGAATTATGCATGGATGAATTAACTATCCATGATAATAAATTTGATTAATCCTTGATAAATTTACATAAAGTGTTCACCAGATGTGAATAACACCATGTATCGTTAAGTCATGATAAGTGTGTAATAATGGTTGATGAAGGGATAGTCTTAGGACATCATATTTAATCTCTAGGAATACAAGTATATCCTAAGAAGACTGAGGTAATTTCTAGTCTCCCCATTATAAAATACAAAAAAATGTAAAACTTTTTCTTGGTCATGTAAAATATTACAAAAGATTTATTAAAGACTTTAGAAAAATAGTTACACCTATGTTTTCCTTGATAACAAAAGACAGTGAATTTGTATGGAATGATAAGTATCAATAAGATTTTGAAAAATTAAAAACAAAGATATGAATACTCTAGTTTTGAAAATTCCTAATTGGGAACAACCTTTTCATATTTATACTAATGCTTCCAATAATGCACTAGGGGTAGTTGTAGGACAAAGAGATGAGGAAGGAAATATGTATGCCATTTATTATATCAATAAGAATCTTACTCCCACAAAGAAAAACTACACTATCATAGAAAAAGAATTTATTATTGTTGTTTATGAAATAAACAAGTTTAGACATTAAATTACTAGTTATCAGGTATTTATTTATATAGATCATTCAATTATTAAGTACCTAATGAATAAACTAATAGTAGGTGGTAGAATTCTTAGATGGTTAGTATTGCTACAATAATTTGACATTTCCATTATAGAAAAACTTGAGAATAATTTTTTGTCTAGATTGATCACCACATGTGAAGATGAGGATATGAAGGATTCTGTTCTAGATGGACAACTATTTTTTATAACTACATACTTCCCATGGTATGTAGACATGGAAAATTTCTCGAAAGTAAGGAAGTTTCCTTTTTCCTTTACTTATAAATAATTAAAATGTTTAATTATAACTATTTCTCATTTCAAATGGTTGACAGGCATATTATTTAAAATTGGACCTGATAATGTACTTCATAGGTGTGTCAGAGAAGATGAATTATTTAACATCATAATATCATGTCATAGTGAACTAGGAGGACATTATTTAATAAAAAGGACCATTCATAAGATTCTTGATGCAAGTTATTATTGGCCGTATATTTATAATAATATAAAAATATTTGTATGGTAATGTGATCCTTGCAAAAGGATAAATAAGCCAACTCTATCCTCATAAATGCATCTCCATCCTCAAATAGTTTTAAAACTATTTAAGAAATGGTGTTTATATTTTTTCAGACCAATCAACCCACTATCTCAAGGAAAAGAGTATTTATTAGTATGTATTGATTATTTCACTAACTGTGATAAAGTGCAGGCACTTACCTTTGCTCGAGAGGAAATGGTTGTTAATTTTCTATATCATAACATCATGTTGAGATTTGGAGATATTAGATATATTATTTTTTATCAACGGCCTCAATTCATATCAAACATGAACAAGGATTTTACATAATTTTACCAAATCAATCACTATAAATCCTCATCATATCACCCCCAAGCTAATGGGTAAGTGGAGGTCACCAACTAAGAGATTGAAAACATTCTAACCAAAATAGTGGATAACAGTAGGAAAGATTGCGTAAATAGAGTACTTTAAGTAGTTTGGGAATATAGCACAACTCGAAAGACTAAAATAAGATTATCTCCATATAAAATTGTGTTTTAAAAGAAACCTTTATTGCCAATAGAGTTTGAACTACAGACACTGAAAACAATAATTGATATGGGAGTTAATCTTGATGAAGCATAGAAATAAATAATCTTGTAACTAAATAGGTTAGATGAACTAAGAATGGATACACTACCTCAAACTAACATGATATAGAAGTAGAAAAAAGATTGGCATGATGCTCATATCAAAGAAAAATAGTTTCAAGAAGGTGATTGGGTGCTTTTATTTGATTTCAAATTCCATCATTTCAAAGATAATTTTAGGACAAGATGCTTGGTGCCATACCTAATCAAAATTATCAACAATAATGTCTTTATCCAACTTCAACCAATTGATGGTGATCAAAGAACACTTTTAGATAATGGTCATAAACTTAAAGTGTATAGGAGACCTCTCAATAGTGAAGAATTCATTAAACATAATCAAGACCAATTTGACTTTATGAAAAAACTTAGTTCTTCCACTAAGGCTGAATGATCTTTGTATTAGACATCCAAAAAGGGGGAGTGATGAAAACCACCAAATGGTAGTTTTCCTCCCTTTAAAAATTCAAAATATAAAAAACATATATAAAAATTTTTAAAAAAAACCACTGAAAAGTGAAGACCAAAAATGGCATTTTTCAGATGAAACTTCAACAATAAACATGAATTATTATCTTGCCAACTAACCTATCTTCTCAATCAAAGAAAAATAGTTTCAAGAAGGTGATTGGGTGCTTTTATTTGATTTCAAATTCCATCATTTCAAAGATAATTTTAGGACAAGATGCTTGGTGCCATACCTAATCAAAATTATCAACAATAATGTCTTTGTCCAACTTCAACCAATTGATGGTGATCAAAGAACACTTTTAGATAATGGTCATAAACTTAAAGTGTATAGGAGACCTCTCAATAGTGAAGAATTAATTAAACATAATCAAGACCAATTTGACTTTATGAAAAAACTTAGTTCTTCCACTAAGGCTGAATGATCTTTGTATTAGACATCCAAAAAGGGGGAGTGATGAAAACCACCAAATGGTAGTTTTCCTCCCTTTAAAAATTCAAAATATAAAAAACATATATAAAAATTTTATAAAAAAACCACTGAAAAGTGAAGACCAAAAATGGCATTTTTCAGATGAAACTTCAACAATAAACATGAATTATTATCTTGCCAACTAACCTATCTTCTCAAAATTATTTATACATGGACACATGACTAATTTAGTATATAGACATGGCTCCTTATAGTATAAGTATAGTTGTACTTCCTTCATAATATGTTAGACATTTTTAATTTTATGTTCTGCATGTATGACCATTAGACAGACAACACTTCTAAGTATAGATAAGTTCCTTTGACACCACTTGGATGTGACTGAAGCTAGTAATATTTCCTAATTTTAAGACTTGATGTGGGGTTATTCCGAAGACATTTTCAAAATATAATTCTTAATATGTACATAATTTCAAATATCATTTCAAGTGCTACCAAGTATGATCTCTCATACCACATCATTGATGTTGAATCCAAAAGTACTCCCTCATTAAAAATTTGCTTTCTCTGAAGTGCTTATCCATCATCTTTGCTATAATTTCATGGTAATTTTTTATCAATTACAAATGTGTCACTAGTTCTATCCCTTTATTTTTATTCATTGTCATGTCATGACCCAAGTTCCTTGACCTAATTAATACTCTCTGTGATTTTTAATCAGTTTTGCATTATGCAAATAAGTTTTTGAGAATATTGTGAACAAATAAAAATATGGGGTGTAAAAAAATAATTGAACTAAAGTTGGCAGAATTTATTTTAAAAGATGAATCTTCTAGGGTTATTTTTGAAAAAATAGGATGGATCAATTTCTTGAAGACATTCCAAGGTTTTTATGAGAACATTGTTCAATAGTTTTTAGAAAAAATTGATGAAGGTCATTATGTATTCCATGTTGAACATATTCCTATTAATTCCTCTATTATCAGTGAACTTTCAGGGATTCCTAAATAAGGAGTGGTTTTTACTAACAAGTTGAATTTTGTTGATTTGAATTAAATGTTAATTAATGGCAATGAACCCTATCCTAATTCAAACAAGAATCCGTAAGGCATTACCAAAGGGATCACTCAGAATAGTCTTCCATCTTTATGGCATAATGTATCATATTAAACCATGAAATACTCATGTGTGATAGACAATTCACTATGGTTGATGGTGACACTATGTGAATTCTTATTCATCTAAAGAAAGGAGATACCAAACCTGAGTTCCAAGTAAATCTACCTTCTTATCTTCACCATGCTATCCATCTTGTTGCTAAGATATTGAAAAGAGTCACTAGGTCAATTAAACATCATGGTTTAATTCATCTCATTTGTCAACAACATTTTATAAATAATCTAAAGGGCAAGAAATATTTGTCTTCATTTCTTTGAAATTCACTCAAAATTCTTGGTAATAAACTACAATGTCTTATTTCTCCTCTCATGACATCAAAAATAGAGGAAGGTCCATCTTTGATGCTTAAAGCTCTAAATATGTTGTAAAGGAGGTCAAAAAGGAAAATGAGGGTTTTTCCAAAAAAAGATACCCCATCTGTCAAACCCTAGTGAAGTCATAGTTTATTCTCTAGTAGGATTAAGAAGGTGAGGTATAAGGAAATAAAATTTTGGGTAGTTTAAGCTTTACTTCTTTAATAGATGTTATAATTGTTGAGTAGATAGTTGAAGAAACACAAAACCTTGTAAAAGAGATTACACTTAAATAAGAAAGACACTTACCTTCCATTATTGACAAGGTTAAATATCCACTCATGGAATAAGTTTCATCTTCTCCTCATCATGTTCATAAAGACAAAGATATATAGCATTATATGACCCTTCACAGCATGAAGAAATTATTCGACAATGGCAAGTAGAGATACATTTTCTTATATTGACCTTTCAAGGTAAGGACTTAACCATTTATAGTTTATAAAAGTGAGATGAAGATTCCATTACCTAGGTTCAAGCATCAAAAGTGATTATAACAATAGTTAATACTAAATAGACTAGAATTCATAATCAATTGTTCTCACAATCTCATGAACTTATCACTTTACAAAATTCCCTTACAATTAAGGATTATTATATTGATAATATAAAACACTCTATTGATATTAAGCATGCACTACTTGTTAAATGAAACAATCACATATAGGAGCTGACAACTGAGAATGTTGAGATGCAAGTTACCATGCATGCTATGCTAAAGGAAGTAAGGGAGATAGTTATACAAACTAAAGAAACCACAAGAAATATTTATCATTTTACTCTATACCTTCATGATATTATTACAATTTGGAATAAATTTTAGAAAAAGATTCAAAAGTTAGAAGCAAAAAATTCTAGAATGAAAATAGAGTATTAGCAATAGTTCTAGCAAGATTAGACATCTATTCAAACTATTTGTGAAATTGATGAGAAATTATTATCTTGTAGAAAACCTTCTTCTATGTATGTTTTATTTATTCACAAATAATTTTATAAGTGGTAAATGCAATTGATTTATCTTGGTTCTCCCATGCCATTGAAGATGAACATATATTCATGGATATCTTTCTTAAAATCACTACAAAAAGATAATATCAAATTTGTGAGTTTTATATTTGGAACATGTTATTAGGACACCAGAATGGATTTTTGGTTAACTTATTTGTGGTAAAAACACAATTACATGCTTTCCTTTCCACTATGAGAAATCAAAATACTTTGGATCAATCACATAATAAATTCTTAGAACTACAAAATACTCTAGGCTTATATATAAGACCCTAGTTTCCATAATCTTTCAAACTTATTGTTGCCTTCCAACTTTTATATAACATGTTCATGAAATACAAGTATCATGAGTTTTTAAGAGAAAATGTAGTAGCCATTTGAACTTTTATTAGCCAACATTCTTCCATCTCTATCATAGTAAGTATGGCTAGATGCGAGACTTTGCCTATTGCCTTGAAATATAGGGAATTCATGACTCCTACTACCATTAGTTAGATTCTCTAGAGAGCTAGGAAACTTGATCAGATTATCACTTGACTCCTAGAAGAAGAAGGGTCATATGTTTGGATTAGCAAGAGACTTAGGCTACCTATTCTTTTTTTTATGATGTCTTTTTGGTAGAATTTGCATAATAATTTAAAAGTAGAATTTCAAGCATGGTTAGATATTATGGTAACAAATTTTGGGTTTTTTCCTAGAAATAATTATGATTGGGGGCATAATTTTCAAATTTATGATTTTAGCCAGTGGTTGGGATTAGGACTCCTAGATTAAAGATAATTTTTCCCTTAGTTTGAAATAGGAAATGTAAAAGGTAAAGTGTGGGTGAAAATGATAAGCATTATATATAGCTCATTATATCTCATATAAACTATCCATAAGTGTTGTCTCTTAGTTATATATTGCATTACATTTAATAGTTAAGGTCTTGTGAACTAGGAATTTGACTCAAGAGAGGGGGTTAGATTAAATTTTAGTTTAAAATGAAATCAAAATTAAAATAGCACACTAACAAGAATGACATATATAGGTATAAACAATAGGGAGAGATTAGTAAAAAACATACATATTAAATAAACAACAAAGGCATGAAATAAACCTTCCTTCACCTTCCTTGGAGCTTCTAAATGGTTCATAGAGTGGCTTGCTTAGATTGTGCATCAAAGAGTCTTCATCAATGGAGTTGTTTGTATCCTTCTCTCCTTAGCACCTTTAGCCTATGATGGCTTTGGATTGTGAAGCTTCTCTCAATAATTGGGAATAATAAAAATATATAAAATGGATTTTGAAATCATTTAGTAATTATAATCTAAACCAAAAAAGTTAAAATTATGAGTGTGAGGATTTCTATTTATAGATTTTCTCATTTGATGAGAATGAACCTAAACCATCCATCTCAATATGAAGATGTGTGGAAAATAATACATTTAATTTTGGAGGCTAAAATCAATAAATTCAATCATAAATATTTGGGATAGAGAGGCATTAAAGAGACATGGGAGGGCTTAATTAGATATTTATTGCATTTATGGCTCATGGATGTCTTCCCAAAAAATGACCTCACTTGATAAGGTAAAAACTCATAATCAATTTACAAAAATAAATATTCAACAAGTTCCATGGAGAATTAAATTAACCTCTTGATTCAAATTAATTATCCTTAAACATGATTTATCAATCTTGGTACAAGTCTTAGCAATTGGTGCACAAATTAATCAACTAGCCAAAATGTCATATTATTGGATCAAAATTTGATTGGATTGGAATTGAAGATGATGCTAGATGAATTGGAACCATTATCCAATTTAGGATGTTGTCGACACATAATAATAAAGGCACATGTCTTGTGAAATAAGTTTGGTATAAAAGAGCAATCCAAAACACTCATGTGTGAAAATGTCATTTTAAGTTGAAATGATTTGATCAAATTTAGATATCTCATAAAATGTATTACCCCATTTAGGGATACATTGGCTAATATTGGCACTTATATATGACAATTTCAAATCATTTATCACGTTTTAGTGTTTTTACCAAAAATTATGCATTTTGGTAGAAATTAGTCAAAAGCCTAGTTGGAGGTCATTAGTGGCCAGTTTTAGGTGATTACAATTTGCCCCTATTTGGGAAGGAATTTAAATCTATAGGTATAGTAACATATTCTTAAATAACTAAAAGGTCCTACATGCCAATGATTTTAATGGTAATAGATGAACTATATGATTCCCCCTCGAGGGAATGGTTGGCATAAGTAGGTCAATAAACGAGCCCTCTAAAGAAAAAAAGCAAAATGAGGGGACAAAACATATGAAGATGATGGGATGAGAACATAATGAGTTTGAAAAAGTAGTCAAAATCAATCAAAATATAAGTGGGATGGTGTAAAATGGTTTTCCTAAAGGTGGTTATAATCATTGAGATGATGGAGGTGCCCTAATTAGGACAAATAAACAAGATAACAACATGCCCATGTTTTGGTAGAAAAAAGTGAATTTGGTGAGAGCACAATGATTTTCCCAAAGGTAATTATAATCATTGATAAATGTAGTGGGGATGGTGTACAATGATTTATCCATAGGTAGTTATAATCGTTAGACCCTGATTATGGAAAACATGATTGATTGGTTGATGATGATGATAAATGGACATAGAGGGTAATGATGAATTAGAAAAAAATTTAAGTAGGGAGATGTTCATTTGAACTAAAAAAGGTTGAAATTATTTCATTGTTAATTAATATATTTGGGATATTACTTGTATTTTACTAATGTCAATGTTGAGGAGATGTTTATGTCACCATTATTGAGTAGACTTCCTAAATCTAAATATTATTATAGTAGTATACGATAGGCATCATGATATAACACCATGAGGACTGGGTCAAAAGATGCATAAGGATTGACTTCTAAGATCCAATATTCAAGAAAAATAATAAACCAATTATAAAAACCATGAGAATAATATAAACGTATGAATATGGATGGATTCAATTATAAGTGCACAAGGAATCACCCTATGAATGTACATAGACTAAATCAAGGAAAAAATGTTGAAAGTAAATAAATAGGCACACAAAAAAGAAATAAACAAAAAAGAAAAGAAATAAACAAATAAACAAATAATAATTAGTCCTAATGTTAGTATAAATAACACAACAAACATTTCCACTAGAAAATAGGTGACAACTTAACAAACAAAAAGAGGGGAAAAGAAGAAAAGGAAGGGGGTGGATGAGCTATCTCCATATGTAATAAGAAAATGGATGATACCTACATAGTTCTATGGACATAATATCCAAAAAAACTTTAGGTCAAATGTATTTCTCCTAGAAATGGGAAGAAAATGATAATTGATGAAAAATAAACATGATGGATGTGATAGAAGAATATGATAAATCCTGAAAAATGGCAAGTGCATGGGATAAGGCCAAAAAGGATGGGGAAACTAAGTAACAAGTGATTTGTGTGTGAATTATTAAGGGTTCCTAGAATTTATAAGGTAAATAAGTGGTTAATGTTTTTGTTTTTTCTAATGATTTTACAAATGTTTTTAGAATTTTTGAGTATCTCAACTCAATCGAGAAAGATGAGACACTAAATGGTATAAAATCATAAAATGGTGAGAGAATTAATTAGGTTGCTCATAAAATGGTGAGAGTGTGGCTTATGTTTCTCAAAAAATGGAGAGAGAATGGCTTAAATTACTCATAAAACAATAAGATCATGGTTTAGGATGACTAAGCTAACCTCAACAAATATCGACCACTTCCTACATAGTCCCAGGATGAGACCTCATGTCACTATAGTTCTACCTTACAATGGAGGAATTTGACTAGTGTAGAAACCAATTCAAAAAAAATAGGCACAATTATTATAAAGGCACACCACAACATAATAAAGTCAAGTTGGTATGTCAAGGCATGATAAACAAATATTGCCCCTAGTTTGCCCATAGGTAGTTATAACTAGGATACAACATCATAGGTAAATGATACTAATCTACCCATAGGTGGTTATAATTAGTAACAAGACTAGTGAGACACAAATTTTCCCATAGGTGGTTATAATAAGGCCCACATAAATAAAGCATGGTATATAATGGAACAATAAAAGAAGGATGCAACTGCCAAACTACTATCTTATTGCTCTAAAATACTACCTCTTTTTGGAATGTGTGAAACAATTGCTAAAACTAGATCTGAATCCTCTTGATAAAAATGGTGATGGAAGCAAATTGAATGGAACCAAGGTTATAAGGCTATGTAGGGAGGGAAAAAACAACTTAGTTAATGGGAAAGGTATGGTATAACGGATATGTGATTGGAAAAAGCGACAGGTTGGTAGGATGATAGGATGGTAAAATTATATAATACAAAGACGATTATTGATAATATGGTACAACTTGAAATGGTTTATAAACAATACACCAAGTCATTCAAGCATAATATTACTTGAGGTGGATAATTTTCATCATCTCATCAAGTTCATTTCGATCTAGTGTGGTAAGCCTGTATGCTCCCATTTCATAGTTTTTCATAATGATGAAAGAACCAACTTAGTTGGGTTTGAACTTACCTTTATGCTTCTTTTTGGTTGTGGTATTATTTTGGTTCTCTTTAAGGATAAGATCACCAAATTTAAATTCTCTATGTTTTATGCCTTGATTTTAGTGGCCTCAAAGTTGGTTTTGATAGGCTTGTATATTATTCATCATATCCATGTGTTTCTCATCAAGTAACTTTAGCTCTTGAAGGTGATCTACTCAATAGTCATTATCACCTAGTACATGCTTGAAAGAGATGAGTAGAGAAGGCAACTCAACCTCAATGGGAAGAATGGACTCAGTACTATAAATAAGTGAATATGGAGTGGTTCTTGTTGGTGTATGTTGATTCGTATGGTATTCTTAGATGGTGTAGAATATCTAAAGGTGCTAGTCATGACTGACATCATTCACAATCTTCTTGAGAATGTTAATTATGGTTTTTTTATACTTTGGCTTGACCATTACCTTAAGGATAATATGCCATGGATAAATGGTATGTTATGTTATATTCAACACATATATTTTCAACATATTTATTCTTAAATGATCCTCCATTATCAGATATAATATTAGAAGGGATACCATAGTGGAAAATGAGACGGTTGGAAATGAACTTGGAAATTTTCTTTCTAGTCATGTAAGTGAGGGGTATAGCTTCAACCTACTTAGTGAAATATTTTATGGAAGTAAGGATATATTTATGGACATTAGATGAGGTGGGATTGATATTCCCAATGAGGTTGAGGCCCCATGTAGAAAATAACCATGGTGTCAACATTGGTTTCAAAGTCTTGGTCAGGGCATGAGCTAGATTGATATGCTATTGAAACTTGTCACACTTATTTACATATGTAGTTACATCTACATCCATCATGTTCCAATAATAACTAGTACACAAGAGATTTTTGGATGGGACATCCCCACTAGTGTGGGATCCACATACTCCTTCATGAACTTCTCATAATGCTAGTGTAGAATTTATCAAAGTTAAACAATGAAGTAGAGTTATATCAAAATTATGGTAGTAAAGGGTTGGTTTGAGTAAGGTATAATGAGTGGTTCAATGGATGAAGTTTTTTTATTGATTTTTAGATAGGTTAGGTGGTATAATTTGGTCATGTAGGTGTTTTTAAAGGTATAAATACCAGATAGAGTTAGGACCAATAATACCACAAATCATTATTATGATTAAAGTTATATGAGTTGGTAGTAGTAAATTCTTAATGAAGAATTGATATTATTTAGTCATGTCTATTTCTCAAATTAGAGATCCAATAGTAGACATAAAATTTGTAGTTTTGTTACTTGCCCTTAGTATATGCTCAGACTCAATATTGACAATCTACCATTTGAGATTGTCGACCATGGCCTTGTATGACACTAGCTTGTCATCTTTGGTCTAAAAGTTGTCTATAACCTAATTTATGATCAATTAAGAATCACCATAAACCTTCACATGAGATATGTTCCATTATACCACTTGGAAAAGCCTTGCAATAAGTTCTTAATATTTGGCCATGTTGTTAGTACAAGGAAAGTTGATCATGAATGATTTAGGGATTAGATCCCCTTGTGGTGTAATAAATAAAAGGTCTACCTTTGATCTATGTGTTGTGAATGATCCATTAAAATATATATTCTAATGTTGTTCCTTAGTAGGTGTATCAATGATGGTCATTATGTTTCATTAAAAAATTGTAATGCCAATGGCTCTTTATTAGTAAGGGGTGATTTAACAAGTTGATATATAATAACTTTCCCCTTAATCATTTTTTGGTTGATGTACTCGATGTCAAACTCACTGGGAAGCATGATCCATTTGGCCATGTGTCCTTGTAAAACCATTTTAGATAGTAGGTACTTGAGTGGATCTACTTTTGAAATAACCATGGTCTTATTATTTAACATATGTGATAGTTTCTAAGCTATGAAGACCATGGATAAATAGGCTTTTTCTATGGGAATATAATTATGTTCATATGTGACTAGTGTATGGCTTAAGTAGTACACAACATGTTATTTTTTATTATCATTTTACTAATCTAAAAGTTCCCTAGAGCATTATAAGTAGTGGATAAATATAAGAATAATGGATTTCTTAGCATAGGAGGCAAAAAAATAGGTGGATTCACTAGATAGTCCTTTAGCTATTGAAAATCTATCTGGCAATGATCATCCCTATGAAATATGACTCCATTCTTAAGATGTGTAAAATGATGGAATTTATTAAATAATTATGATATGAAGCATTAGATAGACTATATCTTGCCCAATAAACTATAGATTTTCTTCAAATTAGCTAGTGGTGGTATCTCTATTATGGCTTAAACTTTGGCTAGATTGACTTCAATGCCTCAAAGCGACACAATGAAGCCTAGAAGTTTTCCTAATGTGACTAAAAAGAGACACTTCTTAGGATTAAGTTTGACTTTTTACTCACATAGTCTTTCAGATATTTTGCATACCACTATTGGATGATCGACCCTAGTCTTTGATTTGCCAAGAATGTCTTTGACATAATATTCAATAATGACATGCATCGTATCATGAAATATGATGGTCATGGCTAATTGATAGGTGGACCCTACATTTTAAAGACAAAACAACATAACTTGATAACAAAATGTTTCCTATGGAGTGGTGAACATTGTTTTGTGTTGATGTTCTGGTGTTATTCTAATATAGTTATACCTTGAAAATCCATCCATTAGTTAAAGCATTTAGTAACCCACTTTGGAGTTGATGATCATGTTAATGTTTTGAAATGGAAAATTTTCCTTAGGGAAAGCTTTATTTATATCATGGAAATCAATATAGATTCTAATTCCTTCTAACTTTTTTTTTACTAGCACAACATTTGAGATCCACTCTGAATAGTTGATTGATCAAATAAATCCTACTTCTAAGATTTTTTCCAACTCTTTCTAAACTAATATAACAATATGAAGATGCATCTTATGTAACTTTTGTTTTACTAGTTTGGCATCAATATTTACGATAAGGTGGTGTAGAACCAAGGAAGGGTCCAAACCTAGCATTTTAGAATATGCCCATACAAATATGTCAAAAATTTACCTCAAAAGGGTTATAAGGACTTAACACTCCTTCTTATTAAGGAATGCACCTTGCTTGATCCAATTTTCATCATCTAGGGACCCAATGTTTACCTTTATTACGTCCTCCACTAGAACTATAGAACCATCTTCAAATAAAGTGGGCAATGATTTGAACTGATTTACAATGTTAGAGTCATCTGTTAGGATTGGTTCTTTTATCTCTCCAAGGTATGATGAATTAGAATCTCCCAGTGGGAGATGTATCCATGGAACAAAAACTATTAGAAACTTCTAAATGATTTGATAAAGGCTTATTGTTATTCAAAACTAAACTCAGACTCACATACAAGTTCATCATTGGTGGTCTCCTGAGATATGTTTAAAGAAAGATGAACACCCCCATCTAATGGCACTTGAAACAAGTTTTCACCACTAGACTAGACTTTTTATTTAATTTTTCCCTAATCAAAAATCACCTCAAAGAGGCTTTCACTTTGGGACCTCAATGTTTTAATTATTTTATTTTGGATAAGGGTGTTCATCTGCTCTCCAAAATAGGTTTCAAGATCCAACTTAATTGAGAACCCTGATTTATGATCCCCTAATGGAACATTCTTTCTAAGGCCTAGAAAATCACAAAAGCCTCATCATTTTTAAATTCATCAATCAACACATTGGATTCTTGTTAGACCTAGTCTACAAGTTGGGGATAATATAATGGTAATGGGTTATGATGGATGACTAGTCTGAGGATACAAATAGAATGAGGGTTAAACATATTAGTCTTAGATAGGTCATCAAAAAGGTTATGATTGAACTCTTCTTCACTATCATCATCATCATCACTAGTCAATGGTGATGGAACACAATTAATGTACATGGGGTCACCCCCACATGGTTTAAATCCAAGTCCATAGGGCCTTTTATATCTAGTCATGGAAATTAGCTCAAGTGTTCCTTGTTGGTTTGATCTGAGTCCTCCTCCTTCATAGTCTTGATTCTTCATGATCCTAATGGGAATAAGATACTTTGAATTATTGTGACAATCATCCTACTTGTCATTATACAACCATGATTCATTTTCTTCTAGAGGGTCATGTTTTAAGACAAATACTAGTATAAACATGATGGGTCCTAGACTATATTTTCTACCTATGCCCTTTTATTCCCATTCTAATTGAAGTGGCTTAGATTTAAGTCTTCTAAAGGACTTTGGGTTCTATGGAAGGTTTATAATGTGAAAGGTATCACGATTCAAATACTCTCCCAAACCACTAGGTGGGATGGTATAATGATTGGAAATCACAAGAGGTGGCATATGGGAAAGGGAATCAAGGGTATTATGATCAATGTAGTTATCCTCTAGAAAATCAAGGAATAATTCATTTCCCTTATCCTTCTTGGCCACTAGATTCATGCAAAAATGATAATTATAGATCTTAAACTCAACCTCTAGGTATTTATAGTGCTCATATGGATGCAAATATCCTAGTATACAAACCTCCATTCATGAATGGGAGAACTTCATATATTGGTGCAATGTTGATGGGACTACATGAATTTCAGGTAACTAGGTCTACCCAAAAGTGTATTATATGAAAAATAAAGAACTATCACATGGTAAAGTGTATCATGGGTCAAGGGACCAAGGATAATTGGTAAAAAAATGGTGCCTTGTGATTCTCATTCTTCATTATCATAGGCTTTAATGGTTATTGTTTCTTCTTGAATATCTACCATCATATACCCAAGAATCTTAATGAACTTTAGAGACACTATATTTAGACCCGATCTATTGTCTATAAGGACACATTTAACTTTGTGCTACTTTATGCAAACTTCAATGTACAATGGATTGTTATGTAGCAGGCTAAGGGATGACATATCACTTTTGTTGAAAGTGACTTGTTGGGATAAAGCTAGGTGTCTAACCAAATCTTGGAATTTGTCACAAGATATGTCACTTGAAATAGTGGACTAGCTAAGGAACTTGTTTAGGATCTTATTATGGATTGTTGATGTACATAATAAATCTAAAATGGATATTTATGCTAACATCTTTTGTAATTATTCCACAATGTTAAACTTCTTTTCTTGGTCAATGTTAAATGGCTTATTCTAAGGTATAATAGCTAGTTGGGTGATAGACAAAGTGGTAGATGGATATGGGCTTGGGATGTAATATTTGATCTTCAAGCTGTGATTGCACAATAGAGATTAAACACCGGACCATGATTGCTAATAGATGATGGTGATGGTGGGGGACCAGATAGGATAAGTCTTAGTTGTTGGTGCACTTATGTGTGGTCATGAGGCAATGATGAGTTATCGGTATAGGTTTCAAATTTAGTAATCCATGCCTATTGGTATGCCTATATGTAGTCCTAAGTTAATGAAGGATTATCAGTGTGAGTTGGTTGATTGGCATTTTTTAATAATGGTCTTGATTGATTGGCATTTGGTCTCAGATTGATGGATATGGTGTTAATGCAACCTCTTATAATATGACCTACAACCATGTTATAGTCATGTGTAATTTCATGGTAGGTTTGTTGGTTGTTTCTATTATGACCTTGGTTTTGTACATTTTTATACATTATTGGTTCTACTATTAGTAATTATATTGGTTCAGTCTTGGTTGTTGAAACTATTGTTGTTGATGTTACACTAGCCATTGTTATTGTTGCTATTATTGTTGTTATGGTTGGTTGTTATGTTATGGAAAAGGGTTTTGAAAGATTCCAAGGTTTTGATTGGAAGTGGAAGCACCACCATCCAATATTATCTTTTGGTTCTCCAACATATTTTGAATAATTTTTTTTATTTACACATAATAGCTTAAAGATGTCCATTAACCCTATGATATTCATAGAATTCATTTTGGTGGTACCAATCAAGATAAGGAATACTCTCAAGATAATGTTTTGGTAGAGGCCATATAATTATATTTGTAGTGGCAAGTTTGAAAAAAATAGATTCAATAGGTTCTCCATGGTTACTAAAACTATGATGAATAGGCAATGTTCTCATTAGAGGAGGGGCTTGTAATGAGAAAGGTTGTTGCATTTATTGTGCAGGCCTAGGCTATCATGGTTATTACATTTACTAAAAAGGATAAGGGTTAGGCATAATTTGCATATACTGCACGGGCTAAGTAGATATTGTTTACACCATTTAGACATGTCTCGACTCTATTATTTCATTTACAACAACATTTTTATCATGGTTGAATTACTTTAGTCTATCATTATTATTAGTTTGTTATATTTACAATGATTATGCTTGGACTTGATACTAGTTTTGGCCATTTTCTTAATTGTTTCCTTGATTATAATTTGATGAAGTAAGCTTGATGATCCATTTATTAATAAGGGTTCACTAGATTAATAAACCTTTGTCAATGATCTCTTTAAAGATATGCACACAATGCATTTCTAGATGATAGGATATCTCATTATGTAATTTTTTGGTAAACATAGTGGATAATTGTTTATATAGTAAACTATGAGTGAATCAACTTGAAATGGCCCTCCATCATCATAGATAAATTTAAAAAATTTCACTAGATTGCATTAAGTTGACTAATGAAATTTCATGCTTGAGATTGTATGAAAAGTGTTACACAAACTTGTCTAAAATATCATCAAATTCTGATACTAAATTATTGGCAAATTTAAAAACCACTCCAAGGCTTGTCCTACTAGACTCCATGGAAGCAAAAAACAAAGATATATGTCACTATATGTCACTAGATGGAATGCAACAAAGAAATCAGTCAAATGAGCCTTGGTGTCACCTTTCCTATCATATTTGTCAAATTTTGGTGGTTTATATCTTGGAAGAAATGGTATTTGTAAGTATCCATGTTAAATAGATAAGAACACACATCATCCAACTTAAAAAATTTTGTTTATTTCATATCTTGGATGGTATTGATCACATCCTTCATATATTATAATTCTTGGGCTAGGAAACTAAAGGGAACATTGGTTTAAGGTGGAATATTGGCCTAGGTAGATGGTTGAGTAGTCACAAGTGGAGCACTTTGATCAGGGTATGATGTAGGTAGTTTTTAGGGTATGTTGGTTTGGTTGGGAAATGGACAAAGAATATACATACGTGGATTAGAATGTGAGTTTTGAAATTACATTTGTGGTTTTGTAGTATTTATGTTAGGGTTTTGTATATGGCCCTAATTCTGGGTAAATTGAGGTTAGGGTAGAGGAATATGGTTGTGTTGTTCCTATTAAGGTTGAATAGGGAAATGTTATTGACTAATAAAACCTTTATATTGAGGGGGTACTTGTGAACCAAGAAACAAGTGGTACATTCTACATAGAAAACAAAAGTTGCTTGATTAGTACTTAAGGAATATTGGAACCTATTTGTTGCATAAATCCTAGTTGGGAAGTGGATGCATGTTGGATATTGAACATTTTTTACTTACCAATAGTCATACATTGTTAATTATACATCATTTATCCTTGAATTTCTATATTTGTCGACAAGGAAAGAGGTATGTTCATTGCTACCTAGCAAGATGGAACATTGGTTGCTCCTTATTGAGATGGAAATATGTTTTACCTCTATTGTGTTGGTATGTTTGATTGTGCCTATTATTTTGGAATACTAATTATCACCTATTATAGAAGAGTAAGATTAATCACATTCTATTATTGAGGTATGACATTGGTTTTTGAATGGATACCTAACCCTGTTGGTTGAGCACTTGAAGAAGTAATTGGTTGAGGATTAGTGGTAGTAGTTGGTTGAGGTTAGGATGTAGAAAATCCTACTCCATAATTTGGAGAAATACTCATGGTGTTAAATAAAGGTAATTTTTTTTTTTAACTAGTTATTTGTGTACTTACACCACTTTGGTTTGGATTAGATATTACTTGCACATTACCCATTACATTTTACTTAATACTCTATGTAGAAGCAAAAGACACTTCTTTTATGGTTAGCATATAAAACAAGTTATTGACCGAAGTGTATTTCATGAATGTGTCAACACCTTGATTGTATTTACCAATTAATTATATTAGAATTATTGTTGAAGGAACTAAATCTATGAGAGGCCTATTTTACATGGTCATTTGATTAAAATTGCATGCTAGGTTCAAGTAAGTTTGGTATGCTATATGCATATATTCAAAGTGATCCTCCATGTGGTCATTTCTTTTGAAAATCATACTAGGGCCTTGATATACCATTAGGGATAGAGCTAAGGGGTTTATAGAAGAATCCAATTGATTATACAATATGTTGTGAGGCATTCTTACTAGACTTGGAAAATTCTTATAGGGAAAGTTTGTCAAAAACTTAGACCCTACTTTTATAGCTCTAACCAAAATCTCATCTTTGTTTTCCAATAAGTGACACTCAAATAGATAAATATCATACGTGGATGATGTAGTAACATAGTATGGTTTTTGATAAAATGGTTCTTCAACTTTAGGTACCACATATATGTATTTATCTATTATTTCATGATATTGCTCTGAGTATGGAAGCATGTTAACCAAATAATAAGCCAATGGGTCTTGGTTTTGTGCCCTTGTTTGAGTGTTATAAGATGGATAAGGATCTATCTCATAAGAAACATTATTCACATAGGGGTATTTAACCATTTCTTCTTATGCAACTACATTACTAAATCCTAGATTATACATGAGGCCACTATGAATGTAGGAAAACATGTTAGGATCTATAGTAAATGCTTCATAACAAAAAGGAATAGAATTATATAGACTCTAAAAAGTGATGTCCAAAGGGTAAAAATTCCACACTTGGTCTAGCCTGTTCAAAAGGATGGATATGTATATCCAAAAATATTAATGCAATGATTTGTGATAAAATAAGATAACATCAAATGTCTAATGTTACACATCTCACATAAAAAGTTCAAGTATATGGACCAAAAATCAAAATCATAGATTCTAGGATCAAAGTGTTTCAAATGAGTCTAATCTAGGAAAAAAAGGTTGCTTTGTATTTTGGATAAACATGGCATCAAAATCTAGGCTCAAACAAAGTTACATGCTATGACTTTTGGCTAAAAAATGTCAAAAGCTAGACTTTAAAAGAAGATGAGATATTTAATCTAGCAGCTTTGAAACACTTCTAACAAAAACTAGGAATTTGACTCCTAGACATAAAATTGATCAATAGGTATGAGGTATAAAATAAAAACACTTGGAGATAGTTTATTTTCTCCAAAATAATGGCAAAAACTAGACTCTTTTGAGAAATAATCTAGACAAAAGTGAATGGTGTAATGATGCTAAACAAAGACTCTCAAAGGTATATTTGAAATGGTTAGAATTTGGAAAAATTGGAATCTATGCCAATAGGTTTTAAAAAAATTAAGAAGTGTAACAATGCTAAAATTCTCAAAATATGTGAAAAATGTTTGCTTTAAGACTTAGGTAAAAGGGTTTTACATGATTTTGATAACGTAAATTTTTAGAGAAATTTCACTTATGTTCTTTAAAAGGAAGAGAAAAGAAACTCAAGAAGGGTATGGTAGAAAAACTTGATATGTTGTGTGCATGTTGATCTAGATGAGTGTAGATACTCCTCTTTAGCTTGGAAGGAATGACCTATAGATAAGAAAGCACTCAAATAAATGGTTGATTAGTTACATAGTAGGGTGGATTGCCTATCAAGCTAGATCCAATAATCATGAGTTTCCTTGGAGGTTGTCAAACCACACTTTTAAAAAATCAAGTTCTAAATCAAAATATAAATTACTTGCACAAATAATAGAAGGTACTAAAATTAAGTACAAGAAGTGATTGATAAAAGAATAGATGAAATTGACTAATTATAATAATAAGTGGGTCAATATTAATGCTAAATAGGTCAAGTATGGATTAAAAATAAGGTAGGGTTATTTGATCAAGTAGAGGGAAAGAAATTTGGAATTATTTAAGATTTTGTGGGTGAAAATAATTTGTTTTTATTTTGTCACACAATGACCATTAGAAGTTGGGGTGAATGTCAGTGGTTAGGGTAACTATCAGTGGTTGGGATAGACCATCAGTGGTCAAAGTGACTATTAGTAGTTACTATGGGTTAGGTTTGGTCAAGAAAAGGTTGTTTTGAAAAGGTCACATAATGGAATTTCGAGAGATGGGTTTGGGTTGGGTTGATTTTGAAAGAGAAATAAAGTAACTAATTAGAGAGAACAGATACTTAGCTTGTTGGTTGCTGATTTGAAGAGGGTCAAAAGATCTATTGATGAAACTTGGAGTAGTTTTAGTAGAGTAGAAATACTTGGTTTTTGGCAGATGAGTGGTAATACTTCATATATATATCACATTTAATGGTTTACTAGAATAACACTTGTTCTAATGCAAAAGGCTCTAGCTCTAGATGTGAATGGTTGATTGATTCTTGATCTAGATTTAAGCTCTCTTCCTCTCTTCTTATAGAAAGGAAGGAGAGGTGAAACAATATGTTAACAAGAGGTTAAATAATTATTTACAATTTAGTTTTTATATTCATTGGTTCACACATAAATTAGATGAGCTAAATATAAAAAAATAATCTAGAGTTAGTTGTAGTTTAATTGTTTAGGCAGTGAAAACCTAACTGTTAGTGGTCAGGCCTAACCATTAATGGTAAGGGTGACTTTTAGTGGTCAAAGGTTTATAAGAGATTCCCTAAGAGGTCTTAAGGTATTATATGGGTATTTTAACATCTAGAACCATTGTTTGAAGTTTTCTAATGTCTACACTTTACCCCTTTTTATTATGTAGTTTGTATCAGCAAGTGGCAAAACAAAAAATGGAGTGTGTGTTGAATTTTTGGTTGTCTTAATCATGGGATGAGGTATTCCCCCTCAAACTAGTAGTTAATTTGGTGAAAAAGAATCAAGTGAAGGTTTGATAAGTGATTAAGTTGGTGTTGAGTTGGTGGTTTAAAGGTTGGACACTAAAGTGCAAACACACACACAAAGTGAGACTAACTATGATAGTCAAGATCATGTATTGACTAGGTTTACATTATTGGTAAAAATTAAGGTTAGTATTAGAATGACCAGTGACAAGTGGACCACATGACCATATGTGATGGTTGGGTTACACTTTCAAACTCAAGTCTCCTAGAATATTTCAATATTTCCATAGGTATACAAGGTAGGAAGTGCTTCCATAAAGACACAAATAGGTTGGGTTAAGGTAGCGCAAGTTTAAATTATTCAACATGGTGAGTAGTTTTCACATTCAAAAGGACCATGAATAGGTCATCATAATATGTGTACTAGTTGAGCCAAAATGGTTAGTGGTGAAATTGACATGGTGGTAGTTGTGTTTGTCAGAGAAAGTAATCTCCTATGATGGGCACATGATTTGGTTTTGAGTGAGAAAATTTATATAAAAATTTGTTCAGAGGAAATAACCAAAAATTATGATCATCAATAATTAGGGTTCACCCTTAGGGTGATCATCAGTAATCAGACATCAGCCCTAAAAGGGTAGAGATAAAAAGTTTATTTGTGGGTCTTTATCACTCACTCGTGCATGTTTTGACTTGTGTGATTTGATTTTTGGTGTTTAGTGAGATAATTGTGATGGCATTTGCTAACAGTTGATTGGGTGAGGTTGATTACATGGGATACAGGTTGGATCGATGAGGATGCAGGGTGGAAAAGTAGGGCATGTGGCTAGGAAATGAGTCTTAGGGTTCCTCTTGAATGGCAATTAAGGAACAAGGTAGGTACCATGTTGAATTGGTAGAGTAGATTGATTTTGTTAAATGTAATCATATTTGAATTTTTTGTTTATAGATTGGTGTTGCTATTGACCTAGAGTTTTGGGTTTTTGGTAATGTTTGTTTTGATTAGAGAGTTGGAATTTGTAAGTATTTATTTAATTTGGTAAAGGTAGGGTGGGGTGAGAGTGGTAGATGTAGATATTCCTAGAATTTTTTAGGTATTGTTTGGTGTTTGGGTAGGTTAATAGGAGGGTAAGGTGTGTGTATTCTATCAATGGTTATGCACAGTGATCATCGATGGTCATTATTGACCTTCAATGGTCGATAAATGACCATCATAGGTTGGTTGATTGATTTTTGATGGTCACCATGATCATCGATGGTCTATAAGATGTTGAAACATTTTTTGAAAAGTGTTGAATGTTTTAAAGTTAAAGGAGTCTAGAGTTTAGGTAATGTCAGATGTTTTGAATGTTTAGTTAAAATTGATGTTAAGGGTAATGTTTATGTTTGATAGGTAGTAGTTGAAAGCTAATGGTGAATGTTAAGGTCAAGGGTAACATTATTGGTTAATAGGTAATTGTTTAAGGTTGGACATTAAGGTAATAGTTATGTTATAGGGTAAAGGGTAATGGGTAAATGGATAATTTAGGATAGGTTAGGGAAAATGATATATTTCATAGGCAAAGTGTGTTAGTGAACTAAGGTTGTTGTTATAAAACCTTATAGGTGTGAGACAGGATCCATATGTGAGATTAGGTACACTAGATATTTGCTAAGATTAATCAAGGGATGACTATTGATGATTGAACCCATATGGAGGAGGTGGGTCTCAGTGGTATTATGCATTACCAACATGTGCCATGGGGTTTGGATATGATAGTGGCACTCATTGAGAGATGGGATCCTACCACTAACACCTTTCTACTTCTGATAGGTGAAATGAGTATTATGTCTAAGGATATATAGAACATTGTATAGTTGCCCATATGAGGGAAGTTAATCTACCACATAGAGAGATGAGTAGGATGAGTTCATAGAGATGTTTTATGGGGATGACCTTGATTTTATGAGGTGGCATACATGAGGATTTATCTATATTCCATTATACTTGAGGACTATAGGTTATAGGTAATTGATGATGATGATGATAATGATGATGTGTTATGCATTACTTGATTCAAGTAATAAGAGGTTCCCTTATTTTTTGTTTGGGGTATTGGTGGAGATGTTTTTAGGTCACATAGTGTTCACATGGGTAGTTGTGATATTGGTTCACATTTACAAAGAGCTATGGAGATTCTAATCCCATAGGAGGTATGTTATTAGTGTAAGGTTTCTTCTACATTATTGGGTATATGAACACTTCTAGGTGATACAAATGATGGGCATACTATGAAAGGGATATGCTTAGATGCACTTCTAGGTATGATTTATTAGGTGGAGAGATGATTTTTCCCTCTTAAGACTAGGTTGAGGGTCTCATAATATAGACTAGTTCAAAGGCTTACTAGATGCCTTCGGTATTGAAGATGTGATTTGGAGATCATACATTAGGTTTACATGATGGGCACACTATGTCCAACACACACTATCCCTATAGATCTATTGATGGATACATTATAAATGGGATGGTGAGATAAAGATAATACCTTTTAATAGGGTGTGGTGATAGTTCAGCTTGGTGTAAGGTATCTTTAGGGTTTTCTCAAGGTATAGGAGGGAGAATAAAAAGTTTCCTCTACCTGCTCCATAACTAGTTCATATATTTATAGATCATAAGGAGTTACTAGTGAGGATAAAGATAGATGATGTATGTGTCATAGATGGGTATCCTTCATGGTACCAGGTGCTCTATGTTATAATTGATATTGGTGTAGATGATGGGGGTCAATAGGTGATTGATGTCAACCCAACTAGTGAAGGTGGTTAGTAGGCATTAGTATAGGGGGTTTCCAAAAATATTTGTCAGAAGGACCAAGCATGAGAAACACTAGTCATAGCATAGGCTTCCATGAAAACATTGAATGTATCATTGGAAGTAGTGTAGGTTTAATTGACTAATATTATAGGTGAGAGAGATTAGGCCAAACCTATGCTAGCTCTGGTGACATAGGAGAGAGATTATATTCAATAGGTAGGAGGTAGAGTACGAATAGAAAGTTGACCAATAGGGACTATCTCAATGTAGATATATGTAATGAATATGGATGAACTATGATACTATGAGGCCATAGTATTCATGCATTGTCTAGATGAGCCTCAATGGGGTGAGTATAGCTTTGGGATTATAGGTGGTGTAGGTATAACAACACTAGATCAGTGGGCCACATCTATAGGTGGCAAGGGAGGTACCTCAGGAGGATAGGCACTAAGAGGTGGTGGTGCCCCAAGAGCATAGTCTGATATGAGACATTATATATTTTGATGTATATGGTTTTTAATACTAGCATACAAGCTGATGTAGTGAGATGTATATTTATTTTTAGAGATATATGTACATGATTATACACACAATGATGATTATGATTATAGACTTGTGATTTATAGATATGATCCTCATTTATGTTTTTTGGTTCATATTTTTTATTGTTGATTATGATGTGATGTTATATTGATTATGTTTATACTCATGATTATGTTGATGTGGGCCTACCTAGCTAGGCATGTGATGATATTTCCTTTTAATTTATGTTCATGAAGACATTGATGTTAATATGATGTTGATAGTAATGATTATGGTTTAGCATGCCATGGTTCATGTTTTATTGCTTATGATTATATACATGTGATGCTACTTAAATATGATTATGTGATGGTAATAATGATGTTTATGGTTTTGATCTTGATATTAATGTGATGTTTATAGTTGGTGATCTTGCTAGGATTATGGTTTAAGTGATGATTATTCTTAGATGACCAATGATATGATGTTGATATGATGAGGTTGTTATGGATTGATGTTATCTTATGTGATTTTGATTATAATGTTATGTTGTTTGATTACTAGGATGATGTTTTTATTTCATTTTCGAGATGATCATGTTTATGACATTGATATGATGATGGTGTTCATGCTAAAATATAATGAGTATATGCTTCCTCTTATTGTTTTAGACATGTGGTGAAAAATGGTTTATTTTCTATTTGTTCATGGATGTTATGATGTTAATATGATGTTGATGGTAATGATTATGTTCATAGATATGGTTTATGATAATGATTATATTATGGAATGTGGTTATGATTATTATGTTTTTGTTTAAATTAAGGTAAAGCACATAAAGTAAGTTAAATAACAAAACTAGATGTGAGAGAGAGAATATAATCAAGAGACAAATGACTAAGTGAATATATCAACTAGTATGAGAGGATAAGAAGAGGGCATGATGCTTCTTCTTTGGCAAGGATTAAAATAACCAAAGTTGGATTGGATTAAGGAATATAAAACCTTTGAATGCTTCACATTAGTTTTTGTTATTTGGTTAAGAAGGTGTTATTATCACATAATGTCAAATAAGCTCATAAACCCGTTGATTATAGTTTATAAAGGGGAGGTGGATGAAGATGGAACCTTCTTGTGAGACTAGCATGCATCTTCTAGAGGTTACCAAAGAGACATTATAAACAAGTCTATGTCATATATAGTGTAGACTAATCGATACAAGAAGTCTACTCATGAGAGTTGATTGTAGCTTTCAAATGTTTTTTGCTTTTTTTGATGTTTGATAATGGGTATTTTGTTATTTTTTTGTTATTAGGGAGGGATGGGGAAGCTGATTGATATGGGAAGCTTATAATAAATTGATATACTTTGAAAAATTCTTTACTCAACCATCCTTCAAGGGAGTGGTCTAAATTTGTGTGCTTTAATTAATGATTTTGGTATCTATCCTTCAAGGGAGCAGTTTACCTTAGTTTGATAAATTTTGATATGTTTTTGGAAATGTTCCTTCAAGGGATTAGTCTACCTTAGTTTGAGTAATTTTGATATGTTTTTGGCAATGTTCCTTCAAGGGAGTAGTCTACAAATTCTATGAATGACCCATGATTTCTTTTTTTTATGATTTTACTTGACAGAGACTTACTTATATAGGCTTAAAGGTTCTCCTTTTATGAAGGAAAAACTAAAGGCATAAGAAGATTTTGTAGGTGTGAAAGAGGTTTAGGTGAAAATGACAATGGGAATCCATATTAAGAAAGGGGTGAAAAGTAACATGAGAATCATGCAATGGGTAGATCCATGGTACCCATTATTCAAGATTAGGCTATGATTATGATGGATAATCACATGATTCAGGTTTAATAAGTTGCCCCTAAATTTAGGAGATCAATGTGGTTTGAAAGCAAGGGATGACCTTAAGTTACACAAAAGGTGAGTTTGATCCTTTTTAACAAAAGATAAGACATAGTTGTGAAGTATTCAAAGGTTCAAGCTCTAGGTTTCCCAAAATAGAGTATAACTAATAAGCTCCTAATCCATATTTATGTATTATGATATAAGGTCCAAGCCAATTGAAATCAAACTTTCCTCACTTGATTTTATCTTTATTGGTGACATGTTGGTTTTCCTTTAGGATGAGGTCTCCAATATTTAATTTGTGTATTTTAAGGTGTTTGTTAGAAGCACACTCAACTCATTCCTAATAGACATGAAGGTAAGGGATAATTAATGATGCTTATCAAGTAGCTCAATTTTAGATAAATAATCTTGATGACAATCACTCCCAAATATGAGGTCTCATAGAGATATGTGAAGAGAAGGAATTTAGACTTTGAGAGGAAAGAAAACCTCTACTCTAAAAACTAGAGAAAAAGGGGTAGCACCTGTAGGGGTTCAAATGCTAATATGATATTCCCATAAGGCAAATGGGATGTGTAAATGCTAATCCCAACCTGATGCATTAACCATTTTGGTAAGCATGTTATTGAGAGTTTTATTGGAGGCTTTCACCTATCCATTTGCTCGAGGATGATAAGGTGAAGAGAAACTTAACTTGATACTAAATGCATCACAAAGACCTTGGACTTGTTTTTTATAAATATTTTCCATTGTCTATGATAATTTTATGGGGAACACCAAAATGATTGAAGATGTGATGATTGATAAAGTTGACAATATTTTAGGCTTTGGTTGAAATAAGAGGAATAGACTCTACCCATTTGGTAAAGTACTCAGTTGTAGTGATGATATAATGATGTCACTACGAAAAATAGGGTTAATTTCACTAATAAATTACAGACCCCATCATGAGAAGGGACAAAAATCTATGGATACGTGAAGATTGTGTCTAGGTACATGATGTAAAGTGTAATGTTGTTGACACTTAACACACTTTTTCACATAATCACAACAATATTAGTTAAGGTTAGGCCAATAATATCCAAGATAAAGGATGCATTTAGAAACAACAAGGCTACT
Organism: Torreya grandis; assembly: GCA_037957365.1. Classification (NCBI taxonomy): domain Eukaryota; kingdom Viridiplantae; phylum Streptophyta; class Pinopsida; order Cupressales; family Taxaceae; genus Torreya; species Torreya grandis. The sequence continues at coordinate 1,528,275 of JARHVA010004349.1, read as the reverse complement.
AAAGTGTCCACCACATATCCCATCATGTGTTTCCCTAATATCATGAGAGGCTTCATGACTATGTAATTAGTGGAAAAGGAGACAATCAAAGCTGAGTTTATAAAGAATTCCCCCAAGTATGGTATAACATGAGATACTCTAGATAAAAACTCATTGAGCATTTCTAGAAAGATTAGAAAGAATGATGGCAAGGTTGAGAGAGTCAAAGGTCTAATGAAACCAAAGGTCAGGTTAGGTCTCCACATTAAATATGGTGGGAGAGTCTGATTTGACATAAGAGGGATAGGTAAGTCTATGGATAATGATTTATAGCTTAGATTTAGAGGGTGCAAATGGAATTTGAGAGGCAAGGGAAGCCATCATTTCAAAAAACTTGTTTGTAGTTAATGGGATGGTTTGGATATGGTAGTGTTCAAATGATTATAAGATTAGTTTTTTTTTCCATTTATACTATTAAAAAACATCATTGTTACACTAGTAAGAGACATTGATTTGATTGACCACTAGTTAAGAGTTGCCAAAAATGTTGATAGTTTTGACTCCCAAGGCTAACACAGTCTAAAGGCCTATTACTAGGGATTCATACTCAGCCATGTTGTTGGTGCATTTTAAATCTAGATTAAAGTATAAAGGAAGAGGTTAAATATGAAGGGGAATAAGTATGATGATGTATCTCCCACCACATTAACACTTCGATCCATTAAAGAACATGGTCACTTGAGAGGTGAATCTTCCTAAGAGACGGTCATGATGGACTCATTGGGAAACTCAAGAGGAGGAGGTTGATCATATACTAAGGGTGTATTATAAAATTCATTATAAATTACTTTCCATTTAATTGAATTTTATTGAAGAAACTCAAGGTCAAACTTAGCTAAGAACATGAGCTACCTGGACATACACTAGTTTTGGTATGGCTTGGAGTGCATATAATTGAGTGGGTTGGTATTGGTTATGACATAGGTCTTATGGCTACAAAGTTTGGTGGCCATGAAGATCAACACTAGGAAAATTTTATTATTATGGGTATATCAATTATCATACTCTACAACCATATGATTGATGTAATAGACAACTTGATCTGTATGTTGTTTATCTTGATGAGAAAGAATTGCCCCTAAGGAGTGGTCAGTGGTAGATATATAAAGGTAAAAATGTTGATCATATTTTGGAGAGATGAGGATAGGTGGAGACAAAATGTACTTTTTAATCAAATCAAAGGCTTTGGAAATTCATTATTCCACTTAAAAGAGACATATTTCTTTAGAAGGTGATGGAAGGGTTGACATTGATCTGAGAGTTGAGAGATAAAGTAAAAATTGGATTGGAGCTTCCCTTACAAGCTACATAGTTGCTTGAGGTGGGTAGGAGGAGGAATGTTGAGGATTACTTTGATTTTAGTTGAATGAAATTAATTCCTTGAATAAAGATGATAAAGCTAAGGAGCTTACCTAAAAAAAAACCCAAAAATACACTTCTTGGGGTTAAGGCAGACATGGTAATGGACAAGTAGTTTAAATATAATATTAAGGATGGTCAAATGGTCTTTACAACATTTAGATTTCCCAAGAAGGTCATCAACATAGTCTTCTACAATTTTATGATTAAGGTCATCGAAGATATAGGTCATAGCACATTGGTAGGTCACACCAACAATCTTTAGTCCAAAAGGCATGACCCTATGACAAAAATTCCCACATGAGGTGAGAAAGGTGGTTTTGTGTTGATATTCAAGGGCAATTAGGATCTAATTGTAACATGATAATCCATCCATAAGAGATAACATATCATGGCTAGTTGTAAGATCAACTAGCTGGTCAATGCTTGGTAGAGGAAAGTCATCTTTTGGGAAAGCAAGTTTGAGGTCATGAAGGTCCACACAAATGTATTATCCCCCTATGGCTTTGGTGATAGGTACACCATTTAAGACCCATTGGGTATAATCAATGGGTTAAATTAGATATATGAATAGGAGATGATGAAGCTCTTATTTGATGAGAAGGGATATGCAAGGGTACATTCATCAAAATTTCTACCTAACAGACTTAGCATCATGGTTGGTGACTATGTCGTGGGTAGAAATAGAGGGGTCAATTCCTAGCATGTCACTATAAGACCAAGAAAATTTGATGTTGTGGTCCTAAAAAAAGGAGGAAAAGTCCTGAAGATCTTCAAAATTAAGTGATCAGCCAATTTTAACAATGTGTGGGTTGTTTGGAGTGCCCAAATTGATATCCATGGTGCATTTTTTCAACATGGTTGAAGTCTTAAGAGGAAGATATTTGTGGATAGAGGAATTTGGTGCACCAAGATAGGTGAGAATAGAGTCATCAACCTAACACTAAATGGTATTAATGTTAGGAGAGTCATATCTTATCATCTTAGGATGGGTTAGAGGGATGGTTATGATTGCCTCATATTTTTGATAAGTTAGGGGTTTGAGGCTGATCTTGTTGATGGAAAAAAAAATCTAGGGGGGATGATGTTTGAATCCTTAGATATCGATGGTTGAGTGGATGCTGAGGATGGGATTTCCTCATCAATGATGGTAATGAGAGGTGGGTTGGTTTGTTGTTTAGGTTTCATGAAACTAAGGCCATGATTTTTATGAGGTTTTCATGTTTTGATTAAAATCAACTCATATGGCTCATGTTCATACCGACCTAGACCAAATCCCTTCCAATCACACTTATAGAGGTACATTTTAGAAAATTATAGTTTGTCTAGATAGGAAAAACTAAAGGTGAATGGCTAAGGTGAGGAAGAGGTGATATAAGTGTCAAGGGTTTTATCAATTCCCCCATAGATAAAATTGGTTTGACAAGTTAAGTGTCCAAAAGGGACAATGGTTCTAATATTGGGGTCATAATTAGGTTGGTGGTCAAGATTACCATACTCTTGGGGAGTAAAGAAAGCATCAAGGGTGAGAAGGTGATACTCTCCCAATGAAATATGTTAGAAGGTCGATTCCAAAGGGTCTATTATGGGGATTTGGGTGGAAAGGATGGAAGAAATTGTAGATGATTCATTGGTAAAAGGAGATGTGATTTCATCTTTTACTAGTGAAGGTTTGTTAGGAGGAAGAATAATGTTGTTAGGTTGGTATGTCATATTGTATGATATAAAGGGATTGGGGTCATCTTGTATGGTAACAAATTAACTATCATACTAAAATTTGACACACTAGTGTAGGGTAGATGTCACACAACCCATGGAATGAATATATGGGCATCATAATAATATGTTATACTATCATTCTCCTTTTAATACATATAAGAGATTAGGAAATGTGTGGCGTCCTAGGCAAATAAGAAGGACAATAGTTTTTAAAGTTGTGGCCATAGTATCATTGAATGATCAAATCACTTCTAAGGTTTTTGACATGATGTTATTAGGTAATTAGAGTTGGTTATAGGCATGGGATGAGAAGATGTTGATACTAGTTCCCACATAAATCATAACCCTCTTGATGTGGTTCTAGTTGATATAGGTAGTAATGAAGATGGGAGGATTTAGGTCATCTGGATGGATGGAAAGTATTTCCAAAATCTTGAAGGTAACAAAGTTAGAAATGTGAAGAGCTCTAATAAAGGTTGCTAAATGTTGAGTGTATTTTAACCTTACTTCTATGTATTTCAATGTTTATATAATCACTTTGTGGTGATGGGGTGAGGTATTGATTAGTTCATATAAACTTATCTTCACTGGCATCTAGTGAAGCTATTTTAGAGCTACTCGCTAGATTGATTTAGATGGATTAGAGTAATAGGGTCTCAAGATAGACACTTTAGGTTTAGTTAAAGTTAAAGGTGCTTGGTGTTAGCTAGGTGCTTGGGTGGAGGAATAATGATATGTCTATGGAATAGAAACCTTTGTCTTCCCCTTATCCTATGGTTGAGCTTGTGATATGTGACCACATGGATGGTATGGATTAAGGGAGGAGTCAAGCTAGGTGATTTATTTGGTTCCTCTTCACTCTAAGGTGAGAGTGGAGGGTAGGTAGGTATTGGTTGATAGATGTTGGTTCTTGGGTCAATGCCAAGTTCATAGGGGAAACATTTGATAATAAGTCATCCTCATGATATAACTAATGGGCTATCACTTGGAGAGTGTTATAGTTCTTTATGTCATGCCTAGGTGTCCTATGGTATGAGAATATTAATTTATCATGTTATGAAGATGGTTTAGGACTATGTTGGTCAAATGGTCTGATGGGTGACTAGGTTAAGAATTATACTTGTAATAACCTCTATGGTATGGTGGAGTATGTCATAGACAATGGTGGTAGAGGTGTAAAAGCATTAGGTTTGACATTAGGGGTGAAATCAATTTTAGGATTGGTTTTGATGGTCAAAAACTTGGGTGAAGGGGTGCCCTTGGTGGATGGTTTGGGTTTTGGTAGAGAGGTTAAGGGTTTAGGGTTATAAAGTTTTGGGGTATACATTAATGAGATAAATTGTTTATTTATAGCTGGTTGGGAGATAGGAGGTATACCCATTGGTGGCTCGATGAAAATAAGTGTGGATGAAAGTAAGAGTGATGGTATAACCAAGAGTAGTCATCAAGTGTTGATTAGTATGGTTATTTTCTCAATTAAGGTAGAGGGATGAGGTCCCAAAATAGAGGGCAAATTAGAGAGGGGAGATAGATTTTTGATCTTTGGGATCTTAGGTTGTTTTACCTTCTTTGTTGGCTTAACATGGGGTTTGTTTTGTAAGTTTAGGTCCAACTTTACTAATGGGTAAGTAACGTTATGGGTATGAAATATACTAAGGTTCTTGGTGGGTTTGGTTATAATGGTAGAATGTGATTTAGTGACTTTGGGCATGTTTGGTTCTAGTGGTGTTGTTATGGTTTAATGGGTAGAGGTGTTCGATGGTTGGATTATGGTGATAGTAGATTTTATAGTGGAAAGGGTAGGTTGTTCTGACAAAGAGGGATCCTACTTGGTTTTATATGGGAGACCAAGATATTTATAAAAGGTGACCTGATCTAGGTTAGGATAGGATATGAATTCAAAGTTTTTAACTATTTCAGAGAAAGATTTTTAAATGGGTTTGAATCCCCTAGTAGTAGACTCAAAGGATAGACTCAGGGGTTGAGGGGAAGGAAAAATTACCTTGTCTTTTTCTTGATTAAAAGGTTATAATATCTAAGAGGGTGACTCCTCAATGGGAGGTGTAGGTAAAATAGTTTCTTCATTAGTTGTGATTGCTAGAGGAAGAGTGAATTGTTGTATGATTGAGGAAAATGATAAAGTGTGAAGGGTTTCCCCTTCTGATGTGCATATCAAATGAGAGGTTGGTGACTCCACTACCTAAATAAGTGGAGGGGAGGAAGAGGTTCTTTGGTCAGTGGTATTATTAGTAGTAATTTCACCAAGAACCATATTGATAGTGTGGGCCTCTTGATCATGAGAATATTTTGTTTTGATTTCACTGTTGGTAGAATGAGCATGGTTGGTAAATGGTTATCTAAAGATGTCACGTGATTGGTTGGGTGTGCATTGGGGTTATTAACACAAGTTACCCCTTATCAATGAGGGTTTGGATAATTTTCTTAAAGGTATTAAACCTACTAATGTCATGTATAATGACTTTATGGAAGGTGCATAACTCATCCTCCTTGTCCAACTAGGTACAGGATGAGAGGAATCAAATTGTTGTAGATGCTTGATAAAAGGGAATTGTATGATATTGGCTTTTAAAAATTTCTCCAAGACTAAAGAATATGCCTCTCTAAGTGGATTAAATTACTTTTGGGTGTTACAGTTTGGGTTCCTAGTATTTTTATTAGAGGAATTGGAATAGTTGAATTGGTTGACAATAAGCAAAGGGGTAGTTTTAAGGACAACTACATTCATGATTACTTTGTTCTTAAAATTAGTATTGGTTTGGTTATTTGGTTTGGAGGAGGAATCCTCATTTGATTTGAATGTGGAATTCTTATTTCTCAATTTCAAGTTCCCCTCATCAATGACCCTATTCTCTAGTTTTTGTGTCATGGTAAAAGCTTCATCAAAGGTATTGAAGCTCTGAAATCTTAAGGTAGAGGAGATGTTTCTAGTAGAAGCCCAAGTAAAGAGTTTAATCAGCTTGGGTTGGGGTAGAGAGAAGGAGAGTTAGTTTATTAGACTTATCTAATGAGCCACAAATTTAGTAATGGATTCATCATTAAATTGCTGAATGGAGTAGAGATTAGTGATAGAGATTTTCTTAGAGATGTTTATGGAAAAGTGATCTAAGAAAATATAAGCTAGTTAGGAAAAATAAAAGAGGGAGTGATTTGTAATAAAATTATACCAATCTAGTGTTAGACCTGATAGAGACACAGGAAAGGTAAGAATAAGGAGAGCATCATCATAGGAAATCATATAACATGAATGCTTAAATGCTCTTAGGTGTTGTTGGGGGCACTCTTTACTCTTAAACATAAATTTTTTTAGAAGTTTCCATTGAGGAGGGTATGATCGAATAGGGATGGATGGGTGAATTGGTTCATTATAGATTTGGTCATATGATAGAATATTATGAGCTCTAAAAATGGATGACTCCAAAGTAGTCATTTTGTCAATTAACATTTTGATAAGGTCAATTTGGGGTTATGCACCCCTATAGTTATAAGGTAGGTTGTGTTGGGTCTAGGTAGGTGAAACATATAGGTAGTTGGTGGGGGGTTAAGAAGCTTCCACATATTTATATGTGGTCATTGGTGGTTGGGATGATGTCACACATGAATATATAGAGAGAGGTGGTTGGGTGGAAGGTAAAGGTACACACCCTTATGGGTTAGGGATGTAGCTCAAGTTCTATGCAATGGGAACTTGTTAAGACATTAATGTATATTAGGTAGGAGGTATGATTGGGTTAGTAGATAGAGGGTAGGTGGTCACTTTTGTACTGATGGGTGGAAGGGTAAAAGGTATGGGAACTACTAAGCTCTAAAATGGAGTGGAGGTAGGTGGGTTGGAAACAAGAGGAATGGTGGTGGCACTAGAAGAGGGTATTCCTATAGTAGCTTAAGTGTCAGTGCCCAAAGTTTAGGTTTACCCTCGACTAAGAGGGTTATTAGTTGGTGAAGAAGGTGTTTAGGTGTTATTTGGTTGATTGGGTTGGTTTTGAATAGTAGTATTGATGGGGTTTTTGGTATAGGATGACACCTAGGTGACTAAATGTTGAGTGGAGATGGTGGATATAGAAGTATCACCCATAAGGTGGGATGACATGCCATAAGATAGGTCAATAGGTAGAACCAAAGTAGGGGTAAGGTTGGATATGGTGTTAAGGTAATGTTAAAGGGCTATGGGGTTGTTATCTATAAAAGTAGCAAAGTCTGCATCACTTTGGGAAACTATTTGAGGGATAGTAGGGATCTTAGAAGGATGAGGAGAGCTCTCTACATATGAGATATACTCCATGGATGAGGGAAAAGAGGAATTTGGATAATTAAGAGGTGGGTCCTAATTTGTTTGGTTCCTTAGTTGTTGCCTAGTCAAAACTATGCAAGTAAGGAAAAGAAGAAGATACAAGCAATCTCACAAATCAAACAAAGAGAAGACAAGAAAAACAAAGAAATAAAAATACACACTAAATCATGTTAAATCCTAATGTTATTTTTAGTTTCTCTTGTGTCTTATGCCTCAAGTTTTAAGAATTATGTGACTAAGCTTGGCTTGTAGAGAAGGTAATAGAATATAAGTCTATGGTTGGTTTCAGGTTGTTTTTAGGCTCTCAAAGGGATCTATATTGGAAATTAATATGTGGCTTGATATTGGGTCCTACCCCTTTACTTTAAACACCTTAATGATAAGGGTTTTGAGTTCTTAGCCATGACATACCAATTACCAAAGATTATAATCAACTAGAGAGCTGAGTTAGTTTTCCCATTACTGATGAAATCCAAGTACGATAACTGAAAAAGGTGATTACTAGGTAAAGAAATCCTAGTCAGGCCTAATGTCAATGTTTGATGCTTGATTATATTTTAGTGGTTTGGTCTTGTATGTGTGACAAGAATGAACCTATAACTTATTTTTTTACCTTAATTAAGCTATGTGATCTAAAATAAGCAAATAGAAAATGGATGTAGTCAATTTTAAGCTCAAAAAGAAAATCTTGATTTTGATGTATGAGCAGAAAGATAAGAAGAAGAAGCACCTAGATACAACTATGAACCCAAGAAAAGATTCAAGCATCCCACTAGGCACGCCATTATGTTTTAGATAAATTTCACTTATTTATTTAGAAGGAAGAAAAAAGAAACTCAAGAAGGGTATGGTAGAAAAACATGATATGTTGGGCATGCATTGATCTAGACAAGTGTAGATACTCCTCTTTGGCTTGGGAGGAATGACCTACATATAAGAAAGCACTCAAATAAATGGTTGTTTAGTTAGATAGTAGGGTGGAGTACCTAGTAAGAAAGGTCCAAGAAGCATGAGCTTCCTTAGAGGCTATCAATCCACACTTTTAAAAAATTAAGTTCTAAAAGCAAAAGATAAAATACTTGCATAAATAATAAAAGGTACTAAAGTTAAGTACATGAAGTACTTGATAAAATAATAGTTGAAATTGACTAATTATATTAATAAGTGGGTCAATATTAATGATAAATAGGTCAGGGATGGTTTATAAAATAGGGTAAGGTTCCATGATTAGGCAGAGGGAAAGAAAGTTAAATTTGTTTAAGGTCTAGTGGGTGAAAATAATTTGCTATTATTTTGTCACATAGTGGCCATCAGTGGTTGGGGTGACCATCAACAGTTAGGGTAACCATAAGTAGTTTAAGTAACCATTAGTGGTTGGGATAGACCATAAATGGTTAGAGTGACTGTTAGTAGTTATTTTGGGTTAGGTCTGGTCAAGAAAAAGATGCTTTAATGAGGTCATAGAATGGAATTTTGAGAGATGGGTTTGGGATAGGTTGATTGTAAAAAAATAAATAAACTAATTAGCAAAAAATATACATAGCTTGATTATTTCTGATTTGAAGAGGGTCAAAGGATCTATTGATGAAACTTGGAGCAATTTTGACATAGTAACGATGTTTGGTTATTGGATAATGAGTAGTAGCACTTTGGATCTCTATCACACTTACTAATTTCCTAGAATAACACCTTTTAATGGAAGTGCTAATGTAATAGGCTCTAGTTCTAGATGCATATGGTTGATTGATTCTAGATCTAGATTCACCTTTCTTCATTTCTTATTATAGAAAGGAAGGAGAGGTGTAACAATATGTTAACAAGAGGTTCAACAAGTATTTAAAATTTAATTTTTGAATGCATTAGTTTGTACATGAATCAGATGAGATAAATATGTAAAAAAAGGTGGTGTTGACTAGAGTTTGACTATTTAGGTAGTGAAAACTTGACTATTAGTGGTAAATCTTAATTAGTGATGGTTAGGGTGATCATCGATGGTCGAGGGGTTATGGGAGAGTCCCTAGGGGGTCTCAAGTTAGCATAGGGGTATTCAAACATCTAGAACCATTGTGTACAATTTTATAGTGTCTACATGTAACACTACTCTACCTCAACTCAAATGACACACACACACACACACAAAGTTTGACATATCTCTAAGGCAAAAGTGTGGTATCAAATGGACTCAATACAAATTTTGAAATAGTTTGGGTAGTACAAAGTGTAGCGTAGGACTCAAAGTGTGAGTGATACACAAGATGACTTGAGTCATATCAAATGATGATAATGATTATGAGTTTCAAAATGGCTCTCAATTCAAATTATAAATTGAACCTAAGTTCCCTCAAGTTTAGTACTAATGGAAAACGCACTTAACACATCAACCTTATGACCTTATAAAGGTGAAATTTTGAATTTAAATTATCAATGAAGGACTTAATAAAATTTTGCAAATGGTCTAGACTCAAATGGGAATCATAACTACACCAAAATGGAAGATATGAAATAAAGTTTATGAAAAAAAATTTAACAAGGAAAAATATGATTTTCACTTAGACAACATAATGCCTCCTCCTTGTTTAATAAATGTGGTGGACAATGTGTTTGGTTATGTAACATTTTGTTAAAAAATATTTTCTACTCGAAAAAATACCAAGTAATCTAAGACAAAGACAAACCAACTAAGTAATTATCTTAAGCCCTAAACTAACAAGGTGTGGCAAAGTGGGGTTAACTAAACTAACAAGTTTTCAAACATCTAGATAGATCAAATGCATACAACTTTCACATCAGCATATAAAATAAGTGCACATCATTTGGGTCTACATCATATGGATTGTTATAAGTATATATTTGCCTTTTTACAACCACTACATCCATCTCTCACTTAGTGTAGTGTGATGTCTAACATGATCAAATGTCCTAGATTAACCTCTACTAATAAAGACTATTTAGCCACTCAAACCATTATCTTAGTGAGGGGATCCCAATTTAGATACACTTTCATGGAGAGGGGTTGAATATGATTCTAGGAGATGAAGCCCTAGGTCAAATATTCCCTATAGAAATTATGGGAGGTAATGAATTCCCCCTCGTAATCCAAGATGAAATGATATAAAAACTAATTAAAAGAGCTTTACAATTATTTCTAGATCACCCATGTCATGTGGGTCTTGGGGAGAGCATTTAGATCATCTCTTTTACACCTTTAGACTAAGGTAATTTTCAATTAATATGGAAATTTTGATCTCACATGTTTTGTATAGGGGATAAGGGAGATTATACATGCAAAACTTCCCTTTTGCTCAAACAAATCTAACTAAATAAATAATGATTAGCTTACATAAAACAAAAATTTGGAAGTGAGTTCAATTTTAGATAAATATTATGAAATATTTGGTGGTGTTTTTTGGCCCTTTGGCCTTAAGTTTCAAAAATTTGAAATAACAACAACAAAACTATTCAAGTAAACACCCTAAAAATTTCTTTAAGCACCAAATGAAAGATTCCTAATTCTTTTTTAAGCATCTTAAAAGAGGCTTAAAAATATATAATTAAGAATGATTTGGAATTTTTCAATTAGTCCCTATAATTAAGTGGTTAGAGTGTTGTTTATCTTTGAATCACTTTAAAGAATGAAACAAGTAACTTTGGTTTAAGTGCTCTCATGTTTGTGTTTCAAGAAACATAGTGACCATCAGAGGTCACGTATGACTATCAATGGTTACTTCCTGACCATCGATGGTTACTTCTTGACTATTGGTGGTTATTTCCTAATATTTAGTGGTTACTTCTTGACCATAAATAGTTATACTTAATCGTTGGTGGTTATAACTATCTAGTAATGATTATACCTAACCATCGGTGGTCCTTGTGTAAACTTGTGAAGCTGAAATACGACCAAAAAAAGTTATAAAATCAATTTTAAAATGTTTCAAACCTCCAAATCTCAATTTAAGACCTGCACATTAATATTTTTGGGACGTATAATGTGTTAGGTCCCACCAAGTGTGCCATTATGTGAACTAGGAATTTAATGCAAGAGAGGGGGTTAAAGTAAGTATTAGTTAAAAATAAAATCAAAATTATAATAACACACTAACAAGCATGAAATATCTAGGCCTATACAGTAGGAAAATATTTTTAACAAACATACATATGAAAGCAACAACTAAAACATGAAATAAACCTTCCTTCACCTTCCTTGGAACTTCTAAATGGCGCATAGAGTGGCTTGATTGACTTGTGCATAAAAGAGTATCAATCAATGGAGTTGTTTGGCTCCTTCTTTCCTTATTAAATTTTGATTTTGAAGCTCCTCTCAATAATTAGGAATAATAAAACAATATCAAATGGCCTTTGAAATCATTTAAGCATTATAACCCTAAACCAAGAAAGTTTAAAATCATGAGTGTGTGGCCTTCTATTTATAGATTTTCTCATTTGATCAAGATTAACATAAACCATCCATATCAAGATGAATATGTTTGTTTAATCACCCATTGATTTTTTAAGGATAAAATCAATAAATTTCCTCGTAAATATTTGGGATAGAGAGGCATTAAAGATTTATGGGAGGGCTTAATCAAATATTTGTTGTATTTATGGCCTAGGGATGTCTTCTCAAAAAGTGACCTCACTTGATGATATATAAACTCATAATAAATTTCCAAAACGAAAAATTAAACAATATCCATGAAAAATTAACTTAATATCTTTATTCAAATTAATTAGCCTTAAACATGATCTATCAATTTTGGTCCAAATCTTAGCAATTAGTGCACAAATTAATCAAACTGGCCAAAATGTCATATTATTGGATTTAAATTTGATTGGATTAAAATTGGAAGGTGATGTTAAATTAATTTGAAACATTATATCATTTAGGATGTTTTTTTATATAAAATAACAAAGGCATGTGTCTTGTGTAAGACATTTGGTAGAAAAGAGCAATCCAGAGCACCTAGGTATGAAAATGTCATTTTGAATCAAAATGATATGATCAAAGTTAGTTATCTCATTAAGTTTATTGAACTATTTAGGGATAAATTGGAAAAAATTAGCACTTATATATGAAAACATCACATGATTTATCATGTTTTACTATTTTTAGTCCAAATTGTGCATTTTGGTAGAAATTGTTCAAAAACCTAGTTCAAAGTCATTGGTGGCCACTTTTAGGTATCTACAGGTCTCATCTAAGTAGAAAATGATTATAATTATATTTTTTTTGTATGTGATAAATTTTTTATTCTCTATCTTTTTATTTATGTCTGACTTGGATGAAATGAGTATATTTTCGCATACAAAGATACATCTCTATGGTGGGATTATTTTGAGAAGACATCAATAATTTTGGCAACAACTTTTTGGTAACATTTTTTTAAGACTCAAAATAGAACAAAGTGACCTAGGAAGATCCTTATTCAAGCTCTAAAGATCTACCAAGTAGCTTTAAAGACATTCTAACAAAGCTTCAAAGATGTTTTGATAAAGCTCTGAAGACCTATCTAGTTATGCTCTGAAGATGCCTAGTGATGCATCAAAGATATCAAATTGTACTCTATAGATTAATATAAAAACTCCAAAGATATCTAGTATACATATATAAATATTCAATATTTATATATCTTCTTTTAGACATCATTATTCATAGTAATAGCCTAAAATAATCTATATATAAATGTATTTTTATTTTATAAATCTAGACATAATCTCTTCAGATATATGTTAGTTATACTCAATCTATTGTTAGTTAAATTAGTTATAATGTGTCCTATAAGTATGGGATATAAATCCTAGATATTATATTTAAAATAAATATATTTTATTGTTTAGATCACTAGACTTTGTATTCTAAGAATGGTCATTGAGATTTTCTTTAAGTACATCTTCTGATTGTATGTAATAGAGAGAAAAGAAAATCAAGAAACATTCAAGTGTAATTTTATAGAAAAATTTATAGCATCTATATATGTTCCTTTTGAAAATTAATTATTAATAAAATATAACATTCTATTCCATTACTAAGTTAAATATGATCTTGTTCTAAGGAAGGAGCAAAGGCCCACTTCTCTTTAAATATCAGGATAATAGATATTTTTAGTTTATAGTTTAAAAGTTTATTTCTTTTGATATAGGTATATTTAATATTATTACAAGTCTAATTTCCATTTTAACATAATCTGTGATTTCCCTTTCAATGCAAAGTATGATTTACCTTTTAACACAAAGTGTGTTTCTTTTAATGTATGTGTGCTTTCATATATGAAAATTTTGTTTCAATTTAATGCAAGTGATTTTCCTTTATGCAATGTGTGTCTTTCAATTCTCATAAGAGTAAATTTAATAGGAAAGTTTTTTGAATAAAAAAATCATCTCTATATTCAAAATATATTAAGAAGCCATCTAGGTACTAATAGGTAATCAACATTCTCGATTTATAAAATACAATATTATCCTACCTAGCTGAGAAAGTTTAGTGAGGACATTGTAGTATATTATGCTAGATGTTTATGTACTAGATGTTGATGGTGTGAAATGAAGAGTCCTTTTAACAAGTAATGCCATAGGGTATATTTATTTAATGAAACTTTATAGATTTAAATTTTTTACAACATAGGATTATAATCTTTTTTACTACCTTTAGACATCAACAACAGAGTAAACACCCTCTAAACAATGAACTGGTAACTCAAATATCCATCATCTCATTGTATATAGCCTTAGAAATTGGCCCTGGTATAAAATGAAAACAATCCATTAATTGGTTAAATGAAAGGTATAACAAAAGCCTATTATAGTCTATATCCCTCACTTCAAAATATGGGATACTAATGTGTTTTCATAAGAGATTTAGGCCTTGATAAACAATTAGTTTAAATTTTGAGGTAGATTGTGAATCATATTATAACATATTAATATAGATGTGATGCATATATGGGGTATTTTATAGGATCATGAGTGATAGTTGATAAATTTTATGACATAATGGGGTAGGTTATAGGGATTAGATTAAATAAACTTACCATATTGAATATATTGGAATATATATTATGGCATTCCATAATTCCATTGAGGTACAAAAAATTAGGTTGGGGGCATGAATGTTTTTAATACATACACTTTTTTATTTCTATTTATGGGGAAAAATGGTAAGAACTTTGAATCTAAAATATGATTACAATAGAGTTACATTTTACATATGAGCCTAAATATGGGCTCCACCTTTACCTTTTATATACAAACTTATTTTGGAGATCAACCAAAGAGAATTATGATGATATTTGAGGGGTGTAGTTGTGGTTACTATGTCACTCAATTATAAATTATCCATATCTAATGAGGGATGAGACATATAATTTTTAACCCATGGACTTATTAATGGAATCTCCATAGGGCATGATCACCCCATAGTAGTCTCCAATAAGTTTAGAACATAGCTTGGTTCACATATTTGTAGGCGTATTAATTCCTTAGATTTTATTTTTCAAGTATTTGAATGACATAGATTAATTTATAATATTATATCAAAATTGGATATTGATTTCTACATGTTTCCTTTCATGTTTTTTGATGGTGAAATTTAGATACTTAGAGAACCTAGAAACACAAAATGTAGTTACACACAATATTTTTCTTAATTCATATTGCAATCTAGAATTTTCAATATTAGACTAAAATGGGAGAATTTATATCCCTATAAATTTGGTATTATACACTTGGTAACATTTATTTTGACATATCTTTGAAATAAATGACTTGTGCATACACATTTTAATCTTGCTCAAGTTCTTACAATCCATTTATTTATCTATTGACTTAGCCATCCTAATTTGTTGTCATTCATAATCAATATCTCCCTAGCTTGTGATAGGATAAATTATTTTTTTAATAAAAATGTTTCCATACTTTATACCATAGTTTTCACCTTTTTGTATAGTACTAATAATAATTTGATCCTATAAATTATCAGTAGTGTCCAACTTTATAGTATATGTCCCAAGATCCTCTATTTACTAGTTTTCAAACTCATATCCCTACCTTGGATCAAAATACATAATTATCATGTCAATTATGAAGTAAAATTACCTAAACATATATATATATATATATATATATATATATATATATATATATATATATATATATATATATATATATGAATCAATACTAAGGTTATTCCTATTTATAAATCATAGATATCTTACTTGGTCAATACTTGGAAAATCACTTTCACATTGAGAGAACTATTTACAATTCGTTAAGACAGTATCAAAAATAATCATAAAAATCCAAAAAGGAATAATCCTTAAGACAATTTTTTACACCTGAGTGCAAGATCAAAGTTTCATATTATAAAATTTCAAAAGATAAATATATTGCACTGAATTTTAGTGAAACACAATTGAACACACATACACATAGGTGGGATAAATATGTGTGTTTTGAGCCCTATTCAAAGTATTGGATTTTAGGAAACACATAACCACTTACAAGAGTGTGATTGGGGCTATCCAAGCCATATTTATAACCCCTTTTTCTAGGACAAATAAGTGTTGAAAGTGGATATAGGGTTTCAAGACAAAGGAAGATAAAATTAGGATCTGCACATAGGAATGAAGATAATAAATTACATTTAAATAATCTTGAAAGGAAAGCACACTGACCTATGTAAGAATAGACAAAAAAAACCTATAGTGATAATTTTGGTAGATAGTGGATATGACCAGTCATTGCAAGTGTCTATACTTCATTGATAAAGTTCTAACAAATTTTGACACTAAGTCTCATAATCTAAGTAGCCATAAAGCCATTATAGAGAATATAAGATGATTTTACTCAACAATATATAAAAATACACTAAAATATTAATTAATTACACTTTTTCTTAGTAATTTATGTATTAAGTAAATGAAATTGATCTATTTGAAACATTCATATTTATAAGGTTAAATGCCATAAGATTATATAATTTGAATTACTTGAGTTTTAGCTTGTTTAGATTTCCTAAATACAAAATAAGTTAGAAAAAATGTAAAGGAAAACACTTAAGCATCCTTGGTTTGGGACTCCAAAGACTGGGTGTACCTCGATACCTCCACAAGTATACAAACATATTCCCTCATTCCTCTTAAATTAAATATAGATTATTATGTGTAACCAAATCAAAATGATGTTGTACTTCTATATAATGATAAAACTCTTAAAAGTCACCTATGAAATATTCCAATGAATTTGGCTCAAATATGATATAATAAAATGGGGAAAAATTAATATTATGTTATCCAAGGCTAATATAATATAAAAGGAGATAAACATGACTTATTGGGGTCGATACAATCAGTATGGATAATACATAGTAATAATATTATGTCATCCATGGAAAATACAGTTGTAAAATTTAGGGAATGCTACAAAACTAACTCAACATGGCCTAATTAGTAGGAAATAAGCATAAAACTAGGTAAATGAGGTGGAAAATGGGGAAAGAGAACTAAAGGATCCTAAACTAATCATATAACATTATAATGATTACAAATAGGTATAATACATTATCATATAAGAATCTATTAAAAAGTGCCATGAATTGACGAACCCTATCATGATGCCCTTCTTTGGATGTGCACTCATTGAGATGATTCATTGACATGCACTATAAGAGAAATCATTAGTAAGAGAAAAATATAATTATGTACATATACCCCACCCAAATCCCAACATGTGTCATAGTAGTGTAATTGTTTAACCCTAATTTATATGTGGATCTTACTTGGGCAGATAGGATTAAGGATATATAATTGATAGGGTACAAGGGTGAATTTAAGATCCATATAAGGCTAATTAATGTGATAAAACTTAGATGTACCATATAATGAATTTATTAAATTGAGATAAGTTATTAATAGAAAATATAACTATGTTAGATATATGAATAACATAAAAGAGAGTATTTAATTGGTTATGATGCTAATGTAAATTTAAATATAATATAGGTAGAAAGTAGGTAGGAAGATAGTTATAGAACAATTTTTATATTTTGGATCTAGTGTTTCTATCTATCTATAGAGTTATGTCAGTTTGGGATAGTTATGCATACATTACTATCTAGGTTCAATGTTAGTATTCAATATAGAATATCAAATAAAATAAGATGAAACCATCTAAATGATTTTGGGTTTGGCTTCACATACACTCTAGTGTATTAATATTTAGGTCATGGATTGTCATTCTTGGTGAATTGGAAAAACTATATCTTTCCATATTCAATGTGACCTTGGGTAAAATGGGTTAATGGGCACACAAAGTCGAGTTGACTTAAAATGACCCTATTATCAAATGGTAAAGCCTACATAGCCAATAATATAAAAGAGGTTATAAAACTCATGTAGTTCTCCCCTACATATTTTTTTGTGTGTGAATCATGATATTTTTAAAGTAAAATAATGACCTAGCTTGTAACTTATAAAATATGACCTTATGACTAATCTTTTAGTACTTCATACCTATAGATTGGTTATACCTATAACTAGTCTAAAAACAAGGAAACTTTGATAAATTGAGTGTTTTATATAGTGATTATAAATAAGTTCCTTGGTCTCTTTGGTATTTTATAGGTGAGGAATGAATGATGGTTGATATTGTATTTATACCAATCCTATTGGTAGATAACTCACATTAAAGCACTTAGGCCAACTATTGTAATACATTTAATTTGTAAATTGGATGACTTTAGGGAACCAAACACTTGTGTTGGGTTATGACAGTAATTTTAATACTACTATTTATCTTGGATTTTAGTATTCAAGGAGTGAGAGAGTAGGTACATGATCAAAACTTACATAGGTGTAATATATGTACATTTTAAGAATTTTAAGCAAGATAAGATGTTTGTGTCATCAATATAGGTCTAGTTGGACTAAGAGATAGACTAAGGTGCACAAGATAAAGCATATGTGAGGCTTGTGGAAGCAAGTCATGTGTAGAACTAAGAGGAACAACCAAGGTCTGAGTTTTCCAAGTGTACAAGACTAAGGTGTTATATAATCACAAAATATCATCTACATTTCCCCCCTTTAATATATTAATGAAAATCCTATTTTAAAGGAAAGTAATAAGTACCTAGGTGTGTAGACACACCTTATCATTGATTTAGTTAAATTTGAATGCTTTGATAGAGTTGAATTTGAGTGTTTTGTTGGTGACTAACTTGAAACTAAGATCATGTTACAGTGTATAATCAGTCCATATAATATGGGTTAAAATTAATTGAAATATATTCAAATTTAGAGAGAAAGGTCTAGGAGTACACCCATGTGTTGATGTAGTTGTCTTGCCTATTATAAAGTTATTTTTGTAAAATATGTATCATTATAAAGCTCTAATATTGAGATTAGGATAAATATAGATAAATCCTTAAAGTGCATATATCCAAGGAGATAGAGAGAGAGAAAGAGAGAAGTTGGATGGCACAAGCCCACAAATTCAGAGCAAAAGTGAGTTTTCACCTGGTAGTTAAGATTAACTCAACCATGCAACCCAATAATACTTATAATCTAGTGAGTTTGGATGATCAAGTTCAAATTGAAAAATTGGAAATATTGAGTGATTTAATCACCTCAAACGTACCAAATGGTGAACCAATTACTATAGTAGATTGGCTTGAAAATGTACATAAAAATCTATGGGGTATCATACATACAATAGTTTTAGAATCTAAAATTGATTTGAATTTTAAATATTAGGCACATGTTGCATAAAATGTGTACCTTAGATATGTATCATGATGAAACTATGTATAAAATTGGTACCATGTATAGAATGATGCCATAATTATGAATCTCGATCATAAAACTATGTGTTTTGGCCAATTTAAATAACTATGTAATTATGGAAGACATGCTTCCAAAGCATGACCCCACTATATATGGATAAAAATCAAATTAATATAAGTACCAATGTGAAGTACATGTTGCCAAACATGCCTCTACTCTAAATTGGAGATGTTAAATACTGAATAAGTGTGGATAGCATGATTCCAAAGAATGCCTCCATTGAATCTATGAATTTTTATAAGTACCATACCAAATAAATATGGAGAACATGATTCAAAAGTATTATGACACTAGAAAATAAAAATATTAATGTGGAATCCATGTCCATATGACATTCCCCCATTGAATCTGCAAACTAGTATAAGTATCAAATACTAAATGAATGTGGAGAACATTCTTGCAAAACATGCCCTCAATAAATTTGAATAACTATGAGTGTGTGGAATCTATGTCCATATAACATTCCACCACTAAATCTTCAAACTACTATAACTATTGAATACTGAATGAATGTGGATAAAATTCTTCCAAAGCATGCCTCCACTATAATTTGGAAATTGTGAATGTGTGGAAGCCATGCCCATATGAAATAACCCCATTAAATCTAAAAAGTGTGTAATTTTAGAGAACATTCTTCCAAATCATTCCAAAGTAAGTTAAAAATAGTGCCTATGATTTATGTCACCTCAAAAGGGTAAGATAACTATAAATAATGTGAATGTAACCATGTTGCATATAAGAGGAAACATGTATAGGTAAATGTATCATTGAAGCACATAAAACCAATGTGATCACAACAAGGCCTAAGATGCATGATAAATATCATGGAAAAATATACATAGTAATAGTACAATCTTAAAAATCAAATAAAAACACACATAAGGGCACTCAAAATAAATTCAAAAAGCATTGGTCCAAGGAGACCGTAAACAAGGGGCATGTTCAAATATCACAAAATTGAATAAACATGAATTATTCAAATATCCACAAAAGTAAGGAATGCCACATTCAAATTTTCATACAACAAGTAATGACACATTAAAATTTCTAAGGTAATGACATGATAAAATGTCCAAGAAGGAAAACATAGGCATAGGGGTTGCATACAATAGAGCATATTTAAATGTTCAAACAAACAAGACAATAACAATGAAAAAACTCAAGGAAGTGTATAAAGGAAAATCATAAAAAACTAACATAAACATGTCATAGTGGCCCATAAACCAATTATGTTAGGAAAAAATGTCAAGTACATATTATATGAAGTACCATGTGTAATGTATAATTGTGGATAATAGGCATGTGTAAGTACATATGTAAGATCAAACATGATAGTGTAACAAATCATATAGCCTATGTATACACATCATAGAATATGGATGCCTCAAGCATCTCAATGATGTGATTATAGGGAAATACTAACACCCATAAGTGTATCATGTATATGTGTATACCTCTATAGGTTTATGTAGGAGTAAAATATATGTTATCCCTCAACATGGAACTAAGACATAAATGCCAAGGATCCAATAGAACATGTAGGTGCCAAAAATGTTTTTATTTTTTTTATTTTTTTATTATTTTAAAAGAGACAAGATCATCCTATCATTTCATCCAAAGGATGATCATAGCTCTCTCCCCAGTCAAAACCTAGTGTAATAAACTTATGGTACTAACAAAGAGAATGTGTAGATTAAATATCTATCATTGTAGTATCTATGATGTTTGATGTATGTATAATAGGACTTTGAGGTCATGAAGTACCAATAAAAGGAATAGGGTTTATTAGAATCCATCTATGTGTACTTTGTGGTTTCTCAGGGATAAAAATATTAGGAACATGTTTAGGTGCTCTAGATATATGAATATGGTGCATAAAAGATGAGGATTCAATGAAACCCACCATTTATCTTTGATGTAAATATCTCTCAAGTACTATCTTCTTAGTAAATGATATTTCTTATTGCTTACCCTTTTATGGTGGAATATCCTTAACATAATTGATAATTAACTACTTGGGTATGAATTTATCTTGTTCAATAAGATGCTAAAAGGGAATACCAAAACATAAAATTACCTAATTAGCATGAATGTACATAACACACCCATACACTGTAGAAGGTACTTATTGAGGAGTATATATCCAAGGTCATCCCAAAAACATGTCAAAGACAAATGTATAAGGTATAACTATAAAATTAGTAACCACATGTGTTGGACCAAACTATAAAGGTAGATAAATCTCTCTAAGAACCTTCTAAGAGGTCCCATTGAATTTTCTCATTGATCTAGTAGAGTGTAAATCATTATGAGTATAACCCAAATTCATAATTAATGTCATGGTGTAAACATTTTCACTTGCACCATTATCAATCATAACACTATGTATGGGGTGTTTATTAAGGGATGATTGAATGAATAGAGAATGAAGATTAGAGTTATCATCCTTAATTTCATTGTCATCATATGAAATGGTGGTTTTCTAAACTATAGGAGGTATATGTAATATGTAAGTACCAATAACCCCATATAGTGGGTGTTTATAATAATATGGATTTGTATGTTCATTATATGCCGTTTGGACTTTTGGTTCGTTCTTATAATGATATTGTAAAGGATTGTTAAATATTTTGTGCTTATGGTGATCACTAGGTTGTGAACTTGATTCCTTTGAAGGATCATCAAATGTGATCTATTGGTCATTGATGAGGTCCTACATCTTATGCTTCAATGTAAAACATCTATTCATAGAATACATAGGGCCTTGTTGATGGTCAAAATAAAAAATTTCATCATATCCTTTGGGTAGAGGTATATATACATCAACCTCTATAGTAGGAGGGAGAGACATAAGATGATACTCTAGAAACCATAGGATTAATTAAGTAGGAGGATTAGCTCAATGTGTAAACTATCTCCTTGGTACATTATATATGAGAAGTTAAATAGGATGTTGTGAAACTATGATAACTATGGTGGTTTTTTCCTTCTTAGGCTTATAACCTTTTACCTTATAACTTGGTTTAATTTTAAATTATGTACTATATGTAGATGCAACTAGTGTGTTTGATATATACTTTAGCTTATTCAATGAAATAAGCTTCATTTAACAATCCCATAAAACATGTCATAAGTTATCAAAAGATTGGAATTTTTAAAAAATAATGGACTAATGTAAAGGAGTAAGAAAATGTTTCTTAAATATGTCATTTTGGCTAGCATTATCTTATATCTCAAGACATATTCCTTTATTAGTTAATTGGTTCCTTGTCTCATCTTTATAATTTGAGCATAGGAAACCTTTTTAGTAATGTTAATAGAAAAGTGTGTTAGAAATTGATTTTTAATAGAGATGAATGATTTCATGGATTGGATAGGTAAGTCAAAAAACCACATCAAATCATAGTCCTTGAGGCTCCTTAGAAATAACTTCATCAAAAGTTTATCATTAGAAGCATAATAAATGCATGACACATATAAGGTTTGAAGATGTTGTTTAAGATCACCCTTCCCATCATAAAATGTGAAATTAGGTGCAACAAATCTAGTTGGTAAAGGGTGCAAAGAGATCTAAAGTGAAAGAGGGTTATGCAACACATATTACAAATTTATAGCATATCAATACTTTGAAGCCTTTTTTTTAATGTTTGTAACCTTGTCCTCCAAGGTTTTTATGGCTTGAAGGAGTGATTGAAATATAAGTCTAGTGGGATTTATATTAGTAATATGAGTAGTCATAAAAGGGGATGGAAACATGTTTTTAGTATTAATGGGAATTGAAACCAATATTTATGTTGAAACAATAGGTAAGTTAATAATAGATGTATCAAGAGTAGTGTTAGGGAACAAAGGTTGAAACACCTTATCTATGCCCCCATTAGATATATTGAGTTGTATTGTGTCTAAGGGGAGGGATGTATCCATTAAAGTTTTTAAATGTTTATAATTAAGTATATTTTTTAAGATTTTATATAATGTGCTCATGCAACATTATAATTACATTCATTTGGTCATTAACTACTTGGTCATTTCATTTGTTTCCAAACTTTCATTATCAGAATCTTCTTCTATGATAACCTTATCAACAATTTTTTCATTGTCAACATGGGTGTCATCATGATCTAAGGTTTGATACATATTATATGGTTTGAGGGAAAGATAAATATTTTTAATAGAGACACCCCCACAATCTATGGATATACCTAGGTTTCATACAAAATAAGACTAATAGGAAATAAAAAATTATAACAATCTAAAACCCTAACTATTTTAATACCCTAAGAATATGAAACATTTGCATTCACATAGATCAAATTCACCAAATGTTTAACCTTATTTTTTATTAGGATCCTACTTAGGTAAATAGGGTTAAATATATAGAAAAGATAGGGCACAAAGGTGAATATTAGATCTATAATAGGCCAATTAATGTGTTAAAACTCAGATGTACCATATGCTGAATTGATTAAACTAAGATAAAATATTAATAGAAAGTACAAATATGATAGATATAAAAATGAAATCAAATAAATTATTTTCTTGGTTCTTATACTAATGCAGATATAGATCTAGTACATGTATAAAGTAGGTGGGAAGAAATTTTTAGAATAATTATTAGATTTTGTATCTAGTGTCTTTATCTTTTAGATAATTATGTCATACAAGGATGTTTGCATTGATGTTACTATCTAGGTTTGACACTAGTGTTTGGTATGGAATATCAACTAAAATACAATGTGACCACCTGGATGCTTCTAGGTTTAGCTTAACCTTCACTTTGTTCCATTCAGATCTAGGTCATGGACTATCACTCTTGGTGAAATGTTAAAACCCTAACATTCCATCTTAAATATGACCTTGGGGAAAATGGGTTAGTGGTCACATAGTGTTAATTTGACCCATAATGACCTCACTGTTAAAGGGTAATGCATACATAACCAATAATTTAGAAGGTCTCAAACTCATAGTTATCCCCTACATGTTGGATTGTGTGTGAGTCATGCTTGTGTAAAATAATAAAAATAGTGACCTAGATTGTAACTTTTCAAATATGACTTTATGTTTTCTATTTTATTACTTTAAACCTATATATGTGTTATACATATGACTAGTGTGGAAATAGGGAAGATTTGATCGAATGTTTTTTGATAAGTGCTTTGGTCTCTTTGGTATATTCTAGGTGAGGAATGAATGAGGGTTGATATCATATTTATACCAATCTTATTAGGAGATAAATCACATTAAATAGCTTATGTTGATCATTTTAATACATTTCATTTACAAATTAGATGACTTTAGGGCATTAGACACTTGTATTGGGGCATGATAATAATGTTAACTATAATTTCTATCTTAGACATTAGTGTCTATGGAGTAGGAGACCATGTATAGGCTCAAAACTTACATAGGTGTAAGATTAGTACTTTTTAAGCATATTAGCGAAGCTTAGATGTATATGTCATCCATATAAGGTTGGTCATAATAAGATATATCCCAAGGGGCACAAGATAGAGTAGATATGAGGATTATAGAAGCAAGGCATGTGTACAACAAAGAGGAAAAACCATGTTTTGAGTTTTCCAAGTGTAAAAAACTAAGGTGATATATAATCATAAAATATCATCTATAGTAGCTCATGTGCTTTTGGAAAGAGCATAGCAACATGAAAAATCAAAGGAAGTGCTGTAATAAATATTGATAAATGAGATAGATGAATGTAAACAAATAACATAAATATATTTTCTTACCTAGATAGTTTAAAAAATTATATACAATGCCAAAAGTGATAGTAATATGGATTTTCTATGTTGAAACCACTTGGGCATATTTGAAAAATAAGAGAAAAATATAATTTATTCAAATATATTCCATTAGTACCACCAAATTCCTTGTAGTGTCAAGATTATAAAATTTATTTTAGTTCATAAAAGGGACCTATAGAAACAAAAATATATAATCTAGGGAACAAATTTGTAAAATTTTAAATTTCTAAAATTTTGATAAAAATACACTACAAATATTAAGATTTTTCTTAGATATGGAGAGATTTAGGTGTCCATAACTGATGTAAATAGAGATGATGGAAATGGAACATAGAGGAGAATGCCAAGAACCTATTTTTGGAACCATTTAGATATGTTGAATAATTAATGTTGGGATAGATATATAGATTATATTTAGGAAAATTGAGCACCTATGCAAATATGTAAAACATAATTTACCCCAAAAATGATAAAATTGAAGGGAACATTTTAATTATAAATGTGCAAGTAATATATATTTTATTTTCAAAGCATATAAAAATTTCTAGGGGTCTTAAGAGAAATTTATGCAAAGAGATAATTGTATATTCCTTATCGATAAAATTATTTGGGAGAGAAATTAAAAACCTAGTTAATATAGTTAAATAAAATTATTAATATAATAAAATTATATCTTAGCCAATATAGTTAAGTATTTAAAATAGAAACTATCCAATTTAGTTTAGAATGACATGATTAAGATAGTTGATATAATAAACTATTGATTGGAACATGGCTAATATATTCAAATATATGTCTGAGAAAATAGAGCACAAATTACAGGCTGATGTAATAATAAATACAAATAGTAGGTATATTTTAAAAATAAATACATAGCTAATATAGTATATTTAAGTGGATGACACAATTTTTTTTAAATTATTTTATAATTAAGTTGATCTAAAAAATATAAAGTTATTGAAAATTAGATTGTGAAAGATAATGAGTTTACCATAAAAAATATGAATGCTAACAAGAGATTGATCACACTTATTATATTTATAAATGACAAAACAAATAAGGTAGATAAGGCACTTATCTAATTTTACGACTTTTATAGCTCATTGTCTATGTCAATAATTTTGAAAATTCTTTCTATTATCATTATGATAAATTAGATCAGGAAACAAAACCTTAGAACCTACGTAGATGGTACCTTCAATTCAAATACCCTTATGATAACTATACTATCCTATATTTTCCAAATATTATCCCTATATATTTTAATATTATACATTACAATAAATCACTATCTTACATTTATAGACACATTATGCATATTACATTTCCATAGTCTAGTGTATAATTTTGGTTTTTCTTGTCTTGCCTTGAATATATTGGCTTCAATTTTAACAAAATGTTGTCTTATAAAAATGGGTTAGACACCCCAAACCACTCCATTTTTAGTGGTTGATTAGTTTATATGTACTCATACTGAATATGGTTCAAACCATAAGTAGTTATCCCACCTAGGTATGTGTGCTCAATTGTGATCCACTAGAATGAAATACAATGCTTTAGATTTTGATAATTGATAACATGTAATCTTTACCTAATTTTTTATCAAAAATTATTTTTTAGGGATGTTTCTTGAAGTAATTTGGATGTGTATTCATTTTGGATTATGTATCAAGGGTGTGAAAATATATTTCTCAATGTAAATGTCAAATAGCCAAGTTAATCCATTATCAATAAGTTCTTATGATTGATTCATATTTATAGATGACTCTTTGATATTCCCGCCCAAGATTGACATGTGAAATTTTTTTAGGCTGACCCAAGGGATATATTTAAATTTCAAAATTAGTTTTTAGAGACTTTTAGATGATACTTATAGAGGTAGACACCTACATAAAACTACAAATGTCTAACTATTTATAGGAATGTACAAAGAATAAAAATTAGTGATATGGAATATGGTGAAAATTTGCTTATGATTATATAGCATAATGGCACAAACTAGGGAGATCCTTAATGTATATATATTTAGACACTATTTATGAATTATAGATCACCTCAGTATTTTACACTTGGAAAATACATATCACAAATGTACCTTCAGCTTTTATACCTTTACTACTATCAAAAGGATCACATACACTATCTCTTTGTGCCTAATTTCTTATATATTATTTTGAACTATGTTATTATAATGACTTATACCTACTATCTTACCCAAAATGTTGTAAAGCTAATTATCTTTGATCTCTACAAGTTCTATACCTACACCTATTTTCCAACTACCTAGACACTTACATCCTAGTCAAACACTTGTGTTGATGTAAGTTTCCTACCTTAACATAAGTGTTCAATTCCCTAAGGCCATCCAATTTACAAATGAAACATATCCTAAAGGTTTGCATAAGTGATTTGATGTGAGATATTCTCTTAAGGGATTGGTATAAATATAGGATCAACCCTCGTTCATTTTCCACCTTGAAATTTCTTACCTACTCACAAGGTAACCTATCAAAATCAATCAATCAAGCTCTCACATGAGAAAAAATTACATATTTTCTCCTATTAACATATTATTCATAGGGATAACACATCTATAAGTTTGAATTACTGAATAATCATCCCAAGAGATATATTTTCTAAATTACAATCTAGGTCACTATTATAATTTCTTATCACACACTATATGACTCACACACAAGCCAACATGTATGGGAAAACTACATAAGTATGAGGCCTTGTTCAGAGTATTGGCTATGTAATAAATTTTCATTAATAGAGAGGTGTTTAGGGTACCTTGACACTATGTGCACATTAACTTATTTTTTCCCACGACTAATATGAACATGAAAAACTATGGTTTTGATATTTGACAAGCAGTGATAGTCCATAACCCATATATGAGTGAAATAAAGTAAACAAAACATAAAAAATAGAAACATCTAGGTGGTCACATAATTTCAACAATTATGCATACTATACATCTACATTTAAGTTTAGATAGTAGTGTCGACATAATCGTCTCAAGTTGACACAAGTGTTTATGATTATAGAGGTCAAATTTATTGAATCAGATGGTTGTTATAAAATATATATTTAGTCTAATTTATTCCTATTCCAAACCCATGTCTATATTAATATTATAACTAACTATCTTTTTTTCATTTCAATATCTAACATAGTTATACTTTCTATTTTGACCATCTTGACATAATAAATTTAGTATATGTTCTATCTAATTTTCATAAATAATTGATGTGCTCTAGAGATAGTCTACCATCATTATGCCCTAGGCTATCTCTTCGCCATTTAATCCTAAATTCCCTAATCTATATTAAGGATTAAATTATATTTAAAAATTAGATTGGCCAATATAATGAGGAAATAAACATATATGGGAAAGTGTGCACATGATTCAAATGTGTAGGCTCAAGTCCAAGTATGTCAAAATGTAGCAAAATTGATATTTTTAAGTTTATAATACTAAATTTATGTGTATAAAATTATATAATTATCCATATAAATTATATATATCTAAAAATTATATATGAAATTATTTTTTTGATTTTGTGTAAATTTTATAATTTTACTTGCAATTTTTATGATATTTTTCTAATGGGAGAGTGAACGGGGGTTTATTTTTTGAAATTTTGTAGGATAATATATGATCACATATATATTAGATACTTTATTAATCTTGGGTACCAAATTTAATATCCAAACTATTATATAAGGATATAGCTTGTTTGATCAGCTTAGGGTTTGAGGGGATTATGGAGATGTGTAGGTTGCCCTTGGAGGGAGAGATAGTGATGTTTTTGGGTCATTAAAAAATAACCACTAAGGCCTTCATATGGGAGGTGGATTTTTATACTATCAAGGTTGATATCACACTAGAGGATGTCCATTCTATACTAGTACTACCACTATATGGTACACCCATGGTCTATAATATCGTGGAGAGTACGGTAGAGAGATAGTAGAAAATGCATGGGGGCATAGGGTCATATAAATATAGAAAAAAATCACTAATTGTAAGTTTTTTGATGTATACATCTCACAAATTCTAAATAATTAGAATTATTATTAATTTAACCAAGATCCATTAATAATATTGAATGCATAGAGTAAAGTAATGTAAAATGAAGTAATATTACCTTGAGAAGAAATCAAGTCACAAAATGAGAGATGAGAGTTAACAAGTTGAGAAACCTTAAAATGGATAAAAAAATAAAAAATCTATTAAAATGATTGTAAACAATTAAACTCAAAGTACAATAGTAATAAAAATTTGAGAGTGAGATAGAAGAATGGCCTCAAGCCAAAATATTTATCAGAAGATTGATAGAGAAAGATTGTTGTAGAAGTGAGGAGGAGAAAACCCTTTAACTAAATCAAGATTAATTATCAGGGGGTTAAAATAATCTAATTATGACCTTACAAGGTTTCTTTAGTGTGCTCTAAATGTCTTATTCCAAAGAAATTATAGGTAAGTGTGTGACATGTGGGGTGGGGATTTACTCGTACAAGTAACTCCAAAATCCTATAGGTGGACAAGAGAGGTGAGAGACACCTCATAAATATGAGATAAAATGAATTTATAATAATAATAATAATAATAATAATAATAATAATAATAATAATAATAATAAATACATGTATAAAATATACTTAGGATAAGCCTAAAGGACTAAATGAACCCAAATAAGGTTAATCTCCAACATGAAGTTTATTATAAGAATGATGACTAGACAAGTGCATTATCATAAGTTTGAAAAATGAGTCTTGATGTTGGGTAGATCTATGTGCCAAAAATATCTAAAATAGAGGAAAATATACAAGTTGGGAGTCAAAATCTAGGTGTATATTTTTCATGAATTATATTACATTCTAATGAGGCAAAACATGACTATAAGGATAGTCATATTATTTTCCTCTTAGATAGATGAGAGATTTATAATGTAATTACTTATGGGAATACCAAATACATATCAATTTCCTATATGAGATGATGGGCAGATGTTACTTCCACTAGGTACATTATAGCTTATCTAAGATGGGCTACCATATGTAGGGATAGGATTATAAGGATGACCTAAGGAAGGATTGTGGATGCATGGTTGTCATTACCATATATGATGTCAGTATAGTGACTAGCTAAGGTGATCGGCCACTATACTTTGTGGGTAGAACCACACTTTTTTGACAATGTTTTGAGATACTTTAGATAACAAGATATAGTGACATAATGAGTCTTACCACTATATAAGGCGTGACATGTTAAGGAATTGAGGAGGATAAGAACCTCTCCTAGAGGTTTGAATATTTAGATCATGATGCAAACCTTAGTATTAGAATATGAGATAATGGTGTGACATGGTAGTGGAGGTTACAAATAGATAAGAGGAGCCATAAGTCCTTCATAAGAGGTCACATATGCACATGGCTAACTTTACATAGGTGAGACCTAAACATGGAATTTATGATAGTGTTGGAGAGAAACATGATGGTTAGTCTTGATTATATAGAGGTACAGATTAGTGGAAGTCTTTAGGGTATGCACATGAGAAGATGGAGGTAAGGATGGTGTCCTTATAATCCAATATGATACATCCATCCCTATAAATGGAACACATATAATTATAAAATTATTATTTTATTTTGATCTCTATATTTTTAGATTATTAAGAAATACGAGATGATAGGGGTAGCTAAAATTGATTTGGATTTATATATCTTGATCTGATGTTGATTTTGGTTTAATTTTTTAGATGAAATAGAGATTGCATGGTGGGGTTCATGATTGAAGCCACAAACTATAATATCATAGTGTAAACACTAAAATATAGTATTAGGCACTTGGATATGTCATTTTTAACCTATCTATAACTTACATGACTTACACATACATGTATGTATATTACACACCCTTCTCTCCCATCCTCTTGATTTCTATGGATCCAGCCTTCTAAAGTTACTATTAGTCACATAAATACATTCCATAGTTTGTGCCTAACCTACTTATTATCCTAATTAAGATGTATTTAGATCATAAAATCATAGTTCCTTTAATTTTTTACACATATGGACATACTCAAATGGATTTATATCTCTAAAACAATCTACATCTATTATACTCTTATGAGTGCCAAGAAAAAATCATTTACCAATTTCAATATGGGTCAAATCATATGTTTCACATTTTGGTGGCATGGGAAGTTATCAAAATAATGATAAATTTATAAAAATTACGTCTAAACATATTTACCTATATATAAAGTGTTTAGAATACATGTATACACATATTCACAATGAGAGGAACAACCCTAAATCTCATAAATGAGAGATTAATCACAAGGAGTAGCCCCTAGCCAAGTTTTAAGTACTTCAAAGCCAAGTCAAATACCTATTTTCAATTATCAAAATTTAGATTATAGGTTTCATCCATACTAGTGGATCATAAGTTTACACATACAATTAAGGGTGAGAACCATGTAGTTTTTTCCTCTCCTTGGGGTATTAGATAGGTAGGAAACACTCAACCATTCATTGGGGAGTAGAGTTAGCTCAAACCATTACTCTTTCAAATTTTTATAGGTTAACCTAATGTCAAAGGTGGAATTATGGGTTTTATTTGAATGAGACAATATTCTAGATACTTCACACAAAATGAGCTCTTGATATTACATAGAACAATGGTTTTACAAGTATGCATAATGGCCTTTGCCAAAAAATTAATGCATCATTTATAGGTATATATTTGATATAAGGTAGATTCCTAAATTTTATGTAGGCATATAAATCATGATGGAATTTTCTCAGTAGATACTGATATCTAATTTCTTGATTTGAGTGACTCTTGATCTATTTTCAGTTCTCTTTACCGCCTGCTCATATTTTTAGACCTACACAGACCTAAAACAAGATAAATACCCTAGTCCCATTACTAATTTACATAAATAACAAAGTGTAATTGAAAACATTATTATAAAATTCAAATTCATGTGTTATTCTTATATATTATATAATCTAAATTTTGACAAACTTTATCTTGTTTGGACATATTAATACAAAATAAGGCAAAACATATTGGTGAACTCATTCTTTGTCTAGATCATAGATGATAAAAAGACCCTGTCTTCCCTTAGTGTTTCATCCTTATTCCTAGTATTTCATATTTACGTATTTAGATCTGATTTTTTATTTCCCCTTTATAGGTTCCGTTCAATCCTAGGGTTTCTATTATTTAAACCCTATATTTATATGTTTTCTTCCCTATTAGGATTAGGATTTGTGATTGTGTTTCTTGATATTTTAGGGTTTGGTATATTAAAAATGAGTGACCATATAGAAACCCACAATATCCCTCATATTATATACTTTATATCATCTACCAATTTCATGTGTTATGTTTATGCTAGTGATGGAGCAATGATCATGCTTGTGTGACTAATAATGCTACTTATATAGATGAAGAATATGCTTTTGAAGGAAATGAATATGACTATGATTATGTTTAGGATTGGTATGATAATGATGCATCTAGTGAAGTATAAAAATAATAATAAAATAATTTTTAAAATAGTTATCTTACTCCTTCTATACATTCTTTTGTTAATAAAAAACTAGAACTAGAGGAAAGTACTAATGAATTGCATAATGAACTCCTTAATGATTATATAATTCCACTTAAGAAATAAGAGACAATATATAAATTATATATGGAGGGATTATGAAATTTAGTATAGTTAAAAAAATGCCAACAAGGTCCCCCTCTCCATAATATTATATTTCTTAGTATTGTAAGGTCATAGCATCCTAGGATGTTATTATAAAGGAGTCAGTGGGCACTTAAGCTTATATGGAAAGTAAAACTATAAGGAAACCTTATTCTAGCTCACATTATACAAAAAATGATATTTCCTAGGACATTTCAATAAAGGAACCAATTGTTATTTGAGCCCTTATTATATGTTCATATATATAGGGCATCATTGTAGATGAGTGGGTGTAGTTCAATACATTTACATTCGTATTTATTAAGGAATTTTGATATAATTAGCAAGATGTATATCATATAGTAATTATGAGGATGTCATGGGACATGTTATTACACAAATTTCAATGAAGACTAAGAAAATTGATACATTATTATATGTGAATAAGGTTATTAAAAAGGGATATATGTTATTGGGATAATAAATTTCATATACATATATACAAATATTTCAAAAATACAAGATTTTTTCCAAAAATTTAAAATCAAGACCTCAACATAACATTTTTACTAGTTACCGCTTTGATTTATTTTATTTATCACATGATTGGTAGATTATATATATATATATATATATATATATATATATATATATATATATATATATATATATATTTCACATGAATTTAATGATATATATGAATGAAATTCAAGACATACATGTTGTACATCATACATGGATGTATATATGTAGGACATTCCTACACCTAGAGGCCATGCCAATGTTAGGGGAATCTAATTCCATAGGTTACATTATTACAGGTTATATCTTTATAAGATATTTAAATTTATCATGTTAGACTAAATTTTATTATTTTATGTGTATCTTTGTTATTTTATATACCATGCTAAATTTCATGGATGTGTTATTTTGTTATGTTATGGATTTGACACAAATTGATAGGACTAGTTTGACTTATACTACACTTCATTATTTAGATTTCTATATAGGATAATGATTGGTTATTTTTTGTTTGGATCTTGCCTTAGTGTGTGACATTACTTGATTAAGTGTGTTATAACATGAATCATTCTTTCTATGTCCCTTCCCTTATTATGTGTCATTGATTCTTCATAGTGTATTAATTATTATGTATGGCTTTTGCCTTGTGTGACATTGAGTTATAATGTGTGCAATTTATTATCTATGTAATGAATATGCCATTATGTATATAAGTGGATACATTTTCTATTTTCTATTAAGTGTGTGTTTCCATGATCCATATCAGACACCTTTATACTTGTGTGTGGTGTCATGTTCTATATCATGCATATTTTTGTGTAATTTAATAGTCATTAATTATATATGTGATTATTATTATTGTTTAACCCTATAATATAGATTATGGAATATAGAGTTAAAGGGGATAGAGAGATCATAGGGCACAAGGAAAATAAGCTATCTCTATGGTAGGCCAATTAATTTGAAAACTTAGATAAACAATATTTTGAAATTATATACTAAGATATGATAAAAATATAAAGTAAAATTATGATAAATATTGTAATGATAATAACAAATATATAGTTACTTTATTATAATTCTAATATACATATGATATCAAAAAAGATGGAAATGGACTGGATCAAATCGTAAGACTAGTCATCTAATTATGGAAATTATACCTCTGTGGTCTTAGATACTTTCATCAACATCAAATGGTTGCATTGAATTTTCTATATAAATTCAATGTAGGTGGATAATATGGAATACATACTTGATCTGGATATGACCACCTAGGATATCCTAGGTTCTATGTCACCATCATTTTGGTGTGCTTAGGTGTGCTTAGATATGTCTCATGGATTGATGTTCCTTATCAAATATCAAAGCCTTAGTTCTTCATATTCATAGTGATTATGGGAAAAATTGGTTAGTGGTCACATAGTATTGAGATAACCCCAAATATCCATATGTTAGTGTGTTCTACCTACATAAACACTACTCTAAATAGGGATTTAGGCTCATTTAGTTCTCACTTACATGTGGCATTGTGTGTGCATGCAGAGGAAATGTGTGACAAGTAAGTGCATAGAGTGACCTAGCTTGTAACTTGGAAAATATGAATAATGAGATTCTCTTTTAGTAATTTATACCTACAGATGTGATATCCATATGAATAATATGGGAACATGAGAAAATAAGGAAGCTTTACTCATTTAAATGATTAATTAAATGTTTTTGGTATTTTTCCTTGTGATTTGTTTGGTATATGCTAGGTGAGGAATGAATAAGGTTTGATCAATACTTTTAGATAATATATCACATAAATTAACTTAAGTTGACCATAGGTATACTTTACATTTATAAATTGAATGAATTTAGGGTAATGCAAACTTGCATTGGGATATGACACTTGTGTTGACATAGGCATATTAATGGATACAAGTGTCAAGGAAAATGGAAAATAGGTCAATTTTCAAAAAATTTAGAGATATAATATAGATAGGTTTATAACATTCTGAGCATGATATAAGGTTTGAGTTATAAGAATTACATTAGTCAAACTAAGATATAAACAATTTGAGATAGAGAGATAGTGTATATGAACCTTTTAGTAATGGAAAGGGTATATAAGATGAAGGTACATACATGATATATATTTTATAAGTTTACAAGGTTTAGGTGATATATAATTAAGAAATAGTGCCTACAATTTCCCTCTTTAATCTAGTAATGAAATTGCTAGTTTAAATGAAAATAAATCCATACCTAAGTGTGTATATCATACCTTACCTTTGTGTATGTCCAACTTGAGTGTCCTTATGGTGACTAAAATAAAACAAAGATCATGTTACAATATATAATTATTGAATATAATCTAAAATAAAAATCATTGAAATGATTGAAATAGAAAGATATAAAGGTTTATGAGCACACATGTATCGATGTAATTGATTTAAAAAGATATATCATTATGAACCATTAGAAATAAGATTATTACAAAAATAAATATTAAAATTGTAAATATACAAATATAATGGAGGACACATGCCCCAAATCTTGGATAAAATGCGAGTTTCCATTTGAGAGTTGAGATTAGCTCAACTATGCAACCCAATCATACTTATAACCTAGTGAGTGTGAGAGAACCAAGTCAACTCATATTATAAATATGGTTATATTGGATGATGTAATCAAGTCCAACAAATAAAATTTGTAATATTTAGTGATTTAATAACCTCAACCATTCCAAAAATTAAACTAACTACTATAGTATATTTGATTAATACAATTCATAAAAGTCAAACCTAGTGAGCTAAAATCTATAAAAGTGTTTGAAATCTAAAAGCTGATTTGATTTTACAAATTAAAGTGCCATTTTCATAGCATATTCAACTTATATATCTCTCATTATAAAATTTGGGTATAAAAATGATACTAATATATATAATTCTACCATAACTTTGTATATGAATCATATAACTATGAATTTTGGCCAATTTGAAAACTATGTTAAGTGTGGATAACATGTTTCCATAACATGCCCATACTATAATATGAGACTAAAAAATAGAGTAAATGTGGAGAACATGTTTTCAATACATTCTCCCATTGTATATTTGAATCTATGAATAATATGGAAGCCATTTCTCTATGGCATGTCCCTACTAATATGCCTCCCTTTTGAGGTGAGGGGAATTATAAACTGGTGGTTACTTTACCTCTAAAGGATAGAATAACCTTATAAACTATGAATTCATCATGTATCATATATAAGACACATGTTTAGGTAGATATATCACTAAATCATGTAGAATGTGATCACATAAAGTCATAACATTCATGATATAGATTATGGAAACATATAAATAGTAACAATACAATCTCAACAAGTAATCAAGCACATACGCAAGAGAACTCTAAAGTAAATCAAAACACAATGGTCCAAAGAGACCTCAAACAAGGGGCATGTTCAAATGTGTAAAATGTAAGGGTCATGACTCAGTCAAATGTACATAAATCAAGGAATGAATTATTCAAATGTCCATACAATAAACCATGACATATTCAAATGTCACAATAGGTAACCATAGGCATAGAGGCCACAAAAAATGGAGCATATTCTAATGCTTGAACATATAATACAATCCATGAGAATAGAAACTAGGAACACACTCAAGTAAGTGAAAAAATGAAAGCATGGACAATAATCAACCAACATAAGCATATCATACTAGTCTTGGATATATGTTTATCAAAAATATGTTAATTACATAGCATATCAAGTATAATATGAAAGATATAAGCATGGATAAAGGCATGCGTAATTATATAATATCAAACATAATAATGGAAAATGATATAACTTAAGTGTATCATGATAAAATAAGTATATTCCCCCATTGTTCAAATGACATGAGTATAGGGAAGGCCCAACATCCAAAAATGTAAATATTGTGTATTTGTGTATTCCTGTATCACACTCAAAAGATGAGTGAAACACATATGTATATAAAAACAAATGATATGATATCCACCAACATGGAACCAAAAAAAAATATTCCATAGAGTTAATAAAACATGTAAATTATAAAAATAGTTTTGAAGTATGATTTTTTAGAATATTTTATTTGAAAGGACTATCTTATTAAATCATCCAATGGATGATCATATGTCTCCTTGTTGGGAACCTGATGCAATAAATTGATGACACTACCAAGGATCATTTATAGGTGAAATATATATCACTATAGATTTTGTAATGTTATGATATGTATAGTATGACTCTATGGTCATGAAGAAACAATATAAGGGATGGGGGTCTTTGGAACCCATTATTGAGTGATCTAGGGGTTATTTAGAATAACACTAATAATAACATATATAGGTTCCTAGATATCTAAATATTGTATATATTACATGAATATTATGTGAAACCCATAATGGATGTATTATGCAATGTCCTCTTAATTAATAGCCACTAAGTAAAGGGAATTACATGTTGCTTTCCCTTTTACAGAGGATTAACCTTAGTAGTTTTGATAACTAAATGCCTCGGTATAATTTTTTATTGTTCAAGTGGATGATCATATGGTATTCTATAAACTATTATTACATGATTGACATGAATGTATTTAACACACACAAGCACTATCAAAGGTATAAATAAGAGTGTATGTATTCAAGGCCATATAAATAACATATAAAAGACATGTGGAAGGTATAACTATAAAAGTAACAACCAAATATGTGGGACCCACCTATAAAGGTAAGTCAATCTCACTAAAAAGCTATTGTGAGGTCCAATTAAATGCTCTAATTAATCTATTCAAAGGGTGTAAATCATAATTGGTATAACCTAAATACATAATTAATGTCATGGTACATATGTTCTCACTTTCACCATTATCAATCATAACACTATGTATATATTAGTGATTTAAAAATTATAGAATGAATATCTAAGTCATCATCCCTAATCTCACTGTCATTGAAATTAATAGAGGGTTTCTAAACCATAGGAGGTGTATTCCATATATAAGTACTAATAATCCCATACAATGGGTGCTTGTAATGTGATGGATGAGGATGAAAATTATATTCAATTTGCATTTATGTATCCTTATTAGAATTATCTTGCAATGGATTGTTATTTTTTTCTACTTTTGTTGATCACCAAGTTATGAACTTAATTCCTTTAAAGGATCATCAAATTAAAATTTTTGGTCATCAATGAGGTCTTGGATCTTATGCTTCAAGGTAAAACATATATTCATATAATGCTTAAGGCCTTGATGATAGTAATAATAAGCATTCACATCATACCCTTTGGGTAGAGGTCTACTCATATCAACCTCTATAGGATGAGGGAGTGATATGAGGTGACATTATATAAGCTATAAGATTAATTAATTGGGAGACTTAGGTAAGTGTGTAAATTATAACCTTAGTGAATTTGATAACACAATATATTTAGGTTGTTGTGAGACCACATTAACCATGGTAGTTTTTTTCTTTTTAGTTTTAGGAGGCTTTAGTTTGTTACTTGGTTTGATAGTAAAAGTGTTATTATATGTAGATGTAGTTAGTGTGTTTAAAATATACTTAAGTTTATTCAATGAATAAGTTACATTTCATGATCATGAACAATATGGAATAATTCATTTATATATTTATTTATTTTTTAAAATAATGGACTCATGTAATGAGGCAAGAAAACTTTGCTTGAATATGTGTTGTATCTCTTTGTCTACCATGGTTTGGTCATTTTAGCCAACATTGTCTTGTACCTCAAGATAATTTCACTGATACGTTCATTGGTTCCTTTTATTATTTTTTAAATTTGGTCATAAGAAACATTTATGGTTATATTTATAGAGAAGTGTGCTAAAAACTAGTATGTAAGAGGTTTGAATGTATTTATTGATTTGGCTATTAAATCATAAAACCACCTCAAAATATAGTATTTTAAGCTCATTGTAAATAATATAGTCAAAATTTTATCATTAAAGTCATAATAAAGGCATTTTAAATACAAATAATGAATATGGTGTTCACAATCACCCTTTCCATCATAAAATATGAACTTAAGTGCAAAAAACTAGTTGGCAAGGGGTGTAAAGATATCTCTGGTGTAATAGGATTATGCAACACCTCTTTTGAATCAATAGCATAAGATGGTTTCATATATATTTTTTAATATTTGTAATCATAGTTTTCAAATGTTTTATAGTTTTAACAATATATTTTACCTCTTGGTCTTTGATGTTGGATATTTGAGAAGTCACAAAAGGAGGCGTACCCATAGGTTGGGTATATGTGGCATTGAAATGAGAAATTAGGTTAAAATACTAATGATTCCAATGTAATATTTGATAATATTAGTTATAATAACTAAAGGTATTTACACATATCCAATTCCCCCTCTATATGTTGGTAGATTGATCAGATTGGAATCAATTATAGTACCTTTTGAAGATGCACCATCACTAGGTGAGAAAGCCTTAACCTTACCATGTTTAATAATTTCATCTCTTATAACATATAAAAAAACATATATTAATACATTTTATTATTAATATGAGTTAATAATGCCTCTTTATCTTCCATTTTAAATGAGTTTTTTGGTTAACATTTTCCATTTCTTACAAGTGTTTTTCTTAAATAATTTGGAATAATAAACTATAATTATAGTTGATTAAGAACCTAAGAATCATAAACTATTTGAATTCATATATATTGGGTTCAATAAATGTTTAAATATAGAAAATATATAACTAATATATGGTTAAAGGGGATATAGATATCCTAGGTCACAAGGGTGATAAACTATATCTATTGCAAGCCAATTAATTTACAAAATTATATAAATAATACATTGAATTTATATATTGAGATACACTAAAAAAATTCAAATTATAATATATATTATAATGATAATGAAAATAAGATACTTATATGGTTCTAATGTTAATATATATTTGATAGGAACCAAATGGAAATGGACTAGATCAGTTCCCTAGATTTGTCATTTGATTTTGTAAATTATACATCTATGGCCTCAAATACTTGCATCAACCTCTTATGATTAGATAAATGCTTTTATCTAACCTAGATGTAAGTATCTAGTACATAATAACTACTAGACATGGATGAAACCACCTAGTATATTTTGGGTTCTGTGTCACATTTATTCTAGTGTGCTTAGATGTGTGTTTAGATCTTGATCTTGGACTATTACTCCTTATCAAATATAAAAATCCTAGTTCTTCATCTTCATAATGGTTATGGTAAAAATGGGTTCATGGACACACAGTATTGAGCTAACCCAAAAGACCCATTTTTCAATGGGTGCTACCTACATAGCCACTAATTTAAGTATGGATTAAGACTCATTTATCTCGCCCCTATGTGTGGGATTGTGTGTGCATGAGGATGCAATGTGTCATAAGAAAGTACGTAGAGTGACTTAGATTATAACTTGAAAAATATGGCTCATGAGATGATCCTTCGATACTTTAAACCTATATATGTGTTG